>CAWUFW010007135.1:600000-1048755 GCA_963921515.1 Calotriton arnoldi
CGGTTGATAGCGACAACTAACGCTAATGATATGCAGAGTAGGCGTTCCCATGCAAAAACACACGAAAACACCACTTCGCGATATTCTCAATGACCAGCCAGATCTGCGATGCCGGACAAAAACAGGCGATAAGGCGCGTTAGCAGCAGGGGCTTAACACCTGCTCATAACTGGTCTTAAGTAGGACGAAAACCTGCAGTACAGAGGGAGCCCAGGCCAGATACACATCTGAAGACCAACAGATGCCATGGAGCTACTAATCATGCAGCTTGGAGACCCAAGAGGACCACAACACCCACCGCCACCACCCCCAGGACCACACCCACCCCCAGGACCACCCCCCCGGACCACCACCCAGGTAGCGCAGAACAAGACAGCGGACCTTCCGAAAACGCATCAGCCTCACAGACTTAACGCCAGAGGATGTCATTGCCCACTACAGGCTCAAAAGGACAACCATCCTCCACATCATGACCCACATTGCCCACCGGCTGACGGTACCAACACAGCGGACAATCAACATCCCTCCGCAGACAAAGCTGCTGGCTGTGCTGCATCTGTTGGCCTCTGGTACCTTCCAACCAACAACTGCCAGAGTCGGAGGAGTCTCACAGCCAACCCTATCAAAGGCCATCACACCTGTTCTGGATGCCATCATCAGTTTCATACCCCAGCACCTTCACTTCCCCCACACTGCGCAGGAACAGCTGGAGACCAAGCAAGGCTTCTACGCCATAGCCGCATTCCCGCATGTGTTGGGGGCAATCGACTGCACACACGTCCTACTTGTGCCCCCTGCCGACACTGCACACAATTACCGCAACAGGAAGCACACGCATTCCATCAATGTGCAGGCAATAGTGGACCACCGGGGACTGTTCACCAATGTCGTCGCCAACTACCCAGGCAGTGTGCATGACTCATACATCTTCCGACAGTCCATCATCAACCAGCGCTTTCAGGATGGCACCTATGGAAATGGACTGCTCGTTTGTAAGTACCAACGGAACACACCACACACCTCAATTCCACAATCACACAACGCACAACTGTGGGAATGGACACGTAACAAAATCACATCCAACATGCCAAACAACATGCACACCTGCCAGACACGACAACACAAGTAACCGTGGTAAGAGGGGCCAGAAATGTGGACAAACCATGCACTAAGGCATAGCCGCTCTGCCACACATATGCAGAATGTGGGGAGAGGTGGGAACCACGCTTGTGCGAAGGAGGCAATGGACCTATGAATAACAATGTACACAATGCCAAGTGTGACGGTGATGTGCTGGACAGTCTTGAGTATGCAGAGCACAGACATGTCCATGTGGACACATACTGCTGGAGTCTGTAGTGTCGTGGACAGTGGACGCAACCATGTCATCACAGGCAGTGGGGAGCACCTTGGACAAGTAGCCATGTCGGCCCCCCTGTAAGCGTAAGCGTAGTGGGCAGGGCCGGCGCACGCCAGTCCAGCGTAGGGGAGTGACTAAATAGGCCGGGGCTCAGGGAGTGGTTCACTTCCGTGACGGCCACTGAAGTAACTACTGCGTGTGGCTCTGTGTCCGCCATATCCTGACCATAGGCCTACACACACGTGGCCAACCACCTACAATGGGCAAACTCACACCGGCAACGAGGTGGCTACGTCCCACGCCACCCGGCGCACATCTCGTCACCGCCTGCAATGGTGTGTCTACCAGGGCGGCGTCCCTCACCCTGCCACGAGGCCGCCGTCATGACCGGTGGTGCCTGCGCGATCCTGTGCGCCTGCAGCACCCCAGCCCGCTGATCCCCAGACCCAACCTGTGTCCAGCGGTGAATGCCCGCCACTGCGCACCCAGGCCTCACTGCTCACCTGCCGCCACCGGAGTCTCTCCAAGAGGGCCCACCACGTGCCGGTGCAATCTCCAAGGCCGGGCTCCGCGAGCTTGGCAGCCTCCTCAGCCTATCGCTGGCTTCTGCGCGACAGGCCCCCAGCGCACCCAGCGGCACCGCACCGCGGAGGTGTGAGTTGGCTACTGCTGCCTTCTGACCACACTGCGGTACAGCAAGTAACATACACATCCTTTCCAGTCCGCCCCTCCAGGCCTGCTGCATCATCGCAGGCTGCACACCCGCTCGACTCTTCCGGTGGGCCGAACTCAGTGCACCACAAGTCACCATCCAGCCACCAGGCCTCCAGCATTATAGCATGATGCACACCCGCTCAGCTCTTCCGGTGGGCCGAACTCAGTGCACCACAAGTCACCGTCCAGGCACCAGGCCTCCAGCATTATAGCATGATGCACACCCGCTCAGCTCTTCCGGTGGGCCGAACTCAGTGCACCACAAGTCACCGTCCAGCCACCAGGCCTCCAGCATCATAGCATGATGCACACCCGCTCAGCTCTTCCAGTGGGCCGAACTCAGTGCACCACAAGTCACCGTCCAGCCACCAGGCCTCCAGCATTATAGCATGATGCACACCCGCTCAGCTCTTCCGGTGGGCCAAACTCAGTGCACCGCAAGTCATTGTCCCGAGGGGCTACCCCACAAGTCCGCCTCCAGTAGTCAACAGCATGTCCTCGGCAACGCCACTGGAGCCCTTCACAGTCACGGGGCCACCCCCGTCCCAGGCAGGCCGCCGGTAAGCCTGGGCAGATCGTCTGGAGATGTACTCCGAAGCGCATGACATCCCAGCGCCGCGGCAGCGGTGCACGCGTGTGAGGAGTGTGGAGAAATGGACCGGGGCTCTGGGCGTGGTTCAGTTCTGGGCTCTGGGCGTGGTCCAGTTCCGGCCTGGCCACAAAAGTGACAATGGCGTGTGTCTCCGTAGTAGTGTCTGCGCCACCCGGCCTGTAATCGACAATGTTGCAATGTAGCATGCACCAGGAGGAGGCGGCCATGCCCGAATGGATTAATAAAGGAGCGCAAGACCGCTCAGGGTCTCGGCTCATACATGCCAACTGTCGTGTGTGTATCTACATTGCTGCAGCCTGAACCGAAGGCCTAGCCTCAATATCAGCGCGAGTTCAGCCAGGCCAGAACTCCACATCTGTGTCCCCCCTATCCTTACCATAGGCCTACACACACGTGGCCGCACACCTTCAACGGCCAACATTACAGTCTTGCTGTCAGTCCTGCGGACATGCGCAGACAGGCATGACAATGGTGTGCCGTAGGAGTGCAAGTGATGCGACCGCGCAGCACACACAAGTAAATAGGTTCGGTGGGAGGGAGGAGCAGCTGTGAGGCTACGTAATACACATTGTCCTATCACATTTGCCAGCTGCAATACATGGCTAACATGAATCCCAAGGTCGCACAATTCACACACCACGAAACTTGTATGTCTGCCAACACACCATGCAGAACCACCAGTTGACACTGACCTCACTTACCTCTCACAGGTGATCAAGGATATGCACTCTGCCCGTGGATGATGACACCCCTCCGAGACCCGAACACCCCGGCCCAGAGGCAGTACAATGTGGCCCACAAACGCACCAGGGGCATTGTTGAACGCACGTTTGGCGTGTTGAAATCATGTTTCAGGTGCCTGGACATCACCGGTGGAAGACTCTTGTACAGCCCAGAAATAGTGTGCAAGACGATCACTGCATGTTGTGTATTGCGCAACATATGTGTACGCACCAATGCCCCATGGATCCAAGTCCCAGAAGCACCGGACGATGATGAGGAAGATGATGCAGGTGGACCACACCCCACTGCATCCGCAGCAGGAATAGCCCGAAGGAACACAATCATCAACAATTTCTTCGCATGAGCACGTCACATTGTGACCGTCCACAGCAATCATGGCACAGTACAAGATGACCACATGACCAGCATGTGCAAATAAAATCTTAGCAACACACATTCCCCGTGTGCATGTCAGTCCTCTGCATTAGCACATTACTCTGACGGGTGTAAGTGCAACATTGAGTGCTTTCATTCGCATATGTTGCAAGAAGAGATGGTGTGTAGGTCCTCTTCATCATCGGTGATGAGGAGTACGGTCTGCTCTGCAGGAGGTGATGATTCTCCCTCTGCAATGTGAGGGGGAGATGCAGTTTGACATTGTGTTCACATGTATGTTGACGCATTGGCCAAGTTTACAAACAGACTGCATGTCAATGTACATTGTGACTGTTTGTGTGGAGATGCCTATTTAATGCTGGACTGTTGACATTTCGCCACCATAACGGATGTGAGGTTGTATTTGTCCCTTATCATCTCACAGTTTCCTGCTATGCCAAATGCGAATGGCCATTTTCTACACACAAGCGGCAGCAGTTGTGTCCTCTGTTCTGTTGTGAAAGTGTTGCAGTTTGGTCCACTTTGTTGTAAATGTTGAGGTGCTCTGAGTGTTATGTGTGTGTGCTGCATTGTGTGTGATTTGCCCCTTCAGCTCTGATTTGGCTGGCCCTTATCCCTTTCAGGCGGTGTGCCTTTCACTTATTTATTTAGCCATTTATAGAGCGCATGGTTACACCACCGGTGTGTCCCCGCGCTGAGATAGACACTCTGAAAGGTTACGGCCATGATCCACGTATCCTAAAGAGTACCACATATAGTCTGCCGAGCCATCTTTATTATGTTTTGGCGAACAACCATGTCTTCAGTTGTTTGCGAAAGCTACTTTCACATGGTTCTGTTCTCATTGCCAACGGTAAGGTGTTCCATGTTTTAGCTGCGATATACCTAAAGGAGCGCGCTCCCATTCTTGCTCTGAATATTCTCGGTACCTTCACCAGTGCTTTCCCCATAGATCTTAGGCACCGCCCGGGTGTATACTGGGTTAGTAGTGGGTGAAGGTATCTTGGGCCTCTCTTTAATAGAATGCAGTGGCAGAGGCACATTGCCTTAAATACCACTCTCTTTTCCACTGGCAACCAGTGTAGTGTTGTCAAGGCTTTCTTTGTGTTTGCTCTTCTCGGAAGGCTGAGAACCAGGCGTGCTGCAGCATTCTGGACTGTCTGCAGTTTGGATAATCCTGTCTTAGAAGCGCCGAGATATAGTACATTCCCATAGTCTATTTGGGAAGTTATCACCGCATGTACTATGGTTTTCCTGGCGTTAGGTGGCAAAAGATCCAGAACTTTCCTCAGGATTTTCATTGCTCCATAGCATTTGCCTGCAACCTTCCGAATCTGCCCATCAAATGACAGTTCGGAGTTGAGCCAAATCCCGAGGTTTTTCACCTCCGCTTTCGGTGAAGGCCATTGGCCCAGTATTTCAGGCCACCACGCTGATGACCATATAGTTGGTGCCTTGCCTACAACCATTACCTCAGTTTTGCTCCCGTTTAACCTGAGGCAGTGGTTCGACATCCAGTCGGCCACCTCTTCCATGCATTTGGAGAAGTGAGTTGCTGCCAGTTCCTTGTCTTGCGATAACATCACAATTAGCTGCGTGTCATCAGCGTAGGAAACGATAGACACCTTATGTTTTTCCACTTGCTCCGCTAGTGATCCCACATATAAGTTAAATAGGGTGGGGCTCAGGATTGATCCCTGAGGGACCCCTTGAGGCAGGGGGATGCTCTTGGATAAATATGGCTGTTGTGCGACTTGAAAGCTCCGTGTGGAAAGGAACGATGTCATCCAGCCCAGAGCATTATGCCTGATGCCACATGCCTCTAATCTATGTAGGAGGAGCTCGTGTGAAACTTCTGTGCTTATACAGTGCTGAGCTGTTGCAGACTTGGGTAAATTGGGCTCTTGGTCGGAGTTGTGACTCTTGGGCATGGTTTGTCCGCAGATGTGCTGTACTTACTTGTGCATGTGTGCCATTGTGCCCATCTCCCCCCGTCCCCCCAGTCCCTGGTGGTTACTGACCCTGTTGCTGTTGTGTCAGGTCCGGTTGAGCAGTGTCTGGTCCTCCGACTCCTGCCACCGTCTCCTCACTGATGACTGTGGACACCATTTCCTCCATCTCATCCAGCTCCTCCTGTGGCGCAGGACTCCCACCCCCAGTCTGCATTGCTGCTTTGCGGTTGTTGGCGAGTTTCAGCTTGGTTTTGCGCTTCACATCATTCCAGCGCCTCTTGACCTCTTCCATTGTCCTCCTCAGCACTCCGACTGCATTCTCCTTGTCCAGGATGGACTGCCATATTCCATTTTTTGTTGCCAATGACACAGTGGAGGTGACGGACAGTTGTTGATGGTGTTCTGTCACCTCCGTAATCAGGTTCCTGTTTTCCTTCAGACTGAACCACGTCTTCCTCTTCTTCTTCTCCTTGCCCTTCCCGGACCCCGAGGTCCCAGGCTGGTCCTCCGTGGGGCTTGTGGGGTTTGTGTTGTCCTCTGTGCTTGCTCCGGCTACCTCCATGGTGCTTTGCAGTTGTTTGAGTTTTATTTGTATTTCATTTTTTCCGCTTTTATGGTGATTGTTCCCGCCTTACTTGTGGGACTTGCGGGCCTGGCGCTGCTTTGCGCTGGATTTTTATCGCAGTTGGGCCCATCGCAACTTTTTTCACGTTCGGGTTTCCTTTTTTATCGTCGTCGCGGTAGTTGTATCGCAGACATTTGAGGCGTTCTCGGGAAACTATCGCATGTTACCGCCATGTTGGGAATACGACGTTGACACAGAGTTATTTTCCCGCGATAGACGGCGATATGGAAAATTGCGTTAACCTATTTTGGCGATGTTTATCGCACGTTCTTGTGAATATCCCCCAAAATCTTTTCTAAAAACTGTTCATAAAGACTACCACTTACACACCACTTTCTATTAATGTCTAAATTTAGACCCAAACACTCTTTTCACCATTTGTTCTATTAACACTCTCTCCTCACATTTACTTTGTAGGCTTTCTTGTTCCCTTCCTCCCATGCTCTTGTAGCTCTGTTACTATGGTGACCAATATTGTAGTCTTTTCTGCTAGCAGGAGGTCACAAGTTCGCAACAGTCTCTACAGCAGCATACTAACTTCTAAACCCAATACATCAGGTGTGGTTGACTGTATACAATTAGAAACATATCCCACATAGCCAATCACACATCTACTTACTTTAAATTTACATCACAACCGGGTTTTAATCACTGCTATAATTACACCATCCAATAAAATGTGATCTTTTAAATTTTACTTTCTAGGGTCTTTTCAACTGACTTCATTTTCAAAATTGCCTCATTCAGATGCAGCCTTCTCCTGTGTGCTACTGCTCAATCCTTCAAAATGGTTAGAGTGTGGATTGTGGGTCATGGCTTTGTATTCTGTCCTAGAAAGAATAGCATTGACAGGGACCTAGGTTTGCCTAATGTGGATATTACTTGGGTTGGCCAGAGAAGGTTAAAGAGGCTGCAATTGCTTCCACTGGTTGAAAGCATTGTGATTTACCAACATCCAGACCTCATGTCTGTGCACTGTGGTGGCAATGACCTGGGCACACTGACTGGGGGGGTAGGACTGGGAATCCTAATGAAGGATACCTTTGGATAATTAATGAAGCTTTTCCCTCACACTGCCTTGTTGTTCTCTAACATATGCCAGACGCAGAAATGGAAGTGCTCATCTGAATTTTGTCCACAGATAGACAAAGCCAGGATGCATGTTAATAAAACTGTTTCAGTATTCCTCAGAGACCATAACATGGGCTCTTTCTACAATAATAACCTGCATTTTGACATGGATGGACTATATAGAAGAGATGGTGTTCACTTCACGGATGAAGGCAACAGGGTGGTTCTGAGCAACTTGAAACTCTGCATCCACTCGTATATGTAGTGATCATATATACACAATAAACAAAACAGATCTTCACACAGCCACCCTACTTCCCAAACACTTGTTAATTTTAAATGTAAAACTGTTTTTTTTTTTTAAGTTCTTGGTTCCATCGTGGATCTGCAATCCAACAGCACACATTCGATGCAATAGAACACATTTACTAGTTCTAGTAGATGGTTTTGAATGGGTCTCACAGTGGGTATAAGCGTGTCTAAATGGGTATAAGTTTAGGTGTGCAAGTGTCTCTATGCATATCTAAGTGGGTGTAAGCTGTGTAACCACATCATTGCCCCTTTCTGGACAAAAATCATTAACTCCTCTCCCATCTCAGGCTGTGTACCAGACTCCCTCCAACTAGGACAAATCACACCTATTCTAAAGAAACCAGGGGCTGACCATAACGATCTCAACAACCTCAGACCTATCTCAAATCTCCTGTTCCTAGCTAAAACCTTAGAGAAATGCGTTCTCCACCAACTCAATAAACACATTAACGTTTTCAACCTCTTTGATACCTTTCAATCGGGCTTCAGAAAAGGCACTGAAACAGCCGTGCTCAATATCTCTGATGATATCCACAGATCCTTAGATGAAAGTGAAGCATGTCTTCTCATCCTTATTGACCGATCTGAGGCGTTCGACACAATAAATCATACAGCGTTACTTGAGACTCTAAAAAGATGCTCTGGCATCAATGGCACAGTACTAAAATAGTTCACTTCCTACCTTCAACACTGATCGCAACAAATTAAAATCAACTCTTGCCTCTCTAAGCCTTCACGAGTCACGCTTGGCGTCCCCCAAGGCTCGATCCTCTCCCCGTCCCTCTTCAATCTCTTCATGGAACCACTTACAAGCATACTAAAACAAGCAGGAGTTAAATATCACCTATATGCAGATTACACGCAACTCTACTACAAAGTCAAATCACCCAGTGACATCTGACACCTCAATGACACACTAACCAAGATACTGACCTGGTTTCGCTCGAACCACCTAAAGCTGAACCTGGACAAAACTGAATTAATACTGTTCTCTCCGAAAAGTAACCACCTACCAATCCAAGACTGGCTCAAGAACCTGGATGCCCTAAATAGCTCCCTCGCCCTCTCCGACTCGGTAAAGTCACTAGGTATTTACCCTGGACAAGAACTTGTCAATGAAGGACCACATCAAAAACTCTGCTAAAGGTGCACTGTACTCTCTAAAACACCTCAAGAAAATTAAACCTTTTATCCCCCAGGATGATTTCAAGACAATAGTTCAATCCCTAGTCCTCTCTAGACTGGACTGTGGGAACGCCATCCTAACAGGGACGCCAAAAACACACCTAGCCCCATTAAGGTCAGTAATAAACATGGCAGCCCGGCTCATAACAGGTGTTAAACGGTTTGAAAACATTACACCAACCCTTAAATCCCTCAACTGGCTTCCTTTTGAAGGTAGATGTATTTACAAGTCTGCATGCATCACACACAAAACCCTTCACACACATTCCCACAACTACCTAAACAGCAAACTCGTGAAAGCAGGAAGAGCCAGAACTCTGAGAAGCTCTAACTCTCTTCTTCTCATCCCTCAGAAATTGAAAAAGAAAACCACCCAGTCCTGATCTTTCTCGGGTAGGATGTGGATCGCACTCCCTATCGAACTCAGATGCAACCCCTCCCTCTCCTGCTTCAAAAGGGACTTGAAACTTCATCTCCTCGACAATTACTTTACTGACAAAGCCAACTGATCGAGGCTCTGATAGCTTATTTGACTCTACTTAAATCTAGACCATCAAGGATTGGTGGTCATCTGACTGTTTCATCTACCTAAGCTATCACTCACCCCTCTAATATATTCTGTGTTAAAATGTGAATGTTATGCCTATCTCATTATGTATCCTTATACCATGTTTTCACCATTCTATTTCATTCGTGTTGTGAAGCGTTCTGATACCCACGGGTCTAGCTAGCGCTATATAAAACTTATAAATAAATAAATAAGCTGTCTGTATAGGTATCTGAGTGGGTGTGAGAGTGTCTGTATGGATGTAAGTGTCGGTGTGAGAGTTTCTGTATAGGTTTGTGAATGGGTGTGACAGTGTCTGTCTGGGTATGAGAGTGGGTGTTATAGTGTCTGTATGGGTATGTGAGTGGGTGTGAGAGTGTCTGTATGGGTATGTGAGTGGGTGTGAGAGTGACAATATGGGTGAGTGGGTGTGAGGGTATCTGTATGGGTATGTGAGTGGGTGTGAGAGTGTCTGTATAGGTATACATGTGGGTGTGAGAGTCTCTGTATGGGTTTGTGAATTGGTGTGAGTCTCTGTATAGGTTTGTGAATGGGTGTGACAGTGTCAGTATGGCTGACAGAGTAGTTGTGTGAGTGTCTGCATGGGTATGTCAGTGGATGTGAGAGTGTCTGTTTGGGTATGTGGGTGGGTGTAACAGTGTCTGTAGGGTTATGTGAGTGAGTGTGGGAGTCTCTGTATGGGTATGTCAGTGGGTGTGAGAGTATCTGTATGGGTATATGAAGTGGGTGTGAGAGTATCTGTATAAGTGTAACTGTGGATGTTATGTCTGTGTATGGGTTTGTGAATGGGTATGACACTGTATGTATGGGTTTGTTAATGGGTGTAACTATAACTTGCGCCCCAGCAATGCACTGCTTAGGACCTCACATATTACATCATTCATGAAATGGTCACTGAAATACACATGCCAGAGTCAAAGATTCTAGCAACCTTGGAAAAGTGACTCACCAAAGAGGCATAGTCTTACATGAAATTAGACAGATGTCCTTGAAAAATTCTTAATTTGAAAAAGAAAAAAAGGAAAATGTGCAGGACCCATTGTTTGCTTAGGAGGTCACTGTAGATGCTCTCAAATACCAAGGTTCCTGAATGTTAAGGCTGCCCAGTTTTGATTCCACCTCATGCCTTTTTCTTCCACTGCCCTACATGCCACATCTCAATCTTATCCTTACATGTTCTTTCTAATACTTCCCTTCTCACTCTTTTTCTTTCGTTCTCCCTTTTCTGCCCTTCATACGAAAAAATTGTGTTGGTACACAAAATATCAACAGCAAGAACATTGTGCAGGTATATGGAATAAAATACATACTATTATTCACAGAGGAGTTCCATGACCATATAGAGAAACAAGGCTGAAGATCGAGTTCCTTTATAAGGTCATGAAATTCCGAGTTGACTTGAAATATCCCTTTACTGTACGACAAAGGGTAATTAATCCCTTATAATACATGCTCACACCATCAACCTACCCACAAATCACTTAAATCCATAGGGCCTCATTTACAAGGAATTAACGCAGCGCCGTGCTGCAAGCCATTTGGCGTTAGTTCCGAAGCACAGGGATGCGTCACGTCTACAACAATATTACAGATTCCTTTTCTCTCCCCTGCGCTGGCGCACAATTTGCTGCCATGCGGCGATGCAGGCACCCTTGCACCATAGTGCAAGGGTGTGTGCGTTGAGGGGAATGATTGTTTATGTGCAGGAAGGTGTCCCTTCCTGCACATAAACAATCTGAAATGGCTTAATGCAGCACACATAGAAGTTGAAAAACGTCATCTTTTTCCATGATTGTTTATGTGCAGGAAGGCACACCTTCCTGCACATAAACAATCACAAGAGGCGATTTACTCGCTCTATGTGTGCTGCAGAATGCAGCACGCATAGAAAGAGGAAATAAACGAGGAGAAATGAAAACATTTTTCCTCGTGCACCTCCCTACGCCTCCCCTGGGTAGGCGTAGCATTTCCAGGTTTACAATTTCTCGTAAATCTGGAAATGTGGCAGAAGCCATGGGTGTTGCGTGGGAACACCCACAGCAACACCCATGGCACGACCCTTTCACGCAAAGTGTTGCCTGTAAAGGGACCATATTTACAAGGACACGAATAGCCACGCAGGGTGGCTTTACATGTCCTTGTAAATATGGGGCAGCAGGTTGCGCCGCTGGTGCGTCACAAAAAGTGACTCACTGGCGGCGCAAGGGGCTTATAAATAAGCCCCTTAATGTCTTACTCTTTCGTGTTCACTGCAGACACAAAGAATAAATGCAGAATCTGTATTGCAATATTAAACAAACCAAAAAGCAGGCATTTTTTCTGCCAAAGGTACTAGGGCCAGTTTTGTGTAAGTCAGATTAAAACAATACTGTTCTGAAACATGCAGAGATTCTATCTTCCTTGTAATGAACTGTAGTGTGGGAAGATGGCAGTGGTGAACAATTAGATCTGTTCCAAGCAACGTTTAAAAAACTCGACCACTTTGGTGACCAGATCAATGTAGTTTTGTAGGAGCACAAGTTCCTCAAATATCCTTTTATGTTTGGAAAGACTCTGAAAAGTATACTTGCATTCAAATTATGCAATATTATTGCCATTTCTTAAAATGTTTCTGCAAACATTTGGTATTAAGAAATACAAAACCACTAAGTGATTTTGGCCATGGATGTGCATATTAGAAACACCTTGGCATCATCTTAATACTAACTACTAAATATTTATGAAAGCAATATCTGCTTCAGCTCACAATGCTGGGATATATTCAAAATCCAATAATAGAGATCTCCCGCAAAGCCTGAAAGGATTGTTCCCTGGCCAAATAAAAAAATGTCCTAATAAATGTCTGTAGCACCCTTTCTGTATGTTGACTGCACAACTGGTGCTGAATCCGATACCATCAGTTGGGTGACAGAAAAAGATAATGTTTCCCTCAACTAGGTTGCTGATGCAGTTATGAGTTCATGAATTAAACCAACGATCATCAATGAAATTTTATTTTGTATGACAATCGTCATCTCTGACAACTATGAAGATCCAAATCATAGGCCTGTTTTATTTATATCTGATGTAGCACAAAAACCAAATTTACTGAACTGCATTGCTTCAAATGGTAGAGCAAAACAGCACTATATTTCTCCTCTGGCACAGGCACATTATAGGCAGCCTTCATCGGCTTTCAAAGTGCTAAATGACTTACATCAGGCATGACCTCCGAACCTTTCATTTTTATTTTATTTTTATTTTAAAGGTTTTATATAGCGCTGGCTAGACCCGGAGGTATCAGAGCGCTTTACATGAGTATCAGACCATAGTTGCAGGTTACATTGTTACAAAGGTTACACAGTTATTAGAGCTTGGCAAACATAGTTACATGTAAGGTCGAGACTACAAAAGGGACATATACGTAAGGGAAAAAGCAGGCAAGGGGAGAGATTCAGGGGAGGGGGGTAGGAGCAGGGGAAGTAGACAGAGAAAGGAGGAGGGAAAGAGGAGGGGAGGGTGAGAGACACAGCATGGAAAGAGGGAGGGGGAGGGTGACGGGGACACTAACCGGTAGACGAGTCAAAGCTGCGTCCAACGTCCAGTAAGCTGTGATCCCAGGGGAAGTGGTATCATTTCCCCATCTCTGTTGCGAGAGGTTCCCTATACGCAGTGGACTCTCTCAGAGGGGTCTCTGAGACTCCAAGGCCTACATACTGGATCCTTCCCCAAAAAGGGGAGAGGGAGTGCTTTGACAAGGGGTGCCATCCCATACCTCTACTGTGGGTGGCTCCCTTGGCGCTGTGGACTCTCTCAGCGGGTTCGTTGAGACTCCAGAGTATAAATATTGGATCTTTCCCCAACAAGGGAGAAGGAGTGCTTAGTCAAAAGGGCACAAAAGGACAGGGGGCTAGGTGGTGTAGCAGGCAAGGGGAGAGATTCAGGTGAGAGGGGATAGGAGTAAAGGGAGTAGACAAAGAAAGAAAGAGTACTAAATGAGAACGGACAGCATCGGTTAGGGGGACAGACTGTTTTCTCTCTGTGGCCATGAATTTGCCCCATCTCTAAGGTAAAAACCTAGCACAGGCCATTCCAGAAGCTTTACCATCCAAGACATGAAGCACACAGTTTGTAATTCGAATTATTTTTCACAATTCACAGAAGTTTATAGTACGCTGCACATCAGCAATCCAGATGTTATCATATTAAGTTCTGCAGAGGATGATGTTCAGAACTAACAGTGATTAACCCATTCATTATCCAGGGAGATAGTTCAGAATCATGAGGCTGCGGGAGAAGATCATGAACCCAATGAAGGCCAACTCGTGGACCGCAGGGTTCTCTGTAGAGGACACGTATTGGAGCAGGCATAGGTTCTCCAGAACGTTCAGAATGAGGAAAAAGTGGCACAAGACGTGGTAGGTGATGGTGTGCGCAGTGCCTCCCGTTTCTGAGGCCAGCGCGTCTGCGATTGTTATTCCCTAGTATCCAGGGGGAGGGAAGGAGTGCTGGAGGGTCTGGTGAGCCTTCCGATGATTAGTGGTTCGGGGCGGGCAGCCGCCATCATGGCTACTTACAAATTACCATTTATTTGTTTTACACCCAAAATACGTATGCAGTGAATTTTAACAATGTTGCCTAATTTTGTACAAAATTACAAGTAGAAGTATATACAGAATGCAAGTGTAAGAAATTAGGTTGTTGGGTGACTGGGGTGTGAGCCCTGGTCAACCAGCAACCACAATCCTTGTCAGGGTGAGGCACAAGCCAACCCTAAATTGACCTCTGGTAGTTTGGCACAGAGCAGTCATTCTTAACTTAGAGGCAATGTGCAAAGTATTTGTGCAACAGTTTAAACAACAATAAAGTGGAAACACCACACAAAAAGGATCCCACACCAGATTAGAAAAATAGAAAGTTGTTTGTTAAATAGAATAAGATCAAAACAAAAGAAGTCCAATAAGTTGAACCGGAGATATTCAGGTTTAAAGATTTTAGTGAAAATAGAGCCAAAAAGCACAAAGTGCCAACTGTGGATATCTGGTCGCGCTAGACCAGGACAAAGTCCCAAGTTCAGGCCAACCACGATGGAGCGCAGGCTGGCTACAGGGAATCAGTTACGCCTGCAGAACAAAGTACCTTAAATCCTGGTTTATGGAGCGTTGCGAAGATCTGCGTTGAAGATGTGCTGCGCAGCCAGAGCGGGCGTTAGCTCCGAAGTGCAGCAAGGCTGCGATGCAAGGTCCTGCATTGTCATCAATGATCCCATTGATGAGGGCCTGCGATGTGAAGTCCGGCATTGAGAATGCATGATGCAGTCAAGGCGATGAGTCGGTTCCGAGGAGTTGTGAGGTTGCGAGGCAGAGTCTGGCATCTTTGCCGAGGTGGCTGTCAACGAGGGAAGCGAGAGTCTGCACCGGCGATATATCATGCAGTGGCGGTTCCAAAGAGACTGCGGAGGATATGCAGATCTTTGCTACAATTCTGATCCACCCAGCAGTCGCGATGCATCAATTCTGCTCGATGCTGCTCAGTGCAGTACAGGAGATGCATTCCTTCCGCTGGATCCACCAAGGCTGGCAGAGCACCTTAAGCCCACCTCCAAGGGTCCAGGGTTGGGGTGGCACCACTTAGCATGGTAGACTCACAGATGGCAGAGTTCAGGCGCAGGAGCAAGGTGGTTGGAAGCCTGGTGTGTCCCTGAGGCTTCAAATCAGGAGGCCAGCCAACTAGCTCTTGGAGTCACCCTGGGATTCTAAGTTAAAGAGATGCAGGTCCAGTCCTTCTCACCCAGGCAAGAGGGCAGCAGGCAGCAGATCAGCACAGCAGGGCAGCAGTACTTCAGAGGAGCAGTCCAGCAGAGTAGCATTCCTTTCAGCAACACAGCAGTCCTTCTTCCTGGCAGGGTATCCACAGGCTCAAAAGTGGTGTCAGAGGTTCAATATTGTTACCCAGTTCTGCTTTTAAAGTGGGAGAGAAGTTTCTGGAAGCTTCCCTTTGAAGTGCAAAGGTGCCCTGCTTCCCTTGCCCTATCTCCAGACTAACTACAGGGGGTATGCAGCCCTTTGAGTGGAGACAGCATACAACCTATTCAAGTGTAAGTAGGGTTGTGCCCAGCTCCTCCTTCCCATCCCGCCAGTGATGGCCCACCCAGGCACATCTAAGCTCTCTTTTGTGTGTGGCTGTCTAGGAGGAATACACAAAGCCCAACTGTCAACTATGCCCAGTCATGTGTCCCAGAGACAGGATGCAGGTACTAAATGGCTAAGGCAGGAAAATGCCAAGTTTCTAAAAGTGGTATTTTCAAAATTGCAACTTAAAATCCGACTTCACCATAAGTTAGGATTTTTTATTATCAATCAATCAATCAATCACGGCATTTATAGAGCGCGCTACTCACCCGGGAGGGTCTCAAGGCGCTGGGGGAGGGGGTAAGTTACTGCTCGAACAGCCAGGTCTTGAGCTGCTTCCTGAAGGAGAGATGGTCCTGGGTTCGCCGAAGGTGAGTGGGGAGGAGTTCCAGGTCTTGGCTGCCAGGTAGGAGAAGGATCTTCCTCCGGCGGTGGTTCTGCGGATGCGTGGTACGGTGGCGAGGGCGTGGCTGGTTGATCGTAGCTGGCGTGTGGGCGTGTAGAAGGTCATGCGGTCGTTGAGGTACTTTGGGCCCAGGTCGTGGAGGGCCTTGTGTGCGTGGGTGAGGAGTCTGAACGTTATTCTCTTGCTGACGGGGAGCCAGTGCAGGTCTTTCAGGTGTCCGGTGATGTGGCTGTGTCGGGGGATGTCCAGGATGAGTCGTGCGGAGGCGTTCTGGATGCGCTGGAGTCTTTTTTGAAGTTTGGCTGTGGTTCCGGCGTAGAGGGTGTTCCCATAGTCCAGTCGGCTGGTGACGAGTGCCTGGGTGACGGTCTTCCTGGTTTCAGTGGGGATCCATCTGAAGATCTTGCGGAGCATGCGCAGGGTGTTGAAGCATGAAGATGAGACGGCGTTGACTTGTCTGGTCATCGACAGGGAGGAGTCCAGGATGAAGCCCAGGTTGCGTGCGTGGTCCGTTGGCTTGGGCGCGGTGCCCAGGGCCGGGGGCCACCAGGAGTCGTCCCAGGCGGAGGGTGATGAGCCCAGGATGAGGACTTCCGTCTTGTCTGAGTTCAGTTTAAGGCGGCTGTTCCTCATCCAGTCGGCGACGTCTCTCATCCCGTCGTGTAGGTTGGCTCTGGCGGTGGTGGGGTCGTTGGTGAGGGAGAGGATCAGCTGGGTGTCGTCGGCGTAGGAGATGATGTTGAGGTTGTGTCGGCGTGCGATGGCTGCGAGGGGCTCATGTAGACGTTGAAGAGGGTTGGGCTGAGTGAGGATCCCTGTGGAACGCCGCAGATGACTTCGGTGGCTTCGGATCTGAACGGGGGAGGCGGACTCTCTGGGTTCTTCCGGCGAGGAACGAGATGATCCATTCCAGTGCTTTCTCTCGGATTCCGATGTTGCTGAGGCGCTTCACTAGGGTGCGGTGGCAGACGGTGTCGAACGCCGCGGAGAGGTCCAAGAGGATGAGGGCAGCTGTTTCCCCGTTGTCGGTTAGGGTTCTGATGTCGTCGGTGGCTGCGATAAGGGCGGTCTCGGTGCTGTGGTTGGCCCGAAACCCGGACTGCGAGGGGTCGAGGGATCCATTCGTCTCGAGGAAGGCGGCAAGCTGTCTGTTGACGGTCTTCTCGATGACTTTGGCCGGAAACGGAAGGAGCGAGATGGGACGGTAGTTCTTAAGGTCGGTGGGGTCCGCCGTTGGTTTCTTCAGGAGGGCGGTAAGCTCGGTGTGCTTCCAGCTCTCCGGGAAGGTGGCGGTGTGGAAGGAGGAGTTGATGATGTCCCGGAGATGGGGTGCGATGGTGGCGTCGGCTTTGTTGAAGACGTGGTGTGGGCAGGGGTCGGTTGGTGATCCGGAGTGGATGGAGTTCATCGTGCGGGTGGTGTCTTCGGTGCTGATCGGGGTCCAGTTGCAGAGGGTGGTGGTGGCGGGCGTTGGTTCGGCGGTAGGGTGCGTTGTTTGTGCGTCGAAGCTGTTATGTATGTCGGTGATCTTGCGGTGGAAGAACGCGGAGAGTGAGTTGCAGAGGTCTTGCGAGGGGTGATGTCGTTGTTTCCGGCGCTGGGGTTGGAGAACTCTTTGACGATGCTGAAAAGTTCCTTGCTGTCATGGGCGTTGTTGTCCAGTCGTTCTTTGAGTGCCGACTTCTTGGTGGCACGGATCAGCTGGTGGTGTTTGCGGGTGGCGTGCTTGAGGGCGGTCCTGTTGTCTGTGGTCTGGTCGAGTCGCCAGGTTTTCTCGAGAGTGCGGCAGTTCTTCTTGGATTCCTTGAGTTCGTTGGTGAACCAAGGGGTTTTCTTGCTTCCGGGTCTGCTGGGAGGGTTTTTAGTGGTGCGAGGTCGTCGGCGCAGGCGGTCAGCCACTTGGCGAGGTTGCTGGCTGCTTCGTTTGGGTCCGTTGTGTTGGTGGGTGTGTTCTGGCTGAGGGAGGCGGTGAGCTGCTCGGCGGTGATCTTGCTCCAGCTCCGGCGGGGAGCCTGTTGCGGGTGGTGGTGGGTCGTAGTCTTTCTGAAGCTGAAGTGGACGCAGCTGTGGTCGGTCCAGTGGAGTCCGGTGGCGTGGCTGAAGGAGATGTGCTTGCTGGACGAGAAGACGGGGTCAAGCGTGTGGCCGGCGTAGTGGGTGGGCGTGTTCACCAGTTGCTTGAGTCCGAGGTTGGCGAGGTTGTCCAGCAGGGCGGTGGTGTTTCTGTCGTTGTTGTTCTCCAGGTGGAAGTTGAGGTCCCCTAGGAGGATGTAGTCGGCGGAGGGCATGGCGTGCGGGCTGATGAAGTCTGCGATGTCTTCGCTGAATAGTGTGCGTGGTCCCGGGGTCTGTAGATGAGGGTGCCTCGGAGGGTGGTCTTGGGGTCAGTGTGTATCTGGAAGTGTAGGTGTTCGGCGGCGGTGAAGGTCTCGTCGGAGTTAGTCGAGATGCGGATGGTGTTCTTGTGTACGATGGCGATGCCTCCTCCCGTCTGGTTGACGCGGTCCCTCCGGGTGATCTTGTATCCGTCCGGGATGGCTATGGCGATGTCGGGCGCTGAGGAGGCGTTCATCCAGGTTTCGGTGAGGAAGGCGATGTCCGGTGCTGTTGCGTCGAGCAGGTCCCAGAGTTCCACGGCGTGCCTGTGGACGGAGCGGGTGTTCAGCAGGATGCATTTCAGGTGGTTGCTGCTGGTGCTCGACTTGGCGGAGGTGGTGCACGTCCGGGGGCAGGTGAATCGGCAGGTTTGGCAGGTGAAGGGTCCGTGGGTGCGTCTCGGTGAGGCTCGGTAGCAGGCAGGGTTCCGGCCGGCATTGAGTGCGGTGAGTGTGGCGGCGTCGTAGGTCCGTCGAGTGGTGATGCATCGGTGGGATCCAGGGGTTCTGGCGCTGGGCGCGGTCCAGTCGCGGACGGGCGCAGACGGGCTTGCCTTAGGCGCGCCTTCGGCGCGCCAGCGGCGCGGCGCGCAGCGGCCGCCATTTATGGGGAGGTGGGAGGGAGGAGCAGCTGGGAGGCGGGAGGCAGGGGCAGCGAATGGGCGGTCAGGGGGCGGGGCCGCAGGGACGCAGCGGCGGGAATGGCGAGAGGCAGCGGGGGCACAGAAAGGAAAACAGGGGAGAAAGCAGACAAAATCACGGGCACAGCGACAATGGGGCAGCGAGGGGCACAAAAAGGAAAACAGGGGAGAAAGCAGACAAAATCACGGGCACAGCGACAATGGGGCAGCGAGGGGCACAAAAAGGAAAACAGGGGAGAGAGCAGACAAAATCACGGGCACAGCGACAATGGGGCAGCGAGGGGCACAAAAAGGAAAACAGGGAGAAAGCAGACAAAATCACGGGCACAGCGACAATGGGGCAGCGAGGGGCACAAAAAGGAAAACAGGGGAGAGAGCAGACAAAATCACGGGCACAGCGACAATGGGGCAGCGAGGGGCACAAAAAGGAAAACAGGGGAGAAAGCAGACAAAATCACGGGCACAGCGACAATGGGGCAGCGAGGGGCACAAAAAGGAAAACAGGGGAGAAAGCAGACAAAATCACGGGCACAGCGACAATGGGGCAGCGAGGGGCACAAAAAGGAAAACAGGGGAGAGAGCAGACAAAATCACGGGCACAGCGACAATGGGGCAGCGAGGGGCACAAAAAGGAAAACAGGGGAGAAAGCAGACAAAATCACGGGCACAACGACAATGGGGCAGCGAGGGGCACAGAAAGGAAAAGGGGAGACAAACAGAAAAAAAACGGGCACCGGGGCCACAAGCGGAGGGCGATCTTACCTGCAGAAGCAGCGGGCAGACAACACAGGCGGAGCTGTGTGGTGGGGGAGCGACCTACCTGGCAAGGTCAAGGGTCGCTCTCCTCACCGCGCAGCGGCCGCCATTTATGGGGAGGTGGGAGGGAGGAGCAGCTGGGAGGCGGGAGGCAGGGGCAGCGAATGGGCGGTCAGGGGGCGGGGCCGCAGGGGACGCAGCGGCGGGAATGGCGAGAGGCAGCGGGGGCACAGAAAGGAAAACAGGGGAGAAAGCAGACAAAATCACGGGCACAGCGACAATGGGGCAGCGAGGGGCACAAAAAGGAAAACAGGGAGAAAGCAGACAAAATCACGGGCACAGCGACAATGGGGCAGCGAGGGGCACAAAAAGGAAAACAGGGGAGAGAGCAGACAAAATCACGGGCACAGCGACAATGGGGCAGCGAGGGGCACAAAAAGGAAAACAGGGGAGAAAGCAGACAAAATCACGGGCACAGCGACAATGGGGCAGCGAGGGGCACAAAAAGGAAAACAGGGGAGAGAGCAGACAAAATCACGGGCACAGCGACAATGGGGCAGCGAGGGGCACAAAAAGGAAAACAGGGGAGAAAGCAGACAAAATCACGGGCACAGCGACAATGGGGCAGCGAGGGGCACAAAAGGAAAACGGGAGAAAGCAGACAGAATCACGGGCACAACGACAATGGGGCAGCGAGGGGCACAGAAAGGAAAAGGGGAGAGAGCAGACAAAATCACGGGCACAGCGACAATGGGGCAGCGAGGGGCACAAAAAGGAAAACAGGGGAGAAAGCAGACAAAATCACGGGCACAGCGACAATGGGGCAGCGAGGGGCACAAAAAGGAAAACAGGGAGAAAGCAGACAAAATCACGGGCACAGCGACAATGGGGCAGCGAGGGGCACAAAAAGGAAAACAGGGGAGAGAGCAGACAAAATCACGGGCACAGCGACAATGGGGCAGCGAGGGGCACAAAAAGGAAAACAGGGGAGAAAGCAGACAAAATCACGGGCACAGCGACAATGGGGCAGCGAGGGGCACAAAAAGGAAAACAGGGGAGAGAGCAGACAAAATCACGGGCACAGCGACAATGGGGCAGCGAGGGGCACAAAAAGGAAAACAGGGAGACAGCAGACAAAATCACGGGCACAGCGACAATGGGGCAGCGAGGGGCACAAAAAGGAAAACAGGGGAGAGAGCAGACAAAATCACGGGCACAGCGACAATGGGGCAGCGAGGGGCACAAAAAGGAAAACAGGGGAGAAAGCAGACAAAATCACGGGCACAGCGACAATGGGGCAGCGAGGGGCACAAAAAGGAAAACAGGGGAGAAAGCAGACATAATCACGGGCACAACGACAATGGGGCAGCGAGGGGCACAGAAAGGAAAAGGGGAGAGAGCAGACAAAATCACGGGCACAGCGACAATGGGGCAGCGAGGGGCACAAAAAGGAAAACAGGGGAGAAAGCAGACAAAATCACGGGCACAGCGACAATGGGGCAGCGAGGGGCACAAAAAGGAAAACAGGGGAGAAAGCAGACAAAATCACGGGCACAGCGACAATGGGGCAGCGAGGGGCACAAAAAGGAAAACAGGGAGAGAGCAGACAAAATCACGGGCACAGCGACAATGGGGCAGCGAGGGGCACAAAAGGAAAACAGGGGAGAAAGCAGACAAAATCACGGGCACAGCGACAATGGGGCAGCGAGGGGCACAAAAGGAAAACAGGGGAGAGAGCAGACAAAATCACGGGCACAGCGACAATGGGGCAGCGAGGGGCACAAAAAGGAAAACAGGGGAGAAAGCAGACAAAATCACGGGCACAGCGACAATGGGGCAGCGAGGGGCACAAAAAGGAAAACAGGGGAGAAAGCAGACAAAATCACGGGCACAGCGACAATGGGGCAGCGAGGGGCACAAAAAGGAAAACAGGGAGAGAGCAGACAAAATCACGGGCACAGCGACAATGGGGCAGCGAGGGGCACAAAAAGGAAAACAGGGGAGAAAGCAGACAAAATCACGGGCACAACGACAATGGGGCAGCGAGGGGCACAGAAAGGAAAAGGGGAGACAAGCAGAAAAAAACGGGCACCGGGGCCACAAGCGGAGGGCGATCTTACCTGCAGAAGCAGCGGGCAGACAAGACAGGCGGAGCTGTGTGGTGGGACAAAACATGAACTAGTTACCTGTTCCCATTTGGAAATAACTGCTTATTAAATGTAATAAGGTAACTCCAATGTTTTCCTATGGGAGAGGTAGGGCTTGCAGCAGTAAAAATCAAATGTGATGGTTTCTCACTACCAGGACATTTTAAACTTAAAAGTACGTGTCCCACTTTTAAAATGCATTGCACCCTGCCCTCTGAGCTTTCCAGGGCCTACCCTAGGGGTGAGTTACATGTATTAAAAAGAAAGGTTTGGGCCTGGCAAAAGGTTTATTTTGCCAGGTCGAAATGGCAGTTTAAAAATGCATAGAACATATAGAGAGAGGGACAAGGAGCTTGATCAAGGTCCAGTACCCATGCTCCTTAGAAAGTTAACATGTAACAACAAGAAGGAGGTAATTGTTCCTTTCTAGATAAGAATTAGAAGAGTGGTTGGTATAGAAATAAGTGAGGGGGATCTTCGGGCTTTTTGCTCCTCGTGGGGCCGGCGCCACAAGGGCATGAAACATGTCAACCTGACCAAGTATAAACCACTAGATTATACTTTCACCCACCAGACAGTCGCGCTTCATAATTCCGTGCCGACCATCCTCATTTGACTTCTTTTAACCCTACCAATGGGATCCCCGAATAAACTCACCCTTTTGGCAGTTTTAAATCACTGACACACCCACTCATCAGCTCCACACACCCACACACATCATCACGGCTGTTTTATTAAAAAGATCTCCGACAAAGAGCCCTCTCGCAGGGCCTGTGGGGCATTGCAGCACTGGCCCCACGAGGAAAAAAAAGACCGATGATGAAGCATGACACCCACATGGGTGTGTGAGGGCATCACTTCCTATTAATGAAGATCCCCCTCACTTATTTCTATACCAACCGCTCTTCTAATTCTTATCTAGACAGGAACAAGTATCCCCTTTTTGTTGCAATACAGTTTAAAAATGCACACACAGGCTGCAATGTCGGACTTGTTTAAAGTGCTGCTTACGTGGGTGGAACAATCAGTGCTGCAGGCCCATTACTAGTATTTAATTTACAGGTCCTGGGCACAGGTAGTACCACTTTACTAGGGTAAATTAAATATGCCAGTTGGGTATCAGTCAATGTTACCATGTTTAAAGTAGTGAGCACATTTTTCTTTAGCACTGGTTAGCAGTGGTAAAGTGTCCAGAGTCCTAAGGCCAGCAAAAACGACATTAGCAAAAATAGTGAGGGTGAAGGCAAAATGTTTGGGGGAAGACCACATTAAGGCTGACAGGTCTAAGAGCAAGTTTATGTAAAAAGATGTAAAACAGGTTGTAGTATCCTGCCTCGCGTGGGCTGTCTGCACCGCATGAGCCTGGCATTGCTTAGTCAAAGCTCGTGGGGCTCTGTGTGGCGCAGGTCTCGAGTGTTCTGACAGCTGACAGTTGAGAGTTGAGAGTCAGTTGGCACACTTCTTATGTCATATTAAAGGTAACAATGACAGGAAGGTTTTCTTGAACTGGTTTATTGAACATCACTTGAAGTCTATCATCCCACAGACCAAAGCGGCATTGTCAGCTTTTGACCGTTCTTGCAACTGACTCTCAACTGTCAGCTGTCAGAACTCTTGATACCTACACCACACAGAGCCCCACCAGCCATGACTAAAGAATATCAGGCTCACGCGGTGCAGACTGTCATGCAAGGCAGGCAGGATACTACACATGTGCCTGCAGCATCTGATATCTCAATCAAGATTGACAGTCGTAAGATAGTTATCTCACGTCATTCTTCAAGAACTGATGCGAATTAGATAACTGGTCAATGTCCATGTTATACAGCATTATGCTTTGAGTGCTTTGAATGTTTTGATTTATAAGCTTTAAAACATACATTGATGATGTGTTATAGGATGTGTTTTTTTCTAATTACATATTTATGTAATGCTATGTTTTGTTTAATTCTCAACCCAGAGGATATCCCATTGCCTGGCTATTCTCAGACAACAGTTGCTGAAGACAAGGGCTTCTCCTGTTTTAGCATGGTAAGGCCCAGGACCAGAAACCTTGCTCCACTCCAGTCACATCAAGCATATTCAATGCAAGTCATGTGCCTCATCCAGCACCCCACACAGCCAATCTCCACACAAACATTCATACCACATCCAAATGTATATCAAACCTCAAATACATCCCTCTAACCACCACACACCCACAAACTACAAAACACACACTCCAACTCAGACTCATCAATGCGTGCATAGCGGAACTCCATGCTCTACACATCGCAGGCCTAATCACATACCACAACTTGATGTACTCAATCAAAGAAATATACTCACATATCTTTGTAGTCCTTGTTTTCAAGGGCTACAAAATTTAGTGTGCTGACCACACTGATAGCAAAAGTGGGGTCCTCAACATCATTCACAAGTCTTCTTGCACCTTCACCCTCGGCAAGAAAACAACACTTAAATTCATTAAGCTGCTAACATGCCACTGTTCTCTACCGAGTCTCCCACCATCCAACTTATCTACAGGCCGCCCTGATAGAGCAAAGACTTTATAGATGATCATTCATCAGACATGAACACCACCCTTCACAGTGACTTCAACCACTCAGAATTTTCAAGTAGGATATAAATAAGAGACACTCTCTCAACCTCATTGACTCGTTCAATCTGGTACAGCATGTGATCCAATCAATGCACTCCGAGTGTTACATCCTCAACCTCATCTTTTCAACATCACCAACTTCATTCGAAACAGACATTAGAAACATCTCTTTAGGGCAATGAAGCAATGTATTACCCCCGCTAATCCCCCAATTCCATACTCTATGGCAATTTCCCAACCACTTCTGAAAAAAACAGAAGCTATGATAGCACAATGACAAAACCAAGTCTGCTTCCTCACCATTCGTCTCAGTAACCTGAAATGAGCTTCCTTCAACCTCCTCTCTCTCATAGACATTGTTGACATACTCCTTGCCCTCAAAGTCCCATCATGTGAAGCTATCTTAACCTCATCCTTCATCAAACCCCCTCCAAAGCAGTTTGCTCATGCCTTCTTACTGATAGCAATGTCTCTCTCTCCATGGAATCTTTTCAGAAGCCCTAAAGGTTTTCTGGTTCTTCCACTCCTGAGGAAGCCCAAACTAGTCCCATACTAGATTGCCAACTGCTGATCCATCTTCCATCCATTGGAAAGGACATGCAAAAATAGTGTATATACATCTATAAAGTCACATTAACAGCAACCATCTCTTGCATGATAACTAAATTGACTCCATATCATGCTTCAACTCTGAAAGAGTACCTTTACTAAGCCTAGACGATGCCCACAGATAAAGATGTGCCCTGCCTGCTGATACTGTGGACCCATTAGCCAACTTCAACACCATCAACCGTCAAACCCTCATCGACAGCTTGAAGTCTGGAATGGGATTCACTAGCAACGCCCTCTACTCGTTCTCCTCACTACCGGGCCATCTGACCACAGTAGATCAATGTGGGTGCCTCCAGATCCGAGAATCTCCCTGTAACCTATGGAGTTCCCCAGAGATCCATCATATCCCTTGTTATTTTCAACCTCTATAAGGAGTCCTTTGGAACTCTACTCAGTGGCACCACCATTAAAATTCACCAATATACTGACAACACACAACTTTACACGAAAATCTCCTCCATATCCGACAGCCAATACCTCAAGCATTGCCTGGAAATCATCCAGTCCTGTCTAGTTATGTTAAAATTATGACGTTATTGCCATTTATATAGTGCTTCCAATAAATATTATGATGCTGTATACTTATTATGACACATAACACTTTCTTCATCTGGGCACACTTTCATGTGGAACTCTGGGCCCTCTTTCATGTGGAACTGGAGGATCTATCATTTGGTAATGAATGTTGTTTTTGGGTGCTTTGTTAAGTGTATGCAGTAGTGAGCTTGGTCAGTGTTTAGCAAAATTAGTTAATCCTACTAATTACTTGGAAGATTTTCTTGTGTGTACGGAGATGTGCTGCTTTCCTAACTTCTGGATAAGGTGACTGGTTGGCCATTGCCTAGCTGGGGCATAGTGCTTCATAAATATACTTCACAGTCCAGGTCATTGTCTTATGTTGAATTGTTGTGAGTGTTAAGGTGTGGTATGTCTATGCTAGTTTATATGCATGTTTTAGGGTAAATGTGGGTGTGGTGCATGACAGTGCTGTTGATTTAGAAGGATGTTGCCAACTAAATGGCTTTAGTGCCATTTTGTGTGCCTGGTGGTGAGGGAGGTCTCTACAGTATGTAAGATGTGAGTATGACATTTCCAGTTGAGATTGAAATAATGCTGCATGGTGTTACTGTAGGGTATTTACTGTTGTTGGTAATTCAATTAAAGCCAAATATGTGTGTGTGTGCACAAAAAGG
This sequence comes from Calotriton arnoldi, assembly GCA_963921515.1. Classification (NCBI taxonomy): domain Eukaryota; kingdom Metazoa; phylum Chordata; class Amphibia; order Caudata; family Salamandridae; genus Calotriton; species Calotriton arnoldi. The sequence continues at coordinate 626,362 of CAWUFW010007135.1, forward strand.
GCTGGCTTTATTTTATTGGCTGCAGGGTTCTGTGGTTGTTCTTGTGTTTTGGATTCTGATGTAAGTCACAGAAAAATTGGTTATTTTCCAAAATTAGTATTTCTTTGTACTTTGGGTAATGTTGGATTGTGCCTTTTGAGGGTGAGTAGAGAGTGTTGGGAAGAGAAGCAAAGTAGTCACCCAGGTAAACATCATGTGCGTAGTTCGTTACCTTGTAGTCAGAGGTAGGTTACGAAGTTGTATGAATAATATCAGTATTAATTGCACAAATATTTAGTGTAGCATGTAAGCAAACATAATTTGCTTAGGATCATTCCCATACAGTTAGAAGGAAGAGATTGAGTATTTGTTATGGATAATGCCTGTCTATCAAACATGTCCACAATCAACATCCATTCTTCAAACGTTCTTCCATACTTTGTAGAATACATATTGAGTGTGGCCATGTTTCACAGATAAACAAACATTACTCCCTTAGTCTCATGTTTAATAGGGGAAATTTGGTTAAGCGGTTCTTATAAAAATACACTGTATAGTAATGACACTGCATGCCTTATAGTACAGTTATTTTGAATTGATCATCAAATAAGGTTTGAAAGTTGAATATGCATGGATCTGGTCCTTATGAGATCAGAGTGTAGTCTGCTTTATTGCCTCTGGGTGAACGGACTTTGATATGTTGAGTTTCAGTGATTAATTGTCAGGCGGGTTGTTGTAGGACGCTTCTGGAAGTTAGTTCATCTCTCTTGCTAATTTTTTATATTATTATAGAGAAGATCGGTTGAGCATGGGTTTTCGGCTTTCTGCTGTGTACTTTGGTAGTTTCGGTGGTTTATTACCAGTGAGAGCGATCTGTTTCAATGATATAACTTGTAGTGATTCTCTTAAGAGGATTACTAGAATTCATTCTGTGGCTGCCCAATTAATTCTGTTGTGGCCTCTGTACCTTTAGAGAGCATAACACTGAGAACTATAAGTCATGTACAGCTATAGCTCTCTTTTAATTGTTTCATGACGTTTGAGTAGTGTGAGTGATAGGATATGTACTGTATTAGAATATAATTTTTCAATGTGAGGGGTTTGGACTTTAAAGTTTTGGGCATAAGTTAGGAACATTTGTCGTTACTTCTCCATGGAACTAATATCTAATACAGGTGAAGCAATGAAATGAAAGTTTCAGTTTAGTCTGCAGATGAACTTGTTCATAGTAAATAGGAGTAACCATAAATCTTACCTTTCTTGCTTGGCAATTTGAGGTGAAATGTTCCAGAATGGTCAGATGTGTGAACCAGATATACATTGTTTGGCAGAATGATCTTTCTTCCAGTGTGGGCCACTATATTTAGATTCTTTAATTAGGGAGGTGTTCAAGCGGGCATTAGTGTAGTTTGAATGCAGCCTGCAGAAACCAGTAGGCTTTGTTGAAAGGAATGGGGCTCTGAAGGAGAATTCTCATTGTGCATTTGTTCCTGAGTAAATTTGGTTGCATATTTTGGTTACCTTGCACTGTTTGGAATTTTTATACGGCTTAACACGAGCTCTTGAGGAAATGTTGCTTCACCTATCAATACAATGGTATTTTTTGGATTTGCATGATACAAAAAATAATCCTTTGTTTTAGTTGGAACTGTGCTGGTTTGATTCTGCACATGATCACATTTTCTTTTCAAATATTTGTGAATGTTAGGCTGGTTAGCTAGAGTCTATTTTCATTACTTTTAGATGAGTGAGCAATGTTATTTTGTCAGTGGTTCATGCATATCTTATGGTTGTTTTACGTGAATAACTACAGTATCGATGGATCTGCAGTCTCTAATGAGCCACCACATTTTGAAGAACGTTATATTTAAACAAATGTTTAATGTAATAATTAATATCCATTTCTGTGTGCCTGATGTATAATTCTGAAATGTATGATAAGTACTTATATATGTATGATATCCATACAGGAACGCTGGACCATTTGGAGTGGTATCACACTTGGGGATTACACATTTGTCCAATTAGTAAAGTTCTGCAACTTCCATATGTTTTACAGTACAATTTTTTCCTGTTATAAAATTAAATGTGTTCTCCTTTCCACCTTCCAGCACACATATAACGGTTTGATCTGCATCCTTTTTGCTATGTTCCACAAGACTAATGCCTGGTACTTGCAGGTAGAAGTTAGGTGCAAAGTTAAAAATCATGAAAATTACTTTCCAAAGATTCATGATTCTACAAATTGCACTACTTTGTAGGGGTGAGGTAAGTTTGCATTGCACGTGCTTGCCAACTCCTAGGACGCTCCCAAGACATGTCCATCTTTGTACATCAAGTGAAAATTTACATGTGCATAAAGTATACAAGCATTGCATACGTAATGCACAGTTATCATACAGGTATACACTTACATAATTGAATTTCTTTTTACTTTTGTGAATCCGGCATATTGCAGTCCTGTGCAAGGTACACATTTATTGTGGGTGTATGTCAATTTGGTAGCAGCTTTGTCTTTAGAGAAATGGCCCTTTCTGTTTATATTAAGCCTATAATTTATGCGGAAATCTAATTCACCAAATCTAACAGTGCTATTGTTACTTACTGCGCCATTGTTACTTGATTTAATTATGCACGAATTCGTGTGAAAACGCTTGAAGGTTTTTAAAAGCCACTATTTAACCTTGATTTTTGCGAGGAACACTGAGAAAATCAGAACCGTCTTTAAACTATTGATGCTGCTGTCAGCGCAGATCTGTTGTGCGAGAAATTACTAATACGGAAGCGCTCTGCTCTTTAAGCAGCAAATATAAACGAAAAAGTACTAAAGCAGCAAATGTCATCCTTTGTTCATTCGGCGCACACACTTGCAGTGACTCCAGAAAGAACACACATAGACCATAAAAGGAAAAACTGAGCTATAAGCCTTCAGTCTTTTTATATTTTTTTTAACAAAATGCTACAAATAAAATTACATGATTTTATACAATATTCATATTTTCTCTGAAAAGTCTAACCATGTATTTCAAAAGATTGAGCACTTTGTAACATACTATTCCAGTCTGGCTTGTGGCCAAACATTATCACTTAAATGATGTAAATGCGAACAGAAGTTGTTTAATAGTGCCAAACTATTGCTTAAAATGAACAAATTATGTCATTTTTAGATTATTTTTTTTAACTTTAGCAGTGACATATGGCTTCTCAAACTAAAATGCTTCAGACCAGTGGAAGAAGCTTGGTATAGCAGCACGGGTGACATCATCATGCATTTGTGATGACTTTCAAGCTATGTATCTTGGTGCAGTCTTACCCTTCTAAGTTTGCAAACTCTAATCACTATGTCACATATATAACACAATAAAGACTTTGCCCTTATCCTTGATTATTTGCTCAAACATTCACCCTGTGGTGAAATACATATTTACATAAGAGAAGCGATTTCATTGACACAAATGAAGTCAACCCTGCTGAAAGGCGAAGATAGCCGAAGAATACTGCGAGATAAAGCCGAACAGTATTTGTGAAGGTTATTTTGTTGATATTTGGTCACATAAGAATCCTAGGACAGAGTCACTCGGCGTGTTTTATACAGAAGAGCACTTTGACAAAAAACATTGCATCTGTGCCTCTAGAATTTAAGATTGTAGTTTGCGCTGACTGAGTGTACATACACAATTTCTAGCTGTGAAAAAGAAACAGGAGCTATTGCAGGCACATTAAGTGAAAAGATCCGCTTGGGCATGGCATAACCTACATCTTTGACGTCATCTACCCGCAAGCACCACAGCACATGAAAGACACGTGTTGCTTTTAGTGACTTTGTGGCCCTCATTTACTAAAGTTTGCACACGCGCTTGCCAGCTGCGGCCCGTGCAGGTAAGAGCGGTGAGGCGAGGATGGGGGAGGGGATTCGACAGACGACCACGCGGGAAAATCAAATAAATAATTAATTTTCCCTCGTCATCATCTGTCGAAATCCCCCCACCCGGCCGGTCACCGCTCCACTGCTCTTACCTGCACTGGCTTGCGCTTGCACAACTCTATGCAATTTATCGCTGCACACATAGGGCTTTAAAATGGTGTAAATTGATGGTATCTTTTGAGTTGCATTGTGTTACATAGGCACCTATGCAAAACTAGGTGTCTGCGACATTTACATTACGCATGTGTAATCTTGCTTAATTTCAGATTACACTTGTTACGTAAATTTCCTGAAACTGCACTATTATGCCATGTTAGATAATTAAGCAGCATTCAAGGCTGAATTTTAATGAGAGTACTTGAGAACAACGCAAGAGCCTGCTGTTTGCGGTGCTTGTGTTTTTTTGTTTGTTTAGCACAAAATTCAGACTTATTGCACCTAAAATATACCGCCAGAGGTTGGTTTTGTACTTCAAATAATTATGTGTAATCTTACATAATTTGCCAAAAAATTCACGTAATTATGCAAATGTAAAGTACGCCAATTTCATACACCCTTACGCAAAACTTTAGTACATGAAGGCCTTTGCTTTCTATCCACCAAAGCTGTCACCATGAATGCACCATGGCATTTAGCAAATTACTTTAGCGCATACCCAACAGAAAAGTAAATTCTTGGTCCCCATACATTTAAAGCATTAAGTAGTCGCTTTTACAAACATAAAATCCAGTTACAAAAATAGTTACATCTAATTAAAAAAAGCGTCTAAATTGAATGTTTCTTCAGACACGGATTTTTTGCCTCTTTAAAAGCATCAAAATGTATAATAACGCAAGCAGTGGATATACTAATCACACTCAACAGCTTAATGCACAGACAGGTATAGATGTGTGTCGTATCTGTTCTCTCCACAGGCTCAGTAGTTGTTTTGACTCTAGGCTCTTGAGCCATGCAAGCTGGGAGGGGCAACAGTAATCTCCAGCCAAGGTGGTTTTCCTGTTTTACAGATAAGGTCCCTTGACCAATGACCTCTGTCTATTTATAGGCACTGACCATAACTATGTAATGAGAGAAGTCATTGTAACGTACGCAGGTTGCTTTCAAAGGCTGTAAACAATGTGCCACTCAAAATAAAATGTTTTGTGGTTGCAACTCATTTTTTTCTTTCCCTGGCATCTTTGCTTTTGTCTTCTCGTTCTGCTTTATCTTGATCACATTTCTCTTTCTCTGACTTAGCTATGCTGTCATACGAAGGTGGGGAAATGGTACTGGTGGAAATATCTGATTTGTCTGAGGTTGAATTTTCATTATATTTATCAAAACCAATCTGTTCTTTGACGACTATTAAGTTTGTGCGTCTCTTCTCTTTTTGATATGCACATAAGGCTTCTTTCCTTACTTTTCGCTGATGGTACCGCCTGTAACATCGCTGAATGGAAATGGCGGAGAGCTCCTCTTGCTTCCGTCGTAAAGTGGTCGTTATTGGTTCATAGGGAACTTTTGATGGATTTGACGCCATAAAACGTTCTTCCATTGGTAGGCGAAGAGCATCCATTTCATCGCCTTCACCCAAAACCCGCTTTGTAAAAGCGAATAAGATGTCAAGGCAGTGAATTCTATCACCGCTTACCATGGGCAAGTCCATCGCTACGAGCTGGACTTTGTTGGGTTTGGCCATGCGAAGAGGAGGATCCAGAGCATCTGCAAAATCAGACAGTTTACTGAATTCTATGAACTGAGTTGCACCCGGATCAAACTTCTCCCAGACCTCATAGAACCTTTCAAAGTCATCTTCGCCCAGTGGCTCAGCGCTTTCTTCGGTGGCAACACTGAAATTCTCCAAAATAACAGCAATGTACATGTTTACCACTATCAGAAAGGAAATGATGATGTAACTGACAAAAAAGAAAATCCCAACCGATGGATGCCCACAATCTCCTCGGGCCGTGCTGCTTCCTGGGTGAAGTATGTTTGGGTCGCAGTCTGGTGGGCCACTGTTCATAATCGGTGAGAGCAAGCCATCCCAGCCAGCTGAAGTAGTGATCTCAAACAGACAGAGCATACTATTGCCGAAAGTTTCAAAGTTAAACATGTCATCGATTCCACGTTCTCGTTTAACGTAGGCAAAGTTGGACATTCCAAATATGGCATAGATGAACATCACCAGGAAAAGCAAAAGGCCTATGTTGAACAAAGCAGGAAGGGACATCATCAAGGCAAATAATAGTGTTCGAATTCCCTTTGCACCTTTGATTAGCCGCAATATTCGGCCAATTCTTGCGAGTCGTATAACTCTGAATAAGGTTGGGGACACAAAATATTTTTCAATCATTTCAGCTAGAAACATACCTGCAAGATAAAGAAAGATCATATCATTAACACAAACAACGTATTTACTGCTACTTTAAAAACAAACAGCAATTATTAATACTGACTGTTAAGACATATAATTTGCTAATGAGTAGTTAATGTGTAATAAGACAAATTAATGGACAACATATTTTGTTAAAATGTTAACACTAGAGAACTTTGATATCTACACATCAAGCATTACAATGAGGGCTTTTGAGGATAGTAATGCCCCTTACTTAAGGCCTCAAATGGAATGCTCCTGAAATTTTGGTGCGTAAGAACATCTAGGAAAAATACCAATACTGCAGGCTGTGGTATCATTAGTACTACTCTCCCCTTCAAGCACCATTTACACATCCTTTGATCTCAGTCAATAACATTTCCTCTTCCCTCTTACTAAGATCTCAAGCATCAGAATGAGTGCAGCAAAAGTGACCTCACCCCCCAATCATCGTACAATCATCTCACACTTTCTAACCGTTCTGCGTCACTCTACATCCTCTCAGACATCTCCTGCTGAGTCAATTTCCATTATCAGGACTCCTTATACTTCATGTGTACCATCCTACCTCATCTTCAATCCATCTTTCAATACAGGCAGTGGTCCTGCCCATACTAATATAACCCAATGCTGGCCCTTCACTCACAACTTTCATATAGTCTTTCTGCTTCCATTCTTCTAAAATGCTTAGTTTAATCTTTTTTTCTTCTTCCTCACTACTCATAATCCGCTTGACCCTTTTCGATTTGGATTCAGTGCATTGCACTCTGTTGAAAACACCCTCTCTAATGTATCGTAACCTGATTCATAACCTCTACTCACTCAGACCACCTCTCTGCACCATACAGTAATCTCATTCACCACACTTTGCTGACCACTCTAGCAAATCTTGAGATCAAAGTATTTGATCTAAACTCGTCCCTCTTATCAGCCCTTCTCAGTCTCAGGTGCAACTCACTCCACCTTGGCATATCACTATCAGTGGGTGTCCCTCAATTTTCAGTCCCGGGCTCACTCAACTTCTCACTTTATACTTCATATTGTAGCAATGTCATTACATCTTTTGGCTTCTCCTAACTTCTCTAAGTGGATGATTCCCAAATCTTTCTCCAATTTCCTACTTTCAATCTTATATTCAAGGCACAAATCTCCGAATGCTTTACAGCTACCAAGCGCTGGATGGCAGTGCACTATCTTATGGGATACTCTTCCATATCAGAAATAAACTTTTTTCTGGCCTCCTCAGCACTAGCTTGACTCCCATACTCTATTTACTTCTCTTGGACAGCTTTACTCTAACATCCACGGCAACATACCTAGGGTACATTTCAACGAGCATGGAAACATTCATAATGAACACAGCTAGAACAGTCAGCTTTCAAAAACTGAATATACAGAAAATAGATAGGCTCAAATATTCCCTGCCATACAGCCAAGACCATGCTTTCCTCACTAGCTGTTAGGAAACTTGATTAATGTAAGTTCCTACGAGTAGGTCTCCCCCGTTATTGTTTTAGAGGACTGGATTGCATTCTACAATTCAATACAAGAACTTTCTTTAATTTCCCTAGACACACTCCTTACCAATAATATTCCTACCAAACCAAATTGTTGTTGACAAAAAATCAGTGCTTAATTTGTGCCGGTGCTTTCCGGTGCTCAGCACCGGCACTTATTTTACCGGGCCGGGTCTATACGATTTTTTTCTGAGTCCTGGCCCGGTAATTATTAAACATAAATTCCTGCTCTCCTTAAGTGGCTACCTGGTATGTCCTCGGAAGTCCCACCCAGGTCCAGGCATATCGAAGGAGCGTCAGCATCACGTTAGTGATGTCACGTCGTGCCTGATTTTCCCGGAACACATTGGTTTATTTCCGGCCGTTGGAGAGTGGCTGAGGGCGGGCTGTTTGCTGAGCTGGGGGCGGCAAGGCATGCTGGAAGTGTGCAGGACTGCCAAGAAATGTTTTACTATATTACCAAGTCCAGCAGAAGTGAATATGTACGAGCGCCCGCTATCAATATAGGTATCATTTTCATTTATAGATTTTACTTGCTTCAAAAAATGACAAGCGCCGCTCCAAAAATAAATATCCAGCATTAAGCACGTTCTTTTACTCTCCTGTCTCCCGTGCTGACTGAGGGCCTGCGCTTCAGATTTATGGCCTTCTAAAATACGGACGATGGTTGCCAGAGGCTGCTTTGCTTGAGTTTCGTTATAGTTTGGATTTGCTAGCATTTAGCAGGATTCCATGAAAAGGAAATCCTTCGTAGATTTATTTTGCTGCCTTGCCTTTCTGAAATTAAAAAATAGCGCGTAGCATGCATTTCTATCAGCACTGACCTAGAGCTGTCTGTAATGGTGCATTCGAAGTACTCATGGCTCACCACTAACTATGGTGTGCACTTGCTGCTCTGCACTCATTAGTCCAAGTCCGTTTTTGTTGGTCGGTGCCTAAAATGTTTTTTGAGTGGCTTACAAATGTTGAAAGCTTATTTCTATGCCTTTAGGCTATGTTTATCCAAACAACGATGATCGAATGCACACCATTCTAATACCTTTATTCTACGTTGCTTGAAACTAATTTGACTCTTGCATGCAGCCTGGGCTTGCGTGCTCTGCCCCTGTAACACGCATGTATGATATCAACAAAACTGGAATGTTTGTACAGTGTAATTATAGCTGCCTCGTCGATCGTTTGCACCCAGGAAAGTTTAAGCAGAATAAACAACATGATGTTGCATGTAAGGTGATTTGGTAACATCACTTCCACAAGTGGTAATTCACGTTTAGAGTTATGGACTAACAGACTGTCATTGCAGATCATCATTGCCTGTATAAAAATGCTTTTTCATCAACAAATGATCAGTGCTATGTAGAACATCTAAATTGAAAAAAATGTTATGTTGTATAACAAAAAATTTGGAAATCGTAGCTATTAGAAAGTTATTGGAAGGGTGGGCCATAGGATTTGATGGGGCTGGCATTTTGAAATACACAGGTTCTTGAATGTGTAGTTAGAAGCCAGGGGTTAATTAGTAGGTGTAGGTAGGTTCACAGAGGGGCAGGAAGAAGCATTTGGTTAATCAGCAGGGTAATAGTAGGGTGAGGTCATGCTGAGTGAGCTACAAAGGGGAGGATCACATGATAGATGCAAATTGAGCACTTTCACGCAGAAGATGTGGAAAGCGGTTGAGTTCATGCACTGTGAAATGGAGAATGCAGGTACACAAGAAAGCTCAGTTCATTTTGGTTGTGGCTATGTCTGTTATTACTATAGAGTCAGTTTTTAATCAGTTGATTGTGAACACAATGTATGTGATCTCACAGCCCAAATACTCAGTCAGGGTGCATGCGAACATGGATGTAGAAGATAGAAGGAGGGCACTCTTTGGGAGAGTTTCTAAATATGTTTTTACGGGCACATTTTGGATGAGTATAAACACGTTCTTGAGGGGGACAATGAAAGGGTGTCTTGGACAGCACAACTGTGCATTGATGAGACAGGCCAAGAATGATACAGCCTTGTCACCCCTCAACTATACATATTTAATTATTCTATATTTAATAAAGCAGTGGTGTACTCTTTTCTTGCTCTTCCCCAGTATCTTCCTTCCCTTCACACCTTACCCCTTCCCTTCTCTCCATTCTTCTTTCACTTTCTGCCCTACGTACATGTTTCCTCTTAATCGCCACCTCCCCTCATTAACTGCTTTTCATTTTTCACCTTCTCATCTTTCCCTTCCACTTTCTTTTCACACACTCCCCGCTGTCTGCTCTTCCCTTTTTTCCTCTTTCCTTTTTTCATTCTCATCATGTTCCATTCCAGTCTTGCACTCCCTATCTCTGCTTTCCTCACTTCTCTTCACATTCTTTGTGTACCATATCTATCTTTGCCTTCAGACCTCTCCTCATTCTCCATTTTATGTTTTCCCTTCTTGCTCCTTTCTTTATATCCACTCCAGGAATCTGTGTTTGTTCTCAGGGTCATAAATTTAAATCTTGGTGCGGCAACTCAGTCTTTCATATATCTGAGGTCGATAAAATGTGTGCCAGTGAGCTGGATAACAACATTTTAAATTCAGTGTTAAGGCCCCTTTTGGTGAATATGTGCTTTGCAAATATACATGGTATGTTAAGGACACAAATGTATTTCAATCTTTTGTTTTTCAATTTCTATGCAATATTACACTGTCATTATCCTCTCTCCTTGACCCAGTACCTTTCATACTCATTCCCCTGACCTCCTTTCTTTCCTTCGTCTCATCTTTTTCTTTTCCCTTTTTTCTTCCTCAGCACCCCCAGCCATGCCTCCTATACCCTCTTGCTTCTTGCTTCCTTTCACCCTCATTCCATTCTTGCTTCCTTACACCCTATTCCATTCTTGCTTCCTTACACCCTCTTCCATTCTTACTTCCTTACACCCTCATTCATTCCCCATACTTCCTCCCTGGGTGCATTTAATCCTTCTTCCTCCATTCTTTCCTTACTCTTTTTCCTGCTCCTTCCTTCACCTCTTTAATTTCTTCCTTTCTCAACCATTCCTTCTGCTTATCTTGCTCCTTTCCTTTCTTCTTTCTTTTCATCCATCACAGATAATTCACTTCCTTTCTCCCTCTATTCCTTCATTTCCTCCTTTCACATTCTTTTCTTATTCCCTCCTTCTTTCATCCATTGCTCATACATATCATCACTCCAGTACTCCCCTTCCTGCCTGCATTTGTTGCTGCCTTCTTTAATGTATTCCTTCCTGCACTCCTCCTTTTTTTTTAAACAGCACAGTAGAAGCACATTCTCTTTAATTTGCAAAGGTACCTCTAAGTCCTCTAATGACCGTTCCTGAAGCTGCATTTTGAGATTTACACACATTCTCCAATTTGAGTTTACTTTTAAGTTGTTGTCATAGACTTTCCATATGTTACATTATGTTAAGTTATATTTGAGTTGTAGAAAAACTAATCACCCAAGAGGGTATCCAGGCACTTGGGCAGGTGTGAGGTCCGCGAGGTGCTTATGTGAAGAGCCAGGTCTTCAGCTTCTTGCGGAACTCAAGATGTGAGGAGGTGGCTATGGTGTGTTGAGGCTTGTGGATGTGGGTGGAACCGATAAAGGAAGTGGGTGGAGCCTCTGGCGGAAGTGGGTGGAGCCGGTAAAGTGGGTGTGGCCTCCTAAAAAATATTTGAGCACCTGCACTTAATATTTTACAAATTAAGCACTGCAAAAAATATAAGTATAGCTAAGGAAGAATGAAGGTATACAGGGAAAACTGGGCACTCCCTCCTCTTTAAATTATTAACACGAACTCTGAGTGCTCAGTAATATTAAATAGAGGAGTCTCATACAATGGCAGATAGTGAGATGAAATTTTGATTTTAAAGGACAAAACCCACCACCCACCCAGACGTAGCATGCTCCATCTTCAAGCCTCTCTTCACATTAGTAGAGATACTCTGCCAATGTGGGTAATGCTCCTGGGAGACAGGGGAGCTCTTGAGATGGATATATCAGCCACTATGTGGTAGTGGGGGGTGGATCTTGTGGTGTGGAGATAAACTAAAAGTGAAATGCAGAGGGTAAAACTGCTAAAACTACCTATTGGGGTTTCCAGTGGGTAGAGTTAACATGAAGGAGGATGGTTCTATTCTTATGGTGAGGTCAACATGTTTCTGCCCATCCAGTGGCTTTCTTCAGGACCAACCCACTCTTAATGCAACACTCAATTTGGTGGAATAAAATAAATAAATAAGTCTTCTGTTACAAAGCCTAAGCATACGTCAATAAAGCAGTGTTTTTCCTCTTGTATATACCTAGTAGAGACAATGTACATAAATCTAAGAGACAGCAACTCAGAAAATGCTTTTACCTTTAGTATTGTTTAAGGTGAACACAAATATGTGCCACTGCACACATTTGTGCAAAATGTCTGTGTGAACACGCAACCTGCAAAGGATACCGTATTAAAAATAATATTGGAGTTATCATCTGTGCTACTCTTACTCTGATCTTATATATGGTGCTAATCCAAACCAGAACAACGTCAAGGTATGGAAATGTCATATCAACTATATAACTGGGGAGGTTATGAAAATAGTTCGAAATCCTTTATTACTCGAATTAATAAATGCAGCCTCCATCTGAAATTTACTGATCTCTACACACGATGGCAAGCTGAAGTCTGCAATACCTGCAGACAGGAACTTCTTACTTCATTTTCGTAGCTTCCATCTTCGTTCTCTCGCTGAAAATCTTCTTGTTGGATAGTTCCTATATCTCAGAAGGAAGTTTCTGATTTATGCTCTTACGAAATTCATACATATGTCTTGACCAACCAACTATTAAGTTGGGCTTAAGATTCTAGGCCCCTAAGAATACAAGGCATAGCTAGGATTGAGCAAGAACACCAACAGATCACCCTTAATTGAGAAACATGTGAAACAACACTTTGTGTGTGTTAGCACTTTCAGTGGCTTGCTAACAGAATTAAACATATGATCAACCGTAACTGGCATATTCTGATTACAGGCAGTATGGCACTTGCAAGACCATTGTTCGGATTTAAAAGAAGCTGTAATTTACTAGACCTACTTGTACATACGAGACCTAGACCCAGGAGACCAATAAGTCATGGTAAACAGACCCCATTATGGGACTTAACCAAGGGTACAGGACACCATCCCTGTGGCATCTGCATCATTTGCCCTTTTACTGAGATAAGTAGTACTCTGGACCTTGGTCTTTAGACACCCTGGATACTACACGAGCATAATACAAAAAACAATCAACCTTACTTGAGAAAAATGTGAAACAACACTTGTGCTAGTGCTTACAGCATCTTGTCTAACAGAATTAAACGTTCTCAGAACACACACACACATTTTTCCTACAACTCGCAATACCTCTGCATTTTCACTGTCAACATGCCCTGTTCCACACATTTGAAACTGCCCTTATTCCGGCATCTGGGTCAATATACCATTCCTACAGATGGAAAGCACGACGAGGGAGACATCAGGTATGCTCAGGCCTTACAGCATACTTTTTAAAAACTTTTTTTCAGCATGTCGGCCCGTGCAAGACGCACACCACCTGATTCAATTATTTTTGTTTCATCTTCCTTTATTGATGATTTGGTACATAAATGGGGAGGAATAATAAAGGAGTGGGGGACCAGGCATGCAGTAGCCCACCAGGGCCAGTTTTCACGAGGGCGCGGTAGTGGTATCACTGGGACTCATCTATGCAGCTACGTTACCGCCCCGGATGGTCAGCATGAAGTAGGTTAGCTGGGATTGGGGTAGGGCAGGAGGAAAGGAGAGAGGGGAGGGGCATGAGAACCCTTGGGCCCAGGGAGGAGAAGGGGGGGGGAGACAGGCAGAATAGAGAGAAAAGAGGAGGCGCGGGCAATTAGAGGAAGAAGAGAGGAGAGAAAGAGGAGGGGAGTGGGGAAAGTGAGTAGGAGTGTGAGAGAGTGTCGGCCCATGGGGGCCAGGGTGATTTCACAAGGTCAAGGGGAGCCTTCGGGGCCCAGCCTGACCACAGTGGGTCAACGGCACTTAGCGTCCATTGTCCCATAGGAAGGGCGCCCGGGTGAGGAGGAAGGCCTCCGCCTTGTCCTGTAGATTGTAGATGACCCACTCACTTGAGGCTGTCTGATGGATGGCCGAAAGCCACTCTTTATGGGAGGGGGAGATGGGCGAGCACCAATGGCAGAGGATGCAGTTCTTTGTCGTCGCAAGCGTCATATGGAAAAGGCGGTCCTCAAATCGTGAGATGTCCGGGGAGTCCGAGAGGCCGTGCAGTAGGATCTGATTCAGTTATTAACATCATACAGCATGTAGTCTCGTTCATGATGACCTTCACTTTATTTACATAATTTGTTGCCTTACAAATTTCCCTATATATTTCTGCCATTTCAGAGGAGCTTCGCTCAAGATTATTCTGAACCATAGTAATCAGCTGACATATTCTGTGGTATTGCGTACCTACCAATACGCCTGACATTACCATAGATGACACATTATATTGGTATTAATCTCTTTTCCATTGTCTCAAAATAGGTTTACAGCCTGTCATAATATTTGAAGGGCCATCTGGGTGCTGGTTAAGAAAACACTTAATAACATTTGCCATGAATCAAGTATTTATGCACTAGGCAGTATCATTTACTAAATTGTTTAAGCTATGTTTCTACACATGAATCCTGATATGTACAGTTAATTAAATTTTCAGCTTGGACCTGTTCCTTCTGACATGCAAGAGGGGACGGAGCGCTATAAGTTACGCCAAGGTAAGACTAAGTCAATCAATCACAATCAATCAGGAGTTTGTAGAGTGCGGCTACTCACCAGTGAGGGTCTCAAGGCGCTGGGGGTGAGGGGGCTGCTGATCCATCTGGGAGTGGAGGATCAGTCGAAGAGCCAGGTCTTGAGATCCTTCCTGAATTGAGTCAGCAAAGGGGAGTGCCTGAGGTGGAGGGGCATGGTGTTCCAGGTCTTGGCTGCGAGGTAGGAGAAGGATCTTCCTCAGGTTCTGGTCTTGTGAATCCGTGGGATGGTGGCCATTGCAAGTTGGGTGGAGCGAAGTTGTCTGGCGGGTACGTTGAATTAGAGGCGGTGGTTCAGATATGCTGGTCCTGCATCGTGGAGAGCTTTGTAGGCATGTGTGAGGAGCTTGTAGGTGATTCTCTTGTTGACTGGGAGCCAGTGGAGTTGTTGGAGGTGTTGTGTTATGTGGCTGTGGATGTCGAGGACCAGTCTGGCTGCGGCGTTTTGTACGTTCTGAAGTTTTCTGAGCTGTTTCTGGGTGACGCCGGCATAGAGGGCATTGCTGTAGTCGATTCTACTGGTGATGAGTGCGTGGATGACCATCTTTCTGGATTCTGTGGGGATCCATCTGAAAGTCTTTCGAAGCAGGCGGAGCGTGTGGAAGCAGGATGAGGAAATGGTGTTGATCTGGTGGTTCATTGTGAGCGAGGAGTCTAGTATGATGCCGAGGTTACATGCGTGGTCCATGGGGGTGGGAGTCAGATGATAATAACTCCATTCCTATTTGTAAGGGGTATCCTTTGCATGTTGTATGTTCACAAAGACACTTTGCATGAATGCATGCTTAATATCACTTATTGTTTTCACCTTAAACAATGCTAAATGGGAAAGCATTTGTTGTCTCTTGATTTTATGTACATTGTCTCTACTAGGCCATTAAAAAATGAAAATCTTTGTTCCACTGATGGATACATAGCCTTTGTATCGGCACCTTATTAATTTCACCAAATTGAGAGTTGCATTCACCCCACCTCAGGAAACTACACTGTCTCCTGATACACAAACACTCTCAATTCAAACTCCTCACACACATATTGTCAGGACCAATGTCTTTCCTCTATTGAACCGCACAGGAGCAGAACGACGTTAGTTCCAATGCCCTTCTCAGAACCTTCCCTGCTAGGCCTTCTAGCATTCCATCGCAGGTAAGTTCTAAGGGGGAAAGGGGTTGGGGACAGAGAAGAGACAGCTTCCTGCGCTCTGCCTGTTCTGCAAGGTCTTCTTTTCTTCTTACTTCTTGCAGACCTGTACACAATTCAACTTTAGCATTTACTCAGCACTTACTTGTGACCAACTTCTCTTTTTATATTAGATAACTTATCTTACCAGGGAAACTTGGGAAGCTTGCTACTCTTCTTACTTCTCGTGTTGTTTGTCTGGTTGAGATGAGAAGTTTTTACTTAGCTTGTTTATTTTCTTTTTCTATTTCAGGAACGTCCTGCCGCAGATTCTGGCTTGTGGCTATGATGCAAGAAAGATTGTGGTAAATGTTTGCTTTTTATTCTTTTCTTTTTGAATTGGTTATATTTATTATGCCCTTCATCTACTGTACTCACTGTGTATTACGCTCCTTTATCTTATCAGTTTTATTCTTATTAGGCTGCTTTAATTCTTCTTTTCTTCTGAATTAATAAAAGAGCTCTTCACAAGTTTTTAGTATAGCAGAAATGATAGGGTTCTCTTGAGCTCCCTTTCAGTAGTTAATTAAATGAATTGTAGGCAACTGTGCTAATTTAATTTGTCTGTGCAAGCTTGTGCTTCCATCTTATTTGATTTATTTAGGAGCTGGAGATTTCTTTAACAGAAACGAATTTCAACTACAGAGTTAGTTGACCCTTTTAACCTTGCTGACAAGTGGATGACTAATCTCTTTCACATGCATTTAACAAATGCGGTAAAAAGGAAAATGACTAAGTTACTTTAATTCATCACGGTCTTTAACCTTCTCAACCAAGCGTGACAAGAGTCTTTTTAAATATAAGCACTGGGAATTCTTTGAAGAGTGCTATTATTTGAACGTTCAGCTTAAGCAGAAAAATGCATTTGGTTCTTTTAAATATACACTGACCTTATTTCATAGTGCAAGAGAATTCCGACGAAACTAAAACCCGATATTTAAACGCAACTACCCTAACTAACTTTCGCGACGCCTCAGGAACAGGTGCTCTCTCAGGAATTTCTTCAGTGAAGTGCACTGTGGAATGTTGAAGCGCACTTCACCTGACCTTCATTATTTAAGAAGACTAGACTGCTAAACAGCACTATGCTGTAGCAGTGCTGGAATTTTGGCAGCCATATTACAATTTCTGCGATGCCAGCTAGCACTCCAGCTAAGGGGATAACCTGCCTTCAGTTTAGTCTGTAAGGGAGAGATAGTCATCAGTGTAGAGATGGAAGGAGGAAACCTACCGTGAACCCTGACAGTACCCCCTCCCAACGGGGTTTCCTCCAGTCGAGGTTTGGCTGGGAATTTGGCATGAAAGGCTTTAATTAATCGGGGGCATGAACATCAGTACTTTTTTCCCAAGAACGCTCATCAGGTCCATAACCCTTCCAATCAATGAGGTAGAAAAGTTCATTACGAATGATGCGTGAATCTAAGATGCGTTTAACCTCATACTCCACCTCACCATTAAGAATTAAAGGATCCGGAGGAGAACTTTTACGCAAATCTGGTTGAATGGGTTTGAGGAGAGAAATATGAAACACTGGGTGAATTTTAGTAGTGCCTGGGAGAGATAATTGATAAGTGACAGGATTGATAACCTTCTCAATAGGATAGGGACCCATAAAACGGGGCTGGAATTTACGGGAACCCTTGAGTCTAAGATTTTTAGTGCTCAACCAAACCAAGTCTCCTGCCTGAAGATCAGGTTCTTTTTTACGTTTGCGATCAGCGAAGTGTTTATAACGATCCTTCGCAATCGACAAGTTCTGGATTACAGAGTGGTGGATTTTAGTCATTTGTTGAGCAATGTCTTGAACAGCTGGAACATCTATCTTATCAAAATTAGCATGAGAATTAGGATGTCTGCCTGCGTTTACAAAGAAAGGGGAATGACCAGTAGATACATTTTGAGCATTATTGTAGGAGTATTCAGCTGTCCATAAATGGTCAGGCCAATCACCCTCTTCATCTAACAAATAAAGCCGTAAGTATTGTTCTAGTTCTTGATTAATGCGTTCAGTCTGCCCATCAGTTTCTGGGTGAAAACTGGTAGAATAACGATGGTCTATATTAAGACCTTTGATGTAGGCCTTCCAAAATTTTGATAGAAACTGGGAGCCTCTGTCTGAAATGAGTACCTTTGGAATGCCATGAAGGCGAATGATATGTTGATTAAAAAGTTGGGAAAGTTGTTTAGCAGTAGGTGTTCCCATGAAAGGTACAAAGTGTGCCATCTTGCTAAAGGTGTCCACTACCACAAGAATGGTATCATAACCATGGGAAGAGGGCAGATCTACAATTAAATCTAGGGAGACTGTGTGCCAAGGATGTGGGGGGTTGGCATGGGTTGTAGAAGACCTTTTGGAGCCTGCCTGTCCGATTTCCCCCGTGCACAAATCTCACAGCCCAGAACGTATTGACGAATGTCTCTGCACATGTATGGCCACCAGAAACTACGTCTAAGTAACTCTTCAGTTTTGGAGACGCCCTTATGGCCCGCCAAAGGGTTATCGTGACATTCTTGCATTGCCTTCAACTGGAGTTCCTTAGTAGGTAAATACAGATTGGTGCCATGATATGGAAGACCGTTGTGGACGAGACGTTGAGGATCTTCTGTGGCCCAATTCTCCATTTCCAGGTCAGACATGGTATTCCGAACGTGATTTTCGAAGGGCTCGAGAGAGATAACTCCAATGATTTTATCTTCAGGTATGATTTGTTGGTTAGTAATGACAGGAGTTTGATTTTCGGTGTCCAATCGAGAAAGAACATCAGCCTTTCCATTCTTAGATCCTGGACGAAAGGTAATTACAAAATCGAAATCTGCGAAATACAGAGACCAACGTAGTTGTCGTGGTGTGAGAGTACGAGCAGATCGCAGGAATTTCAGATTGCGGTGATCCGTAAACACCGTCACGGTGTGCTTAGCTCCCATTAAGTAGTGCCTCCAATCTTTAAAGGCATCTTTGATTGCCAAAAGTTCTTTCTCGGTAATTGTATAATTACATTCCGCAGGGTTGAGCTTACGGGAGCGGTAAGCCACCGGGTGTAATTGTCCCGTATCCTTATGCCTTTGTGAAAGTATTCCTCCGATGGCCAGGTCCGAAGCATCTGTCTCCAAATAGAAAGGCTCAGAGGGATCTGCATGAAGTAAAACAGGTGCCGTGGTAAAGCTGTCTTTCATCAATCTAAAGGCCTCTTCAGCTTCTTCAGACCATTTAAATGGAACTCCTTTCTTTAGAAGACGAGTTAAGGGGAGAATTTTCTGGGAGAATCCGTGAATGAATCGGCGGTAAAAGTTGGAAAATCCAATAAAGCTTTGAACCTCTTTGACACTGGTAGGGGCTTTCCACTCCGTTATAGCTTTCACCTTCTGCTCGTCCATTCTCACTCCTGCAGGTGATAATACAAAGCCCAGGAATTCCACTGTATCAGTATTGAATAGGCATTTTTCCAGTTTTACGTATAGTGAATTTTCTCGTAATCGTTGTAAAACAGCTCGGACCTGGTTTGGGTGGTCTTCAACTGAGTCTGAATAAATCAATATGTCGTCTATATAAACTATGACGCATCGATCAATAAATTCACTTAGGACATCATTGATGAAGTACTGGAAGGCCGCTGGAGCGTTGCAAAGACCATACGGCATGACCAGATACTCGTAAAGGCCATATTTAGTCCTGAACGCAGTCTTCCACTCATCGCCTTCCCGGAGCCTGATCAAATGGTATGCTCCTCGTAGATCTAGACGAGTGTAAATCTTTGCTTCCTTCACCTGATCAATCAATACGGAAATTAGGGGTAGCGGGTAACGGTTTTTAATTGTTATCCTGTTAATTGCCCTAAAGTCAATACAAGTCCTGAGATCCCCCTCTTTCTTTGGTACGAAAAAAGAGGGGAGGAGACCGGAGACTGGGATGGTCTGATAAATCCATTCTCTAAATTTTTGGCAAGGTATTCCTTCAAATGAATGTTTTCTTTCTCCGTCAAAGCGTAGATCCGGCTGCATGGCAAGTTAGCCCCAGGTTCAAGGTCGATTTTACAATCGTAGGGTCTGTGGGGCGGTAGCTTCTCAGCCTTCACTTCATCAAAAACATCCACAAAGTCTTGATACTCTTCGGGTACAACAGTAGTTTGTATGACACACACCGAACCTCCATTTTCACACAACTGGGCGACTGCACTGGGCTGAGAAGGATTTGTTGGACAATTGAAACAATTTCTTGTACAATATTCCGAATTTAGTTGAATAGTTCGTGCTGCCCAATTGATCTGTGGGTTGTGCTCTGTCAACCACGGCAAACCTAGAATCAATTGGAATTGAGGGGCGTCTATTAGATTGAACTGCAATTTTTCTTGATGGCCTTCGACTGTAATCATGTGCACCAATTCTGTGTGACTGGTTATGGGCCCTGAAGTTAGATCCGTACCATCCACCGCTCTAACCTTCTCATTTTTCTCTTTTTTAATTGCTTGTAGTCCAATTTGGCTAGCGAATTTGTGATCGCAGAAATTTCCAGTTGCTCCAGAATCTACCATAACCGTAATTCCCGCCAAAGCTTCATTCCTGAATCTTAACGTCACTGTCATAACCAAATGGGGTGAGGAGACTTGTAGAGTGTTTGCCAACTGATGATTATGTGGAGTTGTTCCTTCATTCGCATCCACCAGTCCAACTCCGCTGACCGGTGGTGCCGCTAGTTTTCCTTCTCCTTTGCGGGCAATTTAGGTCTTTTTATACAATTTTTGACAAAATGTCCACCTCCACCGCAGTACAGGCACAACTTATTCAGTCTTCTCCTGTCTTTCTCCTCCTTCGTCAGTGGACCTCTGACCACACCGATCTGCATGGGTTCTACTCCAGAAGAACTCTCTACAGCCCGCGTAGACTCGACCTTTACCCGATCAAAACGGGGAACACTGGACCTGAACTCCCTCCTTCGTTCTCCTTTCCGTTCGCTTTGTCGATAATCGATTTCTAGAGTTAAGTCTACTAATTCTGAGATGTCAGAAGGGCGATTGGGAATTTGGGACAACACGTCTTTGAGTTCCTCTCGCAGTCCTCTGTAGAATACAGCTGCTCTTTTATCTTCGGGCCAGTTGGTCTCGACCACTAGTTTGTTAAATTGGGCCAAATACGACACTAGCTCTCGATTTCCCTGTTTCAACTCTAACAGCTCGTTGTCTGAAGCCTGTGATGCAGTTCTTCTATCAAAAATTCGGAGAAATTCTTTTTGAAGTTGTCTAGATTGTACAAAATTGGGTCATCTTTGGTAACAAGAGGCATCGACCAAGAAGCGGCATCTCCACTAAGATAGGAGAGGATAAAGGCTACCCGGGATTGAGCATCGGGGAAAATCGTTGGGCGGCACATGAAATGCAGAGAGCACTGTGTCAAAAAATTTGTGCTTTGTGCGGGTCTCCATTAAACCTCTCCGGAGGAGCAAGAGGGATTACTGGGGACAATGAGTGGATAACTTGTGTGGGGGCTATGGATATAGGACTTGTGTTTGGTCCTTGGGTTTCTAAGAATGTGGTTCCTTGACTGGTCCCTGAAACTGTATCTCCCATTTTAAAGGTAATTATTTCTTGTCTAAGGATTTTATTTTCCTCCCTAACTGCCTCCAAATCTCTTTGAATGTTACTTAAAATCTCACCTAGATTTTTAAAATCAAACCCCTCCGCCATTCTGCTCGGGTGCTTGTACCAACGTGGGCACTTCACTCTGTCAGGACCAATGTCTTTCCTCTATTGAACCGCACAGGAGCAGAACGACGTTAGTTCCAATGCCCTTCTCAGAACCTTCCCTGCTAGGCCTTCTAGCATTCCATCGCAGGTAAGTTCTAAGGGGGAAAGGGGTTGGGGACAGAGAAGAGACAGCTTCCTGCGCTCTGCCTGTTCTGCAAGGTCTTCTTTTCTTCTTACTTCTTGCAGACCTGTACACAATTCAACTTTAGCATTTACTCAGCACTTACTTGTGACCAACTTCTCTTTTATATTAGATAACTTATCTTACCAGGGAAACTTGGGAAGCTTGCTACTCTTCTTACTTCTCGTGTTGTTTGTCTGGTTGAGATGAGAAGTTTTTACTTAGCTTGTTTATTTTCTTTTTCTATTTCAGGAACGTCCTGCCGCAGATTCTGGCTTGTGGCTATGATGCAAGAAAGATTGTGGTAAATGTTTGCTTTTTATTCTTTTCTTTTTGAATTGGTTATATTTATTATGCCCTTCATCTACTGTACTCACTGTGTATTACGCTCCTTTATCTTATCAGTTTTATTCTTATTAGGCTGCTTTAATTCTTCTTTTCTTCTGAATTAATAAAAGAGCTCTTCACAAGTTTTTAGTATAGCAGAAATGATAGGGTTCTCTTGAGCTCCCTTTCAGTAGTTAATTAAATGAATTGTAGGCAACTGTGCTAATTTAATTTGTCTGTGCAAGCTTGTGCTTCCATCTTATTTGATTTATTTAGGAGCTGGAGATTTCTTTAACAGAAACGAATTTCAACTACAGAGTTAGTTGACCCTTTTAACCTTGCTGACAAGTGGATGACTAATCTCTTTCACATGCATTTAACAAATGCGGTAAAAAGGAAAATGACTAAGTTACTTTAATTCATCACGGTCTTTAACCTTCTCAACCAAGCGTGACAAGAGTCTTTTTAAATATAAGCACTGGGAATTCTTTGAAGAGTGCTATTATTTGAACGTTCAGCTTAAGCAGAAAAATGCATTTGGTTCTTTTAAATATACACTGACCTTATTTCATAGTGCAAGAGAATTCCGACGAAACTAAAACCCGATATTTAAACGCAACTACCCTAACTAACTTTCGCGACGCCTCAGGAACAGGTGCTCTCTCAGGAATTTCTTCAGTGAAGTGCACTGTGGAATGTTGAAGCGCACTTCACCTGACCTTCATTATTTAAGAAGACTAGACTGCTAAACATCACTATGCTGTAGCAGTGCTGGAATTTTGGCAGCCATATTACAATTTCTGCGATGCCAGCTAGCACTCCAGCTAAGGGGATAACCTGCCTTCAGTTTAGTCTGTAAGGGAGAGATAGTCATCAGTGTAGAGATGGAAGGAGGAAACCTACCGTGAACCCTGACACATATTCAAGGTACCTCATAACTCAGGCCCCATCTAACTGAACAGTTGCATCTCCTTCCACCAACCACCCAGACACATCCGCTCCACAGGACTCCTACTCACACACATCCCATGAATATATAGAACCAGAGCAGGAGGATGGGCGTTTTCTTACATCGCTACTAAAGAGTGGAATTACCTTCCACTCCACACCAGAGGCTTCTTCTCTGTTCTTCAATTCTGCAAGAAGCTGAAGACCTGGCTTTTCAATTAACCAACCTACCATAAGCAGGGCTATGCACACTCATCTGCTAAGAGCCAGAATACCCTTGACTGTGATAGGGGCCTTTACAAATGGACATAATAGAGGATTGGTCCCCAGAAGAGCCCCTAGAACTAAGGGTGGGCGTAGTTCGCGAAGTAATGCTTCGCGAAGCTACGCAAAGTGCAGTTCGCGCTACGCAAGCTTCGCGTAGCACTACGCGAACTGCGTAGCGCACTGTTCGCAATGATTGCACAGTGCCGGATGCTTGTCCGCACTGTGCAATCATTGAAAACGGCAACTTGCACAGTGCGAGCTGTCTTTTACTGCCGCTCGAGTAGATTTTTACTCGAGCGGCAGCTTTCTCAACGCGGACTGGTAGTTTCTCATCGCGAGCGGTCGCAAGCATACGCGACCACTCGCAATGAGAAACCTGACCTCCCCGCGTTGAGAATCTCGCCGGGAGGTTTATTTTCCACGCTCGCGATCGGCAACTTGATGTTGCTGATCGCGAACGAGAAAAAGTCTCGCCGGGATGTCATTTTGCTTGCTCGCGGTCGCCAACTTGACGTTGAGGACCGCGAGCAAGCAAAAAATGACCGCGGCACTACGCTACGCTACGCTACGCGTGTTCGCACTGTGCTACGTGCAATTCGCGTTGTGCGAAGTAGCGCAAACTTCGCAAACTACGCGAGCGTAGCGTAGCACTTCGCCCAGGGTTACCTAGAACCTTTTTTAGGGCAGTTAGATGTGTTGAAATATGTTGAGTTTACCATGAGGGTAGAACAATCCCTCTTCATTTTAACTCCACTCACTGGAGACCACAATAACATGTGTTTCTCTGCCAGTAGGTAGATTTAACAGTTTTCCACTCTGCATCTCACATTTAGCTCCACATAGTGGTTGATATATTCACCTGAAAAGTTCCCCATTCCCACAAGGTTGTAGCCCACATTAATAGAGTATCTCTCCCAATGTGAGGAGGGGCCCGAAGATGAAGCATGCCACCTCTGGGTGGGTGAGTGCTTTCACCCTTTAAAATCAAGATTTCATCACACTATCTGCCATCACAAGAGACTCCATCATTTAATGTTCCCCGGGCACCAGCGTTCGTGTGGCAAAAAAACGATAAAATCGACTAATCCTGGTTTTCAGATCTATATATGAATACTCCCTAAACAGCCAACAAAAACAACCAAGCTACAACCAATACTCTAGGTGCAGCATCTCTTTTACAAACCTTTGGCATAATAAGGTCACTAGACTGGAACACTCTTCTAGCTGAATTTCTTTTTTTTATTTTTAGATTTTGTATTGTAACAGGCATGTCCCTTCAACTCAAGCTCTGTTACCAGAAGGTTCCTTCCTGCCTCTATTTCACCTCTCTCCTTAGATCATCACCGCTCACCATAGTTCATGGACTGGAAAGGTTAGTTTAGGTTCATGAAGGATAATACCATCTGTTAGAAATTGAGTTTCTGTTTGGCAGTGGTATGCACCCTGTTCCAGCAGGAACCACAATCCTAGTCAGGGTAAGTTAGATACTTAACCTATATTAACCTGTGCTCACCCTCTAGTAGCTTGGCACAGAGCAGTCAGGCTTAATTTAAATGGCAATGTGTAAAGTATTTGTGCAATACTTCAAACAGTAACGCTGTGCAAAATACCACAGCAAAAAGATACCACTCCTAGTAAGAAAAATAGAGCTTAATTTATTTTAAAAAAAACAAGACCAAAACGACAAAAACTCAATATGTATAACTGAAGATATGATAAAAAAAAAAAAACAACTGAAATTTCGAGCTTAAAAGCATAAAACTGGGACTATCTGGCCACGCTAGATCTGGTCAAATCCAAACGTTCAGGCTAACCGCATTGGAGCACGGATCGGATACAGGGACCAGCCTTGGCCCGCTGAAACAGTACTTTGGTTCGCAGTTGGGTAGACGTCGAGGATGAGTTGCGAGGAGCATAGAAGGTGATGCGACGATCCTTAGGATGTCTGCATCAAGGTTGTCGGGGAGCAGCAAGTCGACAAACCGGACTTCACAGGTTTGGTGATTTTTTGAAGGCTGGAGGACCTCTGCGGTTCTTGGAGGCCTCACGGGGACAGGAAGAGACAGTGCACCATTATTGTCAAGTCTTCCATGCAGCAGGCAGGGTTTGGCGCCAATTTCTACTGCAGGAGGGCATCGGTCTTCGGGCAGCAGCTCTTCTTTGTCTTTCTTCTTCTCTTGTCTGTCGAATCTGCTGTTAAGGTCTCGGGGTATTACCTATATACTAAATAGAGGGGGCTTACAGGTGGGAGACTGGTAGTAGCCAATGGGCTACTTACCTTTAGGGTGTTCACTCCCTCTAGTGACCACTTCCAGTGGGAAGGGGCACTACCCTAACCCTGATAGGTTGTTTTCCCACCATCCAAGATGGTGGAATTTCAAGAGAGATGTTCACATCAACCTGTCCCGCCCTAGGGGTGGTGTAGGCTAAGTGGGGACCCTTCTCCTAATCTAACTAATGTTCCTGCCTTTCCACCCACCAAACGTGGAGCCAGAAAGGGGGCTTGACCTCCCCCACTATCTGGAGGCTCCTGGGTTGGATTTCAAAGGCGCATCACCTTTGAAGCTCCCCGCCCAGGAAGGCCATTCTTGTCCTGGAGGACGTGTGAAGCACCACCGCCAAGAGTAGGGTTTGTCTCTGCCCTCAGAGAGTGCTGGCTCTCACCCCATGGGTCAGAAACATGTCTGGTGGTGGCAGACTCGTGAAAACAAGCCAGAGACAACACCAGCGCTTGGTAGGTTTTCAGGGGACCCACTAAAGGGTCTCCTGTGTGCATTTAATAATAAATCCCACACTGGCATCAGTGAGGATTATTAAGACAAGATGTTTGGTACCAAACATCTTAGGGTACAGTGAAGCCATCATGGAGGTAGGAAACTCGTAATGACAAGTATCCAGCCCATGTACTCTTTATGGCGCCCCTGTGCACATATAAGAGATATGGCTCAGATATTGCAGGGTCATATCTGCTCGTACAGGTATGTCCACACATGGGAAGTAGTGCACCCTTCCTTAAGGCTGTAAGGCCCGAAGTAGGGGTGAATTACCTATATCTAATGCAGTGTATGAGGGCATCCCACACAGGGCTATGTGCCAAGTCAACTCTTTGGATTCCACTGCACCAAGACAAGCAGCCTGCGATGGAAGTGTACATAGTCTTGATGAGGGGTTCCAAGGTTGGCAAAATTTGTGCTGCAGCCCTAGGGGACCATCTTCAGTCCCAATTCCCTAGGTACCAGGGGTACCATTTACTAGGGACTTATAGGGTAACTGAAGTGGTGCCATTGGAGGTAAATCTATAGGGAAAGAACACTGGTACTGGGAGCCTGGTTGGCAGGGACCCAGTACACCTCAGTCAAAGTTGCATGAAAAAACAGGCAAAAAGTGTTGGGGGGGTGGGTACTGCAACAGACACACAGTTTCTCACACATTTTTTCAACATCCCATTAAATCCCACATATCGTGAAAAGGTAGTAGAAAAGGGTTTGATGGAAAGGATTAACCAGAAGAGTATCAACATTTCAGAATTTCTGTCAAATCAAATACAACCATGTTATGCATCTGCATAAATGAACGCTGAAAGAAAGGTAACTATTTAACATGATGTGTCCAGTGCTAGTCATGGGGAAAGAGTGCTTTAAATTATATCCTTTCCTTTACTCTTCTAGGTATAGAAGATTTTTAAAACACAAATAAACTATGTTTCTCTCTCCCTTATGGAATACATAGTCCCTCTTTCCAAGTCACTTAGTAAGCATTGACACAAAAAAGCCCTTGGGAGAGTTACCATGACATGGTTTTTCCACCTAATCTTGTTTTACACTATGCTATTAAGGACTTTACCATGGGTACTACTTCACAGTATTCCATTTCAACCACTGTTTTCATATTACAAATTCCTCCACGTGTTTGCTGGGGGAATTTTTCCAGTGTTTGTGCCGAATTTCGAAGTTATTACACTCCTCAGAATAAGGCCCACATTCTTATAGATGTATGAAGTATCTTGTAATGCGTTTTAAAGTGTCCCAATTAAATATTAATAGCAAAAATTCCTCAAAAGCAACAGGAACATGGAAACAGACTCATCATGAATACATTGAATTTTGAATTCTATGACAGGACCCGGAGGCGAGGATTAGGCATCTTCTTTCTTCTTTATTTCACACAGCAGCCATTTTAGAACATAAACTTTAGAAACAAAAACTTCATTTCCAAAGAACCACAGGGAAACAAATGAAGTACAACAACCAAACAGGATCCACTAATCAGGAGCCAACAGTCCCATTAACTGTTTTTGTCCCTCGTCGGAATCTCTCTTTCTTCGCTGCTGCAGCCAGTAAAGATAAGTCAGGAGTTCGCCCCTCCTTTTTCTTTCGTTTAATGGTGTCACATGCATTTGCAGTAACGTTTTAGTGCTAATGTTGGTTTTGCCACTTGTGAACGAAGCGTCTGCTTGGCTCTGACGACCGCGGAATGCTTTATCATCCCTTCGCGGTCGTCACCGCATTGTTCATTGCGCCCGGGGCTGGAGTGCGCGGCAGTCCGCCGACCGCTGGAGGGTGCGCCTCCCTTGCTGAATTTTCCTCACAGATGCGGGCGGAGAGCGCGTCAGTTACGGCCTGCAGTCAAGCGCCTCCACCCGCATTCTCCTGTCAGTTTCCCGGCCGGCCTGGAGCGATTACACCCCGCGTGGTAGGACTGCAGCAGTCTTGCTGCTTGTCAGGCAGACACGCCCAGGCTGTAGTTCGGCCCGTAATAAAACAAAAGGGTGACAGTCTGCCACTTGTTCCAGTATAGTCTCGGTAGGCCTGGGGTTTTCCCTGAGGTAGAAGCCTTTTCCTGCCTGTCAGTGTTAGGCAGCAGGCCAATCTTCATCCCTTGGGGGTGTCCATACTTGCTGGGCTCTGTCCAGTATTTTCTTCTCTCACTCACCGGGTGGGTGGCCACTACCCTTTTACCCTCCCTCCTATTACTTGAATCTGCCCTCATGGAGGAGGAGGATTACTATGAGGAAGAGGACGTCCAATACTTCCCGGTCACAGATGATTTCTGTGATGCGGTGTATGCCTCTATAGTCCGGGCAGTCTCTGAAGCAGTGGCCCCCCTTGAGAAGCGGCTCATGGAGCTGGCACAGCGATGCCTGCCACTCCTCCCTCAGAGGGAAGACCAACCCGGGCCTTCTGCCCCTAAACCTCAGGAGAGGGCCACTGCAACACCCCCCCCGAGTACCTCCGCAAGCGCGCCCACCCAGAAGGAGTAGATTAGGATGCAGTTGACAGGCTTAAGCAAACGTTCCTGGACAATAGACCCCCTCCCCCCGCAGGCGGACACGCAGGCGGAACCTTCTTTGGCGGACGGTTTGGACCAGGGAGCCTCCCCCCAGCCTTCCGACGATTCCCCCTCGGAATCGGATGGAGAGTCTGACCACCAACGGTCTGACCCACCCTTCAGAGACCCCTCGAGAGGGCCAGTCGGACCTGCTAGATCCGGATGAGCTCCTGCACTCCCGTTCCTCGGAGTGGGTGCCTTGCGACAAGGTGACGAAGTACGTGGCCAGTAGGCTGTACAAACCATTGGACCAAGAGGTCCGGTCCCGGCTGAGAGCAGAGTGTCCTTGACCCTCTTTGGAGGGCAAGGTGGCAGTCACGCCAGAGATCGATGACCGGATGGCGACCATCTTGACCAAATATATTAAGGACCCCAAGAAGGGCATCGACCGGTCCTGGCGGGCTTGTCAAGACAAGCTCCTAGATATCACAGGCCCTTTAGTCAAGATATTCAACATGGCTGAGGACGCCAAAGCCTCTGGAGCCCTGATTCAACCCGATATCCTCTCCAGTTGGTCCCAGAGAGCAATCATATTTCTGGGCAATGCCAATTGCGCCATCTCAATGGAAAGGCGCAGGTCCCTGCTCATTAAGTTGGACCCTAAATTGGGCGAACCAACCACCTCGTAGGCAGATCAAGTAGCTCAGGGAGGGCTCTTCGGCGAAACTTTTGTCAAGGAACTTAGTATATTTGTTTCCACTTTTAATTCCTTGGACAAGGCCCAGTCTACGGTTAAGCGCATTTTCAACGCACGTTTTTCCCCTAGGGCCGGCCGCGATAGGGGGCGCATGGCTGGCCGCTCCTCTCAAGGCACCTCTGGCAGAGGCCAGCAATCGCAGAGGGGCAATGGCAGGACTCCACACCCTTTGCAGGTTTCTACTCGACCAGAGGGCGAGGCCGCCAAAGGGGACAGTGTAACGGCCCCCAAGGGGGCAGCAACAACACATCCCATGGTGAGTTCTTTAATTCTCTCATGTTTTTGCTTGGGGGGGGGTCGGTTGGCCCACTTTCTCGACAATTGGCGGGTCCTTATGACCGATGCATGGGTCCTACAGACAGTACAGGGATTCCATATAGAGTTTTATGGGTCGCTCGTCCAACCGGCAACTTCCAGGTGGCTACGGTTTTCAGGCTAGGAAACCCCGCCTTATTCAGCGGGAGGTAGAGGAGTTGTTGAAAAAAGGGGCGATTTGCCGGTCCTTCCGCACCCAGCAGGGTTTTTGAGCAACCTGTTTCTGGTGCAGAAGCAGGATGGGGGCCATCGACCAGTGATAAATCTTCGGGAATTCAACGAGTGGCTGGTTTATCGCCACTTCCAGATGGAAGGACTCCATCTACTGCAAGACCTCCTCTGCCCCAACGATTGGATGGTCGGGTTGGATCTCAAGGACGCGTACCTGATGATTCCGATCTTTCCCCCTCACCTTCAGTTCCAATGGGGGGAGGAAACTTTCGAGTTCACTTCGGTCTCTCTTCTGCACCTTGGTGCTTCACCAAGGTCCTGCATCCAGTGGTAGAACACCTCAGGGCGCAGGGGATTCGAATGATCGTTTACCTGGACGATATGCTGTTAATGAATCAGTGTCCACAGGCCCTCTGCCGGAAACTGCGATCCGCGGTGCTACTTCTCCAATCTCTGGGGTTCTCAATCAACCAGGCCAAGTCCAGCCTCTCGTCCACTTGCTCGATCACATTCCTAGGATTTGTCATCGACTCGATAAAGGCCACGCTGAGTCTTCCTTCCAGGAAGATAGCGAAGATTCGACACGAGGTACGACAATTGCAAAGGAAACCTCAGACTTTCTTGCGCAGTATTGCCAGAGTGGTAGGCCTCTTGTCTGCTTTGATTCAGGCCATATTCCTGGGCCCTCTGCATTTTCGGGCCCTGCAGAGACTCAAAGCGTCCCACTTACAGAGGGGTCTCTCGTATGCTCAGCAGGTGCCATTGTCGGAGGAGGCCAAGGAGGAACTCAATCGGAGCCTATCCCACATGGAGGCATGGAATGGCAGTGCCATCTTCGGTTCCCAACCGGATCTAGTGATAGAGTCCGATGCCAGCGGCCTCGGTTGGGGGGCACGCTTTGGAGAATTCACCACCGGAGGCGGATGGTCCGCCGCGGAACAATCTCTGCACATCAACTGCCTGGAACTAATGGCAGGTTCTTTCACAGTCCGCTGTTGGACCAAACATCGAGCACAGTCCTGCGTCCTCCTCAAGATGGACAACGTGGCGGCGGTACGCTACATCAACCATCTGGGAGGCACGTGCTCCAAGGTCTTGGCAGACCTGGCCAAGAACTTCTGGGAGTACTGTCTCGAACACCAAGTTTCGGTGACGGTGGAGCATCTCCCGGGGACGGACAACCAGGTGGCGGATTGGCAATCCCGTTATCTGTGGGATTCCAGTCTGTGGAAACTGTTTCCCCCGGTATTTCAGGCCCTGTTGGCTCTATGGGGTCCCTTCTCGATCGACCTCTTCGCATCTCGACTAGACCATCAACTCCTCAGATACTCAGTTGGAGACCGGATCTGGGGTGTCAGCCACGGATGCCTTTCTCCAAGAGTGGGCGTAGGAGCAGGGGTATGCCTTTCTCCCCTCGCCATGATCATGAGGTTGATGAATCAGGTTCGCAGGCAGAAAGCAGACTTGGTAGTGGTCACCCCAATGTGGAAGTAATGTGTGGTTTCCAATTCTGATGGAACTTTCCTGGGCTTCTCTAATCCTTTTACCCCAGCTGCCTCATCTCCTGGTTGATCCAGCAGCCAATCCTCACTCACTCGTGTTGTCTGGTTCCCTCCCTCTCATGGCGTGGAGGATTACCCGACTCAATGGCAAGTCCCTGGCCTTTCGAGAAATGCTGCGGACCTCCTCGCTCGGGCGTGGTCGGACGGAACCATCAAGAGATATCGTTCCGCCTGGGCTCGCTGGATGGGTTGGTGTCTGCAACGAGATCTGGATCTGGGGGCAGATGTTGTCCATATCTTGAACTTTTTGGCATTTCTGGCCTCGGAGAGCAGGGCTTATGGGTCGATCAATACCTTTCGCTCAGCTATTTCAGCAGGCCATGCCAATGTGGCGAACCTTCCGGTGGGTGAGCACCCGCTGGTCAAGAAACTCCTACGGGGGATTCGGTTGTCTCTTCCACCGGAACTACGGTGTTCGGTCCTCTGGGACGTAAACAAGGTACTGAATTTGTTGCCGGGTTGGCAGAGCAACAAGTATCTTTCACGTAAGCAATTGTCAGCGAAGCTAGCGATGCTGCTCTGCTGTAGACAAGTTTCTGATGTCCGTGTTTTGGATATCACGGGTTGCTCCTTTACCCCTGAGGGGGTCACTTTCCATGTTTCACGCAGGACTGTCAATCCCGGGTGATTTCTACCCAGCCTTTCCGGAGGTGCCTAAATTGTGTGTGGTGCGATGTATTAAGGCTTATGAATCCATGACGGAAGAATTACGGCCTCACGGGGAATGACAGTTGCGGATTACTTTAAGAAAGCCTTTCAGAGCAGTGTCATCCCCGACCATTGCCAGATGGGTTCGGTGGTTGACGTCGGAGGCTGGCATCGACACCAAAGTCTTTGGTGCGCACTCAGCAAGTGGTGCAATGGCTTCAAAAGCGTTTGTTTTGGGAGCTTGCTTGGAGGACATTCTGAATGCAGCAGACGGTCGTCAGATTCAACCTTCAAAAGGTTTTATTTTAAACCAGTCTCCTCCATTGCGGCTCTAGTAGTGGACAAGCTTTGAACTTGCCTAATCCTCGTCTCCGGGTCCTGACATAGAATGAAACATTTCCTAGCTTTTGTAACAGAAAGTTTCAATTCTATTAAGGATTCGGAGGCGAGTATTAGCCCGCACTGAGATGGAGAATGACCCACCCAGATTATTGGATCGATGTCTGAATGTAAGTAACTGATTTTCAATTTGTTTTTTTTGTAATGGTTGATAGTGCTGATCTTGTTGCTTGGAAGTTTCCTAAATCTTCCCCGGCAGTCACGAGTCTCTCTATTTTCAGGATCGGAGTCCACGAAACCAGAATAAGGATCTTCTACTGTCGGCTTGGTCGCAGGAAGAAAGAGGGATTCCGACGAGGGACAGTTAATGGGACTGTTGGCTCCTGATTGGTGGATCCTGTTTGGTTGTTGTACTTCATTTGTTTCCCTGTGGTTCTTGGGAAATGAAGTGTTTCTTTCTAAAGTTTATGTTCTAAAATGGCTGTTGTGTGAAATAAAGAAGATGCCTAATCCTCGCCTCCGAGTCCTTAATAGAATTGAAACTTTCCGTTACGAAAGCTAGGAAATTTTTCATTCTCAAGGAACACAAAAGATTTTATTAGCAAATGTATGAGAGAGGTTTTTAACCATTTTCTTCTTTTGATCATCTGGGCCTGTATTGCAGAAGTGCACTGGGGGCACGCCTTCTGTGTGTGCCCCTGAGGCACTTTGGTATTACAGAAGGGGCCGCAGATGCTTCTGCCACCCCTTATGAAATACAGATAGCGCTGGTGCACATGTTGTGCCAGCTCTATCTCAAGAAGTCATTCCCTTATTTGCATGGGGGTGTGATCCCATGCAAATGAGGTAATCTCTTTACCTCTGCACCCACACTGTATTATGGGCGCGGGCGCAGAGGTAAAGAAGCTGTCAGGAGGTGCACTAACAATGCGCCACAAAAAGGTGGTGCACTGTCAGTGCGCCCCTTGATGGCAGCCCTCTGGAGGGGGTCAAGGGGGTCCTGTAACCCCCAAGACATCCCCTTACAGGCGGGTGCAGTCACTCGTACCCGCCTGCCAGGGGATCTCTCTCCCCTCTTTAAAGTGCAGGCGGGTGCCGCCTGCACAGTGAAACACATAGCGGCTTTGAAGCAGCTGTCTGTATTTCACTTGAATGCGCTGCCTCCAGGGCAGCGTGAGTTTGCGGCTGCCCTGAGGGCAGAGCATTCAACCTAATAGGGCGCACTTTCCCTGTTTGCACACAGCACCCCTATTTGAAGGTGCGCTGTGGCGCAAACAGGGAAAGTGCGCCCTTTACGCAATCGGACCCTTGTATTCTGCCAAATTGTTACAGAGAGACCACTGAATGTGTATGTTGAACCACACAATTAGTTGAGACTTAGACAAAAAACACATTTAGTAATGTCCATTAGAAAGACTGCAATAGGAAAGTGAAGTTGTGTCAATGCACTGCAGTGTAATCTTCATCCTTTGGCTGAAATGCTATCAACCTCATTTAAAAACATGACGGATACTTTTAAAACAATTTAACGTTGTTAAACGGATCTAAGTTTCATCCAAATAGCCTACATTTTCAAAGGAAAATTGATTCTTACCTATGATGGAAAGAATGACGACAACAAAATCAAAAACGTTCCAGCCAATTGTAAAGTAATAATAGCGAAGTGCCATCAATTTAAGCAAGAATTCACTTGTGAATAGGATAATGAAGATAAGGTTTATCCAGTACAAGTTGTTCTCCATGTCTTTACTCTGGTCATCGGTTTCGATCATCATAGTTATCATATTAAGGCAGATGAGAATCATAATAGTGATGTCAAAAGCTTGTTTTGTTACCACGTCAAAAATTATGCTTTGGAATGCGTTCTGGAAGAAAAACAAATAAATCAATAACATTTACAAATACACGTGTGTGTATTGATAGGTAATTTAGCCTAAAAATAAAACAATATTATTCATAATAGGCTTTTGAAACGTTTTTTACAATTGGACGTTCAGAAGCAAATTTCCATGAACAGGCCAACAGCCTAGCTTATGAACATTAGACTTTTGTGTTGCTCCATTTAACTGATGCTAACGGGTTAAATAATCAGGCAATCACAAGAAAGAGGTCAGCAATATTTAAACATTCACATGTATGCTGTGTATGCTGTGTCTTTTCAGTACGTAGCCAGAGTCTGTATGGGATTCTGCAAATGTAGGATAAAGTTGCATAGACTCTTGGGACCATGTAAGTCTCTTCTTTAGATAACCTACAAAATAAAATGCCTGTGGTAAATATATACCCTTTCTCTACTGGTTTAGAGTATCACAAACGACAATTTATAAAAAAAAATTCTTCAAGGAACAACTTGAAGACAGTTGACCACAAAAGTGTACTCTTAAACCAATCAATGCGACCCAATCTAGTCATTCAACACTTGAGACTTAATTTGGTCTGCAAAGAAGAATGCAAATCAAGAAAGAAAAAGATGAAAAGCCTCTCTTTTTCAAACTGAAGAAGTGACTGAAAACTCTTAAGATCACAAGAGTCAAAGAAAGCGAAAAGGCTACTTCTTTGAAGTTGTCAACATAAATTAGAGCATCACTGCTATCAATCAAGGTCATTTGAATACCTCTTTTCAGGGAAATCAACAACCAGTAGGTAAGAGAGTTCACAGGCTTGATGCAAGCTATGATGGAGCTCTCAAACTGTCAATTCGGAAAGACTCACCAAGGTAAACTAGATTTCTCCTAGGGTAGCCTTGGCTCGTGTTTGACAATTCTGCACTCCTCAGAGAAATTTGTGTGGGAGTTGTATGTAGCAAATTATCCACAAAATACAGCAGAGGGGTAAGTAGCTTCCAGATTCAGAACTTGTTTGATGAAAAATAGGAAATTCCAAAAGAAAACCATTAGTGCAGGGTAACCATCATGTATATAAAATTCAAAACTGTTCCCAGATGGAACAGTGGAACAAAGCCATTCAATAACTGTTAATGGCACAATGTAAACATGAAGTATTATTAAGAAACAGGGGCATAAGAAGGCCAACCTGAAAGTGCATGCAGTTGGATTTGATGAGGAGGCTTGGTTTGGACTTAAAATAATTTCTGGAGCAAAAATAGGTTAAGTAACATACTTTTGAATGGAGTATGTGAGATCCAGTACCCTGCAAATGCTGAGCAGGAGCTCTTACTGATCCTGGACCATCTAGGGTGTAAACACCTGAGCAGATCAAAGGGGGTTCCAATGGCTGACACCCAATGTAAGGATGGCGAATGCATCAGTTCTCTTCATGCTAATTTCCTGAGTTCCAATCAAGTCAGTAGGTAGTGCTGGCTGGCGGCCTGTATCCAGCAAGTTCCGCTTCAATGTGGATGCTCTTGATACCGTGATTAGGTCAGTATGCAAAGTTAGCCACCTACCTGTGTGGGATGGAGGTAGTTGAAAGGATGCAAGTAATATCCGTAATGTCACAAATCACCTTGTAATTCTGCCATCTGTGCTTGTTGATAACAATAGTGAATCTGCACATCAATTTCTTATAAACAGTCATCCTGGAAACAAAGCCATATTGGATCCATGGCTATAGTCCCTGCAACCCCAAACTGTTGACATTATATGTGCACATTTTGTGTTTATTATTGTTTGTGATTTGGGTAAACAGGATAGAAGTCTGAAGTAATTTCTAAAATAAGTTCTCTCCTTATGCTACATAACATTCTAGTCCTGCTTTTTTCTGGAATTATTCAGATATAACGTGGCAGTATTTCATGTGAAACGGATCATTTCTACTGGTGTTGATAACGTTTTTTTGCTCTTTCTTCATTATGTTGTCATAACCTGGAGTATTTTTGCTTACTGGAATAATTCATAGTTTTCTGTTCCTGGAACTTTGAGTTTTCTGTTTTGTATCTGTGAAATAAAACATTTGAAGGAATCTGGGGGAAATGATTATTAATACTATTATTCTTCAAAGAAGGGCATAGAGAACTCTCTTGCTGCCTTCATTTTTTATTCTCCGCCTTTTATGGAGTATGGTTCCAAAATCATTGGACTGGCAACCACAACACAGAGAATGTGAGCAGTTCAGGGAACGTTTCTGATGAAAAGCTTTAAAAAATAGGTCTGACAGCGCCAATGGCCACGCTGTAAGCTTAAAGCTTCAAAACTCGCGCTCCTGTTTTTCTCTGTCTCGTACTTCTCCTTTTTCAGCACCTGTGCCTTTTTCTCTTAGTTCTCTTTTGTCTCCTTGTCCGTTTTCCTCTCATTCTTGCATTCTCGCTCTTGCTCAGCCTTTCTTGCCTCTTTGCACGTTTTTCCTCTCACTCTCTGCACTCTTGAATAGCATTTCGTCTCTTGTTCTTAACTCGCTTCTCTCCCCTTTGTCCATTTTCCTCTCACTCTTGCTCTCATTCTCAGCTGTTCTGCCTCTTTCTTCTCCACTTTTTGCCTATTCTCTCCGCTGCTTTTTGCCTCCTTTTACCTCCTGTTCTCAGTCTTTTTTACCTGCTTTCCGCTCCTCCGTTTGCATATTTTCCTCGCAAGTGGTCTTCTCACATTTTCCTCACACCACGCTCTCACCTGCTTTACTGCCACTCCCCCGCTCGCTCCAGCCCCACCCACTGCCCTGAAGCTCCTTCTCCCTCATGCTTCTACTTAATGGCAGCTGCATCGTGGACACACAGCAGATGAGCAGTGGGTGTGCCGGTTTGTGCTAAAGGCACACTAAAGGCAAGCTTGTCTGTGCCTGTCCGTGCCCAGCCCATGGCTAGTGCCTGGAACCATGCTTCTCCAACCATCCCGTCGCACCCTCAAATTCTACTCTGTCATAATCCTCTAAGCCCTAAATCCTGGACGCTCCTCCCAACTCTGCAGACAGGCCTCCCCAGCCAAAACACAAGGAGCTCCTGCATCTCCTGTCACTTCTCCTGCATGCCCTCCTCAAGCCTTCACCATCCATTCACCACCTGCCAGACACCACCACACACTGCACATCATCCCCTACATAGATCTCATCCCACCCTGACCTGACTCCTCCTCAACATGTGAATACTTGTCAAACACACCATCAATTTCTGGGACCTCCTTCATGACCTCTAACCAGTTCTGCTCTTCCTGATCGAAACCTGGCTCTCCTGATATTGCCACAGTGATGCCCCTGGATAAAAGATCATAAGATAGGACAGAACCTGCAGAACCAGAGGACTAGCCATCATCTTCTAGGAGAACATCAACTACTCAGTTATGCGTGCAAACAATAGCGACAGTCTGAACACCTGGCCTTTAAACTGCAGAGCTCCACCCTGGGAGGCGCCCTCACCAACTTGCCTCTTGGCCCACAACCCAACTTCAGCAACTCCATCTTGGACTTTAGCACCCCCCTGGTACTCAACTCCAGCTCCTTCATCCTATTCGGCAACCTCAACTACCACCTAGAGGACCTCACCGACCCCAACACAAACAACATACTTGAGGCCCTGAACACATTTGGACTGACCCAACATGTGAAGGACACTACCCATGCCTCCTTGACCCCATCCTCGCAAGCTTCAATGACATCACGGTGGGCAAGTCTACCCCCTTACCTGGATGAACCACGTTCTCATCCGCTTCAATCTTCTCATCCCCCACCGGTGCCGAACTGCATGTCCCAAAACCACAGGTAGAAACTAGAATGGGATCTCGGAATAAACATGGATCACAGAGTTCACATTCTGTCAACGACAACACCACCACAAGCTCTCTCAGTCAATCACCAACTTCAACACCTGGATCACCTCCGTTACCAACACCCTGGCCCGTTCAAAATCACCATTGCCACTAGAACCAGGAAGCCAGCAAGCTCGTACACAGAGGAACTTACACTCACCAAATGCCACTGCAAGCACCTCAAACGCAGATGGAGACAGACCCATGATGAAACCAACAAAAGTGCCTACAGGTTAGCTGTCAGATAGTACCATCAGCAAATCATATCCACCCAGCAATCAGCACTAACTGAATGATTTAAAAACAGCACAAACAACAGCAAATACATTACCACCATCGTAAATGATTTCACCTTACAGACCGCCAGCTCTACAACCATCACCCCATCTCAGGACATCTGCACCCAGCTCTCTCACTGTTTCAGCCACAAAAACAGCAACAGCTACAACAACTTCGACCCACAGCATGACCTATTCACCATCGCAGCCCTCCTGCCTGATGAGACAAACCCCCCCAGACCCTGTCATAACCTCATGGCCCATCATCACCAATGCAGAAACGCTAGCAACCATGCAATATATCCACTCAGGAGCTCAATCGGATCCCTGCCCACACTTCATCTTCACCAGAGGGCTGGACCCCATCTGTACATCCCTGAACTCGATACTCCACAGTTTCATCAGCAGAGCCACTTTCCCAGATGCATCAAAACACAACACCATACTCCCCCTTCTGAAAGTCATCAACAAACGACTAAGGCCGACCACCTTTACAACAATCACCTCCTTGACCCCAACCAATCCTGATTCAGGCTCAACAACAGCACAGAGACAGCCCTCATTGACCCCACATAAGATATCCGACTGATCATGGACAGTGGAGACACCACAAGTCTCATTCAAGTCTACTTATCCACCATCTTTGACACCATCTCCCACCCCTTTCATATTCAATGTCTCCATGAAGCTGGTATACGAGGGCCTGCTTCTCCGTGATGTCACTGGATATGATCCTTCCACATCGGATGAAAGCAGTTTGTCAGCCTGGCTCCCTACACCTAGTCCGCTGCTAACTTCAGCAGTGGAGTACCTCAAGGATCATCATTCAGCCCCCGGCTGTTCTACGCTTACATGGCACTGCTCACCAACATCATCCAATCCCACAGAATTAACAACATCTCTTATGTTGATGACACACAGCTCATTGTTTCCCTCTCTGACAAAAAAACCAACATCCGGATCAACTTTACCTGCTGCATGTCAGAAGTCACCAGCTGGATGAAGCCTGTCTGAAACTCAACACACCTTGGAAGTGATAGAGAGCACTCTGCTGTCTGAGGTTTGGACATCGCCTACTCAAGTTAATTTCATTCTCGAATGTGCCACCCAAGCGTTGAAAGAATTTTTTTTCAATTTTAAGACCAGTTATATCATCAGACATAGCACATCTATGGGCAGCACATTTGCCCCAAGCTTGGCATGTTTATACATGGCCAATTTTGAGAAAGAGAAAATCTTCTGTGATGACAATCCCTTCTCTGCCCACATCACGGTATGGGGTCGATATATTGATGACATCCTCATACTTTGACAGGGTGACAGTGAGACGTGTGACAGACACCTTTTGCAAATGGACACCCTGAACCTCTTCCTAAGATTCACAAAGAATATCTCTGCTGAGAGACTCCCCTTCCTTGATCTATTCATCTCCCTTGAAGAAGGACGGCTGCGTACCACCACCTACAGGAAGCTGACGGACTGTAACAGTCTGCTCCGGTATGACAGCCATCACCCTAAACATTTGAGAGACAACTTGCCCTTCGGGCAGTTTTTGCAGCTTTGCTGTGACTGCAGTTCCACTAGTGATTATGACCAACAAGCGCAACTCTTACCTGCCAATTTAGAAGCACACCACTATCCAGCACACTGTGTCAAACAATCACAGGGCAGTGGATCACTGTTGGAGCCACGTAACCACACTCAAAATTATATCTTGACATGCGTGACAGCATTTACTCCAAATTCCAGCAAAGTAACAAGAATCATTAGGAGACACTTGTCAATATTGGCTACAGGGTCCATCACCCTGCCTGCACCACATTTTGCCTTTAAACGTACCCATAACATAAATGACACGATTGTACACACCAGACCACCGGCAACCACCAGACACACACAGCAACCACTGTGGGGCCTACCACCCATCATGGGACATTACCTATGTGGGTCATGTGGGATCTGTGCCCTGACTGAACCTTCAAATGTCACCCAACTAGACACACACATTCTTGAACACAGAAGTCACATACTAATTGCAATTCCAAAACTTGTATCGACATAATCACATGCCCTTGTAACAAACGATAAGTAGGTATGACCACCCGTGCAATGAAGGTCAGAATCATGGAACACCACAGCTGCATACGCTGTAAAAAGGCCATTACCCGAATGAGCACTCATTTTATTGACACACAGAATACTCCTGACGATTTGCGTTGGACAGTCTTGGAGGCACACACCCAGATGAACAAAAACACCCTATTTCGTAGGGAACAAAAATTGATTTTTCGATTGGCTACACATAAAACAAGGCTCAGCGATGATATCCCCTTGGGTGAGTTAACTACTTAAAGATACAGTCAGGACTCTCCATATACTTCTCTACACCTTTGACATTGAGCTTTGATAAGGGCTCTTTTGTACGCCCTTACACTACCACCTGATAAATATAAACCTAGACAGAATTTCCTAAGACACTCTCCCCACACTTTTACTGGATGAACATATACTTAGACAAGGTCACCTGGGACACGTTCCCTATGTTGGACCTTTGTTAGTATTACGGTTGTGGTTGATAGTGCATATTTTAGGGACCGGTGCCATGGTGTGCTTACAGTATTTCACTGGTCAATAATGACAAACCATTCCTTATGCTATCATACTGCACCATGAGTCCACTTTCAATATGGCGCTCACCGACGGATGGACACTCTGTCACTCATCCCAGTATTGTGCAGCTTTACGATAGCCCCGGAAAACACCCGCCTGTTCTCTGTGTGTATACTTGCCCCCTAGTAGATGCTTATTACATCTATAGCTGTCGCAATCACATGTGGATGGCTTATTTGCTATAAGCCTCGGACTGCCTCATTTTAAAATTATTTTTCACTTTCCCTTAGACCCACGCTACTTTTAAGATGGCACTTGCACTGGGATGTACGCTTCTGTGATGTCCCAGCGTTTCTGGCATCCCAACACCTGTTTGTAATTAGCACTCACACATTTGCTACTAAACGCTGCCCGCTCTGTCCACCAGTTACCTCCATTGTGGCAGAGGACGGGGTAGGTCGTTAGCTAAGTGCGCTCCTGATCCCCGTGAGCACTGGTCCAGTTGCTTACTCTCCCGTTGACGCTTCAAGAGCCTGACTCAGCCCTTGAGTAATCGCTGTCGATTTTGTGTACCCTCTCTCTCAGGTTGCTTATTCGCCAGTGAGCGTCTTCTCTGCCTCTTACTGTTGGGGTACAGTAACCCTCCTTATATGGCAAGCCTCTTTGTTTGTGACACGGGTCTTTCACCTGCATTACTGTCCCTGAAATGGAATTGTGGTTTAGTCACTAATGTGTGTATTTGTCTGTTTTCTGTACGTGTGTTTATATCTTTAAGTGAGATTCTGACATTGGGTCAGAGCATATCTGCACTATTAGGGTGGACCTGACCCCAGCATGCACCTTCTTATACTGTATAGCATGCTACTATATATCAAGACCTTTACTTGATTTGTTTGTTGTTAAGTTCTCCTTTTATGTTGGTCCTGAAGGTATACTATATACTTGTGTGAATCCCTTTGGGTATAATTAATATATTGTGCATCCTCTGGCAAACCCAAATCATGAGTAGATTAGGAACCCAGTACTGATGAATTGCCATTTCAGTTTTGACAGTAAATAGGCAAGAAACATGTCTACCTTCTTTTAAATATTAGTTCCTGAGCCAGTTTTGATCACTGTATCCATTCCTAGCCAATTATGACTTTTTAATGATAACAAGGGAACCTACATATTAAATAACTTTGGGTATCCCTTAGTTATTTTTAACAGCACATTACACCAGCCTACTCATAGTCTCACACTTTACTCTGCACCTCACTCTTCAAATCGGCAAAAACAAAACAAAAGAACTCTGGCAAAGAGCCCCTCACAGGTCCCTTTATGCATTGCAGCGCCGGCCCAACGATGAGCTGCCCGATGATGAAGCATGCACCCATCTGGGTGCATGTCTCAGGTTACCCCCGACCTATTCCATCCCTTCCTTTTTTTCTTTCTCTTCAGGAACTGCATACTCCTTTGACCTACATAGCTTGATTGGAGCATGTATGCTGGACCTTCATTCTCCCCTCATCCCCCTCTTTTGGATTTTGAAACTCAACACAGACAAAACAGATGTGGTACTCTTTGGCTAGAACATCTCTCTATGGATCTACCTGGCAGCCAGCAGTCCTCGGACCTACACCGTACCCTGCCAACCAAGCAAAGAACCGGGGCATAGAGGTGGACAACCAACTCTCGATGACGAACCAAGTCAAAGCTGTTGCCTCCTCCTGTTTCTACACCCTAAAAATCCTCAAAAAAATGTCACCCAGGCCCTTATCACTAGCAAACTGGACTATGGCAATGCACTCTCTGTCTGCATCTCTCCCTAACTGAGCACTGTCATACAAAATGAAGCAGCCAGATTCATGCTCAGTCTCCCACTCTGCACACACATCACCTTGCACCTGAAAGAGCTCCACTGGTTACCCATCCACAAATGCGCACTCTTCAAGCTCCCCAAACAAGTACAAAGCCCTGACCAATATATATGTCCCTCTTACCGACATGGCCACATCCATTACTACACCCTGACCGGAAACCTCCACTTGACCGGTCTCCTGCTTACACCCATCCCCCACATCTGCAGAGCCAGAACCAGCTGTCATGCTTTCTTAAACCTCACAGCCAAAGCCTGGTACAACATCCCCCTGAACATCAGAGCTGCCTCGTCAGTCCTAGAGTTCTGGACGAAACTGAAGACATAGCTCTTTACCTAGACCACAGACTCAGCCAGCACATTCACCTCCTTATATACCACCTGGTCACCCTCCCAGGTGAGATGTGTGCTGTACAAATAGTCATAAAAATGTTGAAAGGAAATGGTAGAAGATGGACCACATAATCATATCCAGAAACCAATAAAGGCTGAAGTCTCAAACTCAATGTATCACCTCAATTCTTCATATGTACAAATTTCAGTATTCCAAGCGAGTGGATGAAAAATCTGCTCCAACAAGAATGAAACTACTGGAGACAAATGACTGAATCATGAGATAGGAAATAATAGCTTGCCCCTAACGTCTGTGTAATAACCAGGATAACAAAGCAGTCCCCCATATAGAGCTTGCATGTAATAAATGGATCAAGCAAAAGGACCTAATCCTTAAAAGAATATTTAAAAGTGCAGCAGCAGACCAAAACACAGACAGTGGGGATGCTTATAAGGAAAGTGGTAGGTGAACAATTCACTGAAGGCCCCATCAAGAAGAAAGAGAAGTTAGTGCTTCCTATTGTTCACAATATGCACCAAAGAAAGGAGGAAACTTTGATACACTGTAATGGAGAATGGCATTGAAAGGACACAATGGGACTGATTTAGAGTTTGGCTTATTGGCTAGTCCTTCACAAACATGACAGATATCCCGTCCAGCATATTAAAAGTGCCATATGATATAATGAACCTGCAATGCATTGCACTAGATATCTGCCCCATTTCAGAAGGACTATGCTATCCGCCAAACTCTAAATCAGACCCTGTTTTTCCAGTTGAGTGTAAGGTTTGAGATTAAATCCCACCCAACCGAAACCAAGATCTTAGTGCCCCCTTTTGTACTGCCCTATTTTTCCTATTTCCACTTCCTCCTAAGTCAGTCGTTTGCTTGACTAGTAACTAGAAATTTGCGATTCTACACTTTTATTGTATTTTCTATTTCTCTTTCTATTGCCAGTACTGCTCTGGTAAATAATGATACACATTAAAATCATTAGCTTTAATAAACAGAAGAGAAGAAGCCAAAGTAGCATTTGGCTAAGTGTGCTTTTTGATCACATATTTTATGGGTCTGTCAACAGTCCCTCTTTGCAGAGGAACAGTATAAAAAAAAGCATTGGCAAAGCCAATCGGTCTGACATATGTGAGATCTATTCGCTTTGTCAATGTTTTTCCTAGCCATGTTGTACAGCAGCGTTTACCACATCATAGCCCTTTTTTTTACTTTCAGACATGACTAAAAAAACACAGACAAAGCCAAAAGAACTCGCATAGGCAAAACCTATTGGCTTTGCCAATGCTTGTTTAAGGAGGCTG
This sequence comes from Calotriton arnoldi, assembly GCA_963921515.1. Classification (NCBI taxonomy): domain Eukaryota; kingdom Metazoa; phylum Chordata; class Amphibia; order Caudata; family Salamandridae; genus Calotriton; species Calotriton arnoldi. Next base: position 670,669 of record CAWUFW010007135.1, read on the forward strand.
CCTAAGACAGCCTGAATTTCACAGATAATAAATGAAGTTTGTGTGAGGCTTTTTACGGACTGTGTTTGTGGGAAGTACCTTTGTTTTATTAACTTCTGCTGGCGCACAATCTCTGGGCTGACAAACCAACCACCTTCATGCAGTTTACAATTGATTGTTCACATAACTATGGTATTGTCACTAGTGGCCTGTAACAATTTATTACATACTACTAGAGTAAGGGGGCCAATGGCAATACTGACGGAGGGTAAAGAAAACATGAACGGAGGGTGGAAAGAGGGAAAAGCAACACAAAGAGGACCACGGACGAAGGGTGGTAGGGACGACGGACAGCGGGAGCAAAGTGGGGACGAGCAAGCAACACCACGGACAGTGAGAGGGGGTAAGCAACATGAGGACAGGAGGAGGAAGGGTCAAGGAACACAACGGATGGGTAGGAGAAGGGAGGGAGGGGACAAGCATAACACAGATAAGGAGAGGGAGAAGGATGGGAGAGAGAGGGCCTGCAAGCACATACAATCTTATTGACTGCTGGAAACAAAAGAAAAAAGTAGCCTAGGGCCAAAAGCACGAGCAGCAGAACGACACTCACTGGCCATGGAAGCAGTACTTGGGTCATGCTCCACGGGAGGGACAAACACAAGAAGAGGAAGTGTAGCTGGCACTGGCTAACCAAAGAGAAACAACAAAATGAGAGTGGAGATGAAGCCAACCAATGGTAAGCAATGGGTGGGCTCTAAGCTCCCTTTAAGCTAACAAAATGTCTCACAAGCGACATCACATGTGCTGTCTCAGGCAAGGCTTTAGAATGTATTATAAGCAGCCCTCGTTTTAAACCCATACTAAAAAGGAATATTATTTTACATTTCATAAGTGACCTGTTTTATCCTGTTGTGCTTCTTGGCGTTGCAGAGAGATGTGATCAAAGACCCATAACACGATCTATAAATGAAACACATGCATAGCCATTAAAGATTTCAATCCAAGGCAATGCCATACATTTCTAGAATAGGTTCTAGAACAGCTTGTATATTTCTTCCTCTGTGAAGTGTAGCAGGAGGGACAGCTTGCCTGTACAATTTGTTTCTCTCATGGCTCTAAAGTACTTATTGAGGCAACCCACCCAATTTGTGGCTGGGTCAGTCAGTTCACTGAATGCTGGAAGTGACGTCACTGGTAGGTGATCCGTGGGTTCCAGATGCTTGCTGAGCAGGGGCTCCTTTGTGGCTTATCCACTGCTGCTGTTTTGCCTTCCCTTCTTCTTCCACTCTCCTGTGAAAGTGGGACCACCTCACATCAGTTCTTTGCCGCTTTAATGTACTGTAGGTGGGATAATCTGTGGAATGTGGGAGCAGTTCAAAGTCAGTATCACCACTGTGTTGGGCTAACTCTAGAGTGGGGCTTCCCCTTCTTCGTGTTTTTTTTCCTTTGTTTGATTTTCGATTTCTCCGTGCCTCTTGGGTCTAGGCACACTAATATTTCAAGAGGTTGTGGTGAGACTAAAAAAGCTAGTAGAACAAATGGTAGCTACTGATCTCACGGACTGTCAGTAACTCATAGTAAAATGCAATACTCAGTAAACAAATGTAGCCTGTAACTAATGAGATAGCTCAGTGAGTGAGGGTGCTGAGATCTGTGTGTGACTGTTGTGTCTTGCCACTTTAATAATAATAGAATATTATTGCAGTATTCTGTAGAAAATATTATGCTTTGAAGCAGAGGTAGTTATTGCTGGTCCAGTTCTGCTGCAACATCTTGATGGTGCAGTTTGTTCCTGCCTACAAATAAACGTCATTCCTTTTTGTACCCCGATTGTGGATTACTGCAGGGGACACAACAGTGATCTGCATGTCAAATGATTGTAGACAGCAAAGTTTATTCAGCCTTTCATTGATTTGAGGTTAATAACAGAAACAAAAATTGATGTCCGTAATAGTAAAACCTTTTGTTTGATGTGCTGTGAAATGGCAAGAAAGTGGTAGCGGAGTTATATACAATGATTTCTCTTATTTCACTGCAGTATTAAAAATACAGGACAATGCATTGTATTTTTGAAAGTTGGATCTGTGGTCGCATATTGAAAATAATTAAGTAAACGCATTCTTACCTGAGGCCTAGGAATCGGTTTTTGTGGCTTTTTAGACCCAAGCTTTTTCATTGCATTGTAATACTTTTTTTGTTCTTCGGTCATAAAGATGTCTTGACCTCCAAAGTAAAGTAAATATATAACAACTGATTATAAGATGACCAAATGCAGAGCAATGCAGGCGCAATTATTGATTAAGGCACCATTTTCATTACAATGTAATAAGCCATCTAAATAACAAATGATGCATATGGCTTCTGACATTAGGACATTGAAATTCAATACAAGTTTGTCCTGACAAACTAAAACAAATCTAATGGCCTCATTATGAGGTCACTGGTAAACACATGTTGGCCAGTAATGGAAATCACCAGTAAAATTGGGATTACGAGAGCCACTGTAACTCTGCTGAGCTGTGGTGTTACACCCTCAACTGGAAAGTAAAGTATGTCAGAGAAATCCTGTGGAAAATGAGTGAAGGTCGGTAAAATCAAGACCAAAATTACTGATTCCCCCAGAAATGTCTCATTTCAAAAAGGCCCCTGGGAATTACTGATGCCCCATGCATTGGTAACTCTAGTAGGTGAGGCGGATTTACCAGGGATAAAACGTGACCCTTGTAATGTGGCCCTAAGTGCCCTGTAAGCAAGGACCTGGGTTGCCACAGTGCCCAGTCATAAACCCTTGCATTCCAGAGCAATTTACAGTGAGCGCGCGAGAAAGTCAGTTTCTACATTCAAATAGAGCACTTCACCTGCATATGGTTTATAGATCGTCAATCATTATGACACAATGGTTTATAGATCGTCAATCATTATGACAGAAATAAAGGCTTTAACTGTGTATTTCGTCTGCCCAATTGCAGCAACTGTTCTTGTGATTACTCCTGCGCACACACACACCGAAGTAACCGTCTGAGTTGAATTACTATCGATGTACCCCACTGTAACCCTTATCTCCTGCTTGTTGTAAAGCACTTCGGGCCATTTCAGCGCTATATACAATTGAAAAATAAAATAAATACAAAAAATAAAACAGTATCATATTTGTTTAACCCCTGCAGGCCTAGTGGATGGGTTTTGGTTGACCTTCAGTAGAAGAGGGTTCACAGTGTGCACCTCCTTCATAGATCAGTGTCAGATCAGAACGGCAGACAAGTTTATATGACGTCAAAGCATTCAACTTGGAGAATGAGGCTCTACATTGCATGCAAGAGATAATCAGGTCAGGTTGTGAAGTCGCATTTGGCCAACCAAAGGAATCCTGGTAGCCAGTTTATATATGTTTTTCTGCCTATAATGGTGTCCATTGTTTCTTAAGGTCCCATACAAGACAAACCGTGACTTTTACAGCCTGCACAATGGTCATTTAATCCCTGGGTCCACCTGGAAGTTAATGGATGGAATGGTATGGTACCAGGCTATTGTGGATTTAATGCCACCTCGCAAAAATATCATAGCCAAGATTTTTACTGTCGAAATATGATCAAGGTAAGTGAATACAGGTAAGTATAATTTTGCTGTACTTGACTTCACATATGTGTACAGTGACTAAATATACATCTACAAGGTACATAGATGTTGAGTTAAAAAAACGTAAACTCATACTTACTGCCTATGATATTCTTCTACAGCGATATTTACGCTACTAGCTTCTGACATATAACACTATTACCAGTAAACCACTATGCTTCAAGTGCTGTAGTGACATCATATGTTAAGAGATTTTAATGCATGAGTCACTGGTGAATGCTATACTGACCAGTAGGCTCATTGATCTATAGCCATCTATTATAAAACCAAGATTGTTATATTTTACGTGAAAGGAAGACTTTACCTAAAGAGAGCAGGGGATATAATTATGTGAAAAGTGGATTATCTTTTTCAACCAAGCAAGCAAGGTAAAATCATTATTTTATCCATTCACATATAACCAATGGGACTGCAGGAAATGTTGAAGACATCAAAAGAGACAATAAATACACTTGCTAGAAACATTAGTATAACTTTAGATATCGTTAGTGTAAGATTTGAAAATCATATGGATAGTAGACAGGATAGAGAAAGATTAAAGAAGCACTACATCAAATTTGAAATAGATGACGGTGTTTAGGAATGCCTTAAATTAATTTTGCAGCTTTAGATTAACCATGGGCGTGAACTCCGCTCCGCTCGCAGAGTTTGCAGAGCTTTCCGCACTCCGCGTTACGCGGAGATCGCGGAGTTCCAAAAAACTCTGCTTCGTGTTGTGGAGCAGAGTTTTTTTCCTCGCTCGCGTTCGTCAACGTCATGTTGGCGAGCGCGAGCTGTGGAAAATCCACCTCCCAGCGAGATTTTTCCTCGTTCGCGATCGTCAACATCAAGTTGGCGAATGCGAGCGTGGAAAATCAACCTCCCGGCGAGATTTCTCAACGCGGGGGGACGACGACAGATTTCTCATTGCGAGTGGTCGCGTATGCTCGCGACCGCTCGCATTGAGAAACTGCAGCTCGAGTAAAAATCTACTCGAGCAGCAGGAAGGAAAGCAGCGCCCGCTTGCGCTGTGCATGGTGCCGTTCGCGATGATTGCACAGTGTGGACAAGCATCCGGCACCGCAAATCACCGTGAACGGCATTTTTCAATTGCACTATGAAGAGCTCCGCAAGCGGCGGAGTTTTTTTTCCACTTCGCCCAGGGTTACTTTAGATAGGAATGTTCCAAAATTCTTTATTAGACAACTTTCAGTAAAAGAACCAGAAAGAGTTATGTACCCACTGAGGTTAGAATGTCTAGAAGAGTAGGATGAGCCATATTATCAAAAGTGACTCAGAGGTTCAGAATAAGAGTCATCATCAACAATTCTCAAACCCTCAAGAAACTAGAGTCTACACCATGAATGAAATGGGGAATGACAGTGGTTTTTGCTTAAAAAAATCTGAAATTATTCAGGCAGTAATGATCCAGTACGGACAGCCATAATTGATATGGAATTAATAGGATGGAAGTTAACTAAAGTTTAACGGTTTGGTGAACTTGTTTCAAATGTTTCTTTGCTTCATTTCGCAGTTGTAATATTGATAACAGTACCGCCCGAGATGCTCGAATCCAAACAAACAGAGAACTTATCAACCTTTTCTGAACCAGGAAGTGATGCAAAAAATTCAATTAAATTCAAACAAACTCCATCCCTAAAATCTCTCTGCCTAACATGTCTGGTATTTTCCCATACCATCACTCAAAGGCACTGTTGGAAAGAGTGCCTATACTCTCTCTGGGTTGCAGATAAATACTCATGGTCCCCCACTCACCTTCACTTTTGTATGTTGGAGCATGTCCACCATCACTCCCCATTCAAGAAAGCATATTTTAACAATTTACTGGCTTCTTCATCTTCTAGGAGTTTCAGGTAACAGGCATGAAAAGATATGTATTTGTTCATCGAAGGTTAGTGCCTACTTGTTCTTCACCACTTCCAGAAACTGTTTCTTCTGTCCATATTAGAGACTTTGATGGTCAAGTTAGAGCCCTTTCCTTTCATTTGAAGTAAACGCACCAATTAGACTGTTGATCTTTTAACATCTTCCCATATATGGAGGGTCCTGTTTAACTTTGAGATCTAATAATCTGGGGATCCACGTTAGAGTAAAGAACCAGCAATTGTGTCTTTATACATCAACTGATAAACCCATAATTCTGAGGTGGTGTCATTTGCACAAGTTCTCTAAATACTGTAGACTGAAGGTGAGGGATTTTTTTTTTTGACTCAACCATTTCTTTTTTTATATAATTAAAGTCTAACTTATGATCCAACAGCCCACCTGTGTCTTCAAGTTTCTTGATGATAGGTCCCATATTGGCAGTGTTCTTCTCTGGTTTCCCCCCCCCCCACTCTTTCATTGAGATTGTCCATTTCCCTTTATGTCTACTAAAGGATACTCCCAGTGCCTTCTGCACACATTTTAGCAGTCTTTTATAAGTGTCTGCGCTGTGATTAGGTTTTCACAGTCACCAGGTAGTGAGGAAGCAGTGGCATGACAAAACTTGAGGGCCCCCCTGCAAACTACTTGAAGGGGGCCCCCCACACTCCATACCCAGTCAGGAGTTCTTAGGCCAGAGGCCCATCGCCTGTGCACAGTGCCGGAGGGGGCCCCCTGGAGCTGGGGCCCTCTTGCACCACGGGGGCTATTGTTACGCCACTGTGAGGGAAATCTCAGCCACCACCTTGGTGTCTCAGAGCATTCCCATAGAATCAGTTCTTAAAGGGCTGGTGGACCTCATGGCCGCTGCCATGTAGGCACCTGGGCTGAAAATCCTCTTTACATTGTTTTTACACCACTGCATCTCCATCGGTTCCAGTAACACTGAGGCTCTTCTCCGTTTCACCGCACTACTTAGTTATGCTTCATGGCTGCACTCCATGAAAGGAGCAGAAACACCACCAATACTGTGCCTCTACAAGATGCCCAGACGGGTGGAATATACAAGAGAATGTGTGAATTGTTAATCAGATCTGCACTGAGGAAGAAGGGTCTCATCAACTTCACCACTGCGCACTTAGAATGGAACAGATAGAGCATTATCCTTTGAGTGCTGATTGTCTCTACCTTGCATTTTCAACCATCCCTCCCACTATGGTCATCCTGAGGTGATGGGCGGCAGAGCACTTCTCATTTTTTTTAATCCTTTTGTTACCACTGGAAGATGCGAAATGCAGAATCTCGCATGTAGAGCAGGCTTCAAAACAGGCAGTGCCTTGTCTGCATGGACCTGGGCCCAATACTTTTTAGGACAATGCTTTTGTGGCTGTTAGCAGTGGAAGCTCGGTGCCCTCTTGCCCGTTTACTGGCCACACCCTCTTTGGCTAATTTGCCTGGAAATGGGATCCCTATCTGCCCTTTAAGAGAGATGGAGCTCATGCCTCATTAGAGGGCTTGTTAATAAGACAATGCATATTGCTTATTAAATGCTGCAATCTGATCATTAAGCAACCTATATTGTCTCTAATGTAAAGTAATCATGAACTGGCACATTATGAACATGTTTTTCACTCTCTTTTGTTAGAAAACAGGCAATTCATAAGCAATTAGAATGCACCTGTGCACAACATAAGGAAAGATACTTGAATGCACATATATACATCAGCAGGTGAAACCGACTATTAATGGAATTAGCCCATTCTGAAACTTCAAAGCATTGTGTATGGTGGAAGGAAAGACATTATCACTTCTAAGACCTTGCACCACACACTGCCCCCTCACTCTGCCATGGAGGAATGCCGAGAACAGATGGTGATGTTTAAAGATGTATACTGTGTGGATTCATTTCTCCAGGTGCAAGCAGCAAGAGGACGAGGAAACGTATACAGATGTCCAAAAATGGTTGCATTAGTGTACGTTTTAGGACATCATAATTTGTTCAATTCACTGATAAGTCAAGAGGATGAGCTAGGAGGAGACGTAAAGATTGTGGTGTCATTATGTATTTTAAAAAAATCAAATTTAAGTTTGCGATATATAAAGGAAACAACACAATATTAAGCCTCTAGTTATGTAGAAGTCACCATATCTCACATCCATAAGGTTCTCTTCTAGCTACAATGACTGTCTCAGATATCAATATTGAAGCATAAATTAATGCAATGTGCCCATGAACATGTTAACGTACCTCAAACAATGAAGAGAGAATAGTGTATGCTAAATTAGCAGTCCTTTGAAGCTGTCCACATTTTCTAATCTTCACAAGTGAGGGGAGCTAAGCTACAGAGCCCTCTCCCCCTTCAATAAGGTTGGTGCATGTGAAATAAAGTGCGACGCCAAAGATAGGAGACTACAAATAAGGACATTTAAACTGGATTTTAAAAGACGCCAGAATTTCTGTGAAGCTGGTGTAAAGAGGAGCAACTACAAAAGTGAGTAATGTGAGTGGGCTAAAGGTAGGAGGGGCTGCCCGGCCTAAGTCTGATGGGGGTAGAGAAAACATGAGATGGCAATTGACAGAGTGGACTTAAAGTTATAACGTTTCTATGAATATCTCAGGCGTGGTCTATGGCTCATACATCTTCTAATTTATGACTCATTTAGCCCCCAAAGAATCACCACAATTCAACAGACCAGCTGTACTCAAAGAATCATACCCAACACCGCAAACAAAGGTAAAAAACTTGGTACATCTGCTAAAATAAATAGTGAATCAATCAGTGGCTCCACGTGGTCTCATCCACTGTAAAACCATGAATACCCAAAAATGGGCTATGTATCGAAGTCGACCCATCTCAGGCTTCCAGACCTGAAAAGTCCAAATATCATCACCACCACACGTCACCCTGGGATATTTTCAAAACTGCTCAAGCTGTGAATGTCTCTGCTGTACAGTTTTTGCTTAAACATATTTTCGTATTGATGACAGTACTGGCTGTTTCTTTTCAGGTGCCCCCTTCCTGAACTGCCACAGTTGTCTCAAGCCATGACACATTTTTGTTTTCTCCACTATTTAACCACACGTCGCCTAATGTGCCATCCGAACATCTAATAGCTGTCACATTTTGCTCTTTAATTCGCAAACGGTGGCCATCTTACAGGTGGTATAATCCGTCTTACATATTAGATCCCACACGTGTGCTCAGTACAACATTTGGGGATCACAAGTGTTGCTATACTGTTTCACAGGTAAGTCCGTACCTCAAGGCCTTCAAGTCACTCCATGGCCCTACCGGTACTTGGACCTGTTGCACATTTCAAGGTGAATATCTTGGACTGGATCCAGCACGTGCTTTGAGGCGGGTGATCTGCACCTCAGCAATTATTGATCCCTGAGGCATTAATGTCTAAAGAGAGGCCAAATTACCAGTCCCATCCCCTACCCCATCAGTCTGGACCTCCCACAAATGAAGATGGCCCATTGTTTGTGTACTGGCTGTTAAAGGCGCTGCTGACTCAAGCAGGACCAGTTAGGCCATTACCTGCCCACGTCCACTCCCAGGCCCCCGTTTTTCCTCCTTGTTGGGCTCTTTTCTAATTTACTATTTTACAATATTCCCCCTCTACTGGTGGCCACCACAAGAATTTCTGCACTATAAAATTGGACATTCATGCCCCTCTCATACAAGTACATTTTCGTTGGGCTTTTAAGAAGCCTATTGAATTTTCCTTCTCTAATTGAGACCCTCCATTTTTTTCAGGTGCTCAGAACGTCTCCATACACCATAAGTAATCAATCACATATATGTCCTATCACATGCACCAAATTTTTCACCTTATTACTTGTTGCCCATGATCTACAGATTTTTGTTAAGGTTGATGTGTCCGACTGGCACAAGCCCTTGGCTAATCTATTCACTCATTACGTATATTTTTGTACCTTGTGGCCTAACCCACATTTTCCCAATGTGAGCAATAAAAAAAAATTATATATTTTTTCAGCATCTGGTGCTTAGTCCCACAACTTTTCAGTCCTGATGATGACCACGGAATTCAACTGGAGAGGTTGAACTACCATAAAAGGATCAATTGTGATATTTGTACTACCTTGTTTTACAATTTTCATTGTAAAAATCATATTGATCCAATGTTTCATTTGTATATACACATTCTGCACTTTTTTGCCACCACTGTGAGAGCGCTTGGGCACTAAGCACAAATTGGCTCTTACTCTTATGTTAACTAAATGCTTTGAAACATATTTAGTGATCCTGTGACAATTTAGCCAGGAAGAAATGTATTTTCTCCCTGAATGGGTTATTTATTAACCCACTGATATCCTTAATGATTTTCTTCTTAAATGAGACCTCCAGAAGCCATTGGGATTAACCTGTATGGCACAACTTTCTGAAAATGTTAAATGCAAATGTGAGCAACCCCCTGCATCCTGATGTTCTATACAGTACTTTTAGTGGATATTTCATACAAATATCTCTAGTTTGGCTTAGCAATGTTCTCTGGAAAAAAATCTTCAATTGACTCACCTGTCCGCTCTCCAAAATTGCCCCACGTGGAATGCAAAAGAGCCCATTGTGAAGGATTCCACGACTGAACACGTCACGTGTATACATACTCTCCAATTGTAAGCCAGAAGACCCATGTAGTCCCTCTTCCAGGTGGAATGGTGCTTGCACCAATCTACAAATGTATATTTGGGCTCCAAGGCATACATGTGCTGGGTTAGGCAGTGCATTGTTTGGGTACACAGATTCTGACTAAGCGGTATGTGAGGCATTTACAAGGTTATAGCACAAAGTTGTATTTCGATTCTGGTGTGTCTTCATTGGCTTGGATAACTTAATGAGCACAATGAGGGTGATGTGCAGGGCCGGACTGGGAACAGAAACCGGCCCTGGCAAACTGCTCAGCCAGCACCCCCTGGCGTGAGGGGGAGTGCGGCCGAGCAGTTTGCGAGGGCCGGTTTCGCGCGATTTTGTAACCGGGGGCCGATATTGCCGACCCCCGGTAACAAAAACGGCCCCCAGGGGCCCAAAACCGGCCCCCAACCTAGCGGCCTACCGGGAAACGCCCGGTGCCCGCTATGACCAGTCTGGCCCTGGTGATGTGGCCTATTTTATGGTGAGATCATTCTCAGGATCCCTCATTACTGCTAGTAAACAAGCACTGTGAATGAGTTTTTGATGCGCCCAAATGTGTTCTTGTCTTAAAAATCATCAAACGTACTCAGACTTTATAAGCTACAGGAAAAGTGCAGTATGAGTCACCTATGATTCAGACAAAGCAAAGCAGGCTTTTAACCGGTCTCAGTGATTATCAGTGCTATAACAGTGCTATAAGGGAAGAGGTGTGGTGCAGCGATCCAGGGCAGCTGACTCCGGAACACGGGGGCTTACGGTTCGATCGCCGGCGGCAGGTTAGCCCAGCACCTTGTGACTCTGGGCAATAGCTCGCTTAATCTTCCCGACGGCCCCCAGCGCCGGGACACCTCGTCTGAGGTAGCTGCGCGCTTTACAAATGCTGGTATTATTATTATTAACTGTGGAAAGACCTAGGTTGCAGGTATATGCAGATGTCTATGTATTAGAGAATAACCCTGGATGAGCCATTTAGGTTGGGTGAGAGACGTTTTTATCCTTCCTGTAGGGCTTTCAAGGAGGTTTCTACTTGTCATTAGCAACCCTGACAAGTAATTTTCAGCTCACATGCTGGCAAAATTGCTGGCAAACTTTGAAAAGCTTTCCAGACTCCAGCAACCAATAGTTAAATGGGAAATAAAGGTTGGTGTAATCCTTAAGCTTATTAAGGCACCAATCAGTAATTCATGTTTCTCTTGGCTCACAGAACTGGGAAGGAAAAAGATGAGGATCAGAAGCAACCTTACCTTTCCTGAGTTTCTGCCAGCACTAATACCCACCCTCCCCTGGAATAAAGTGACTGAAGCAAAGCTGAAGAGGCTGGGACCTCAGTGGCCCATAAGATACACATTGAATCTTTATCCCTTCTAAAACACCATTTATCCCCAGCCCAGGAACAGAGTTTCATGGAGAGAAACGGACGTCGAAGCTGGTTGATGTCCCCACATGAGCATGCATGCACCCCCCCCCACACACATGCATCACTGACTTTCATGAAGTGCACATTTATTCTGCTAATACTACCTCTGCCAACCAATTACCAAAACTGGAAGTGTAATCAATCACAACTCTATCTCTGTTATATCTCTCTGATTCACCTCTGTTTAAGTGCAGTAACAACTTCAATGAACCCCATACATAACATAAAGAAATTGGGTGACTACTTCATTCCAGGTCATTATGGACACCGTTCATCATCTTTAACTTCTCACCAACCAGTCAGTGTTTTCAGGTGTATTAAGCAAATATGTTCAATCAATCAAAAACAAGACTACAGCTCCCAAAATGCATTAATTTGTCACACTTGCATCCACCTCAAAGTTTAAGCTTCTTGCATCATGAACAATGAGTCTGCATAGTCAAAAGCGGAGGGTGTTTCAAACACTTCCATCATGTACATAGCAAATTATGTTTTGGCCATCTTAATGTCAGTACCTGGTCGGTCCCCCATGTCATTAAGAGCATCTTCGGTTTGCAGGGCAGGTAAGCACAGAAGGATCCCAAGATATCTTAGTTCGTGATCTGGCCAGCATCTAAGACCAAAACTCCTTCAGTTGTTCCTCACACCAGAGTTAGGGCCAGATGTATGACCATTTTTGCATGCACAAACGGGTTTGCGAATCCATTTGCGCATGCAAAAACAGCATGGGAAATGTACAAACCCTATTTTGCGAGTCGCAATTTTTTGCGAATCGCAAACTAGGGTTTTGCGACTCGCTATTAGGAAGGGGCGTTCCCTTCCTAATAGCGAGCGCAACCCTATTAAGAATGTTTTGCGTCCACAATTGCGGGCGCAAAACACTCGCAAATTACCACCTTCCCCTTTGCAAATGCAGGGGAAAATATTTTTTAAGGGCAGGCAGTGGTCCCAGGGACCACTGCCTGCCCTTAAAAAATTCAACGAAAACGTTTGAATTTTTAAAAAAAAATGCATCCCGTTTTCCTTTAAGGAAACAGGCTACATTATTTAAAAGCAGTCCAAGACATGGTGGTCTGCTGAGCCAAGCAGGCCACCATACCTGGGAGGGCCTGCCATTACCAATGGGGTCGCAAATTGCGAGAGGCTCATTAATATTCATGAGCCTCTCAATTTGCGACCCCATTGGGAATCGCTAACAGTGTGAAATACACTGTTGTACATTGGAAATAGCGCCTCGCAAATTGTGAGTCGCAAAAAACTCGCAATTTGCGAGCTGCTATTTCCACGGTCGTACATCTGGCCCATAGTCCCTCCATCCCCAGTGCATTGCCACCCATCTTATGGCCGAGAGAAGCATCATTGCAGTAAGCTTGTGCATGCTAGCAGTGGTCACCTTAACATAACCTAGAATAGCAACTAAGCGATCCCTAGGCACCGTGCCTCCTGCCACCTCTTCAATGCACTCAAAAACTGTGACCTAAAACCTGGCAAACTCAAGGCATTGTCAGGCCAGGTGAGAAAATCTGCTTCTACCACCCTACGAGGTACACAGCAGGAGTTGTTCTACAACATTTTAACGAGCTAAATAGGAGTGTGGTGCAGCTTATGCATAAACTTAATATGGACCAATCTTAATCAATAGTTAGATGTTTAACTAAACCATGTGAGTTAATAGCCAATGAAAATCAAGTGCAAGGAGGTGTTTTTGGGGTGAATTGGGAGCTAATAATTTGATTGGTTTGCTGTGCAAAGAACATTATAGTGGTGTCTTTTTATGTAATGTCATGCTATGATATTGTGCTTTCATTTTCTGAAACATTATATAAGATGTGCTATTTGGGGAGGAGTTAATGTCTAGCTCACTCACTCACTCTCATTTATCTTTCTGCTGTTGACCTAGAGAGGGCTAGATGCGCATGGTCCATTCATAGTAGGCCTTGTTATTGTTAATTAGCTTTTTTGCCATATTTACTTAGGCTAACTTATTTCTTAAAGGCATGTTGCATTATTTCATTTATTAATCAATTGGCTTCTGATTCTAACTATCTTTTTATTTTCTGTAATGATTAATTTGATGTGTGAATAAATCTACTAACTGAGATCTGGAAGAATCCTAGTTGTGCACATTGTTCCTTAATGGTTTTGGCAGATTATTTAAATAAAGGATTCTATCTTTTCCACAAATTGACCCTCCTTAATGTTAATTGAGTTGGAGCATCAAAATTTCCCTCATAGGTCTCTTTAGGACCAAACAATCTCTACCACGATCAATTGTATGTATATTACTTTAATTGCCTGTTATAGCTCATCCCAAGAATGTGTGGCTCATGCCAAGAATGCTCAAAGTCTCCGTGGTTGGGTTGTTCCTTGTAGGGACAGTTGGAGACTGGGAGCTGGTGGTGGTGTGTACTGAAAACGTATTAAATAACTTGAAAACCCTGTAAGTCTTACTATCTTAACATTGGCGATGATTGGAGCTGGATAGAGGACCAGCCACACAACCGATTCCCCTAAGAACCCTTTTAGTGATAGAATGCTAAATGGAGATTTTTGGACCACCAAATTTGGTGAAAAAAATATGCTTTTATTGCCTGACGGATTACTCTGCTTTCACTGGATTCTGTGCCTTCTGAGGATTTCGCGTATACCTATAACAATTGGTTTTGTTCCTGTGAGTATGGGATATTCAACAGTGTTTATTTTTAAAAAGACTACCGCAACGGCCTGGGTTGCTTCGAGGATCATTCTAAGATTCCTTCAGTGATTGTCTCTCTGGAACTAGAGCCGCCGTCACGCTGCCAATGTCCCGTCTCAAGCTGCTCTAGTGAGACAGAGGTGAGGAGAATGCAGGGAAACGGGCCCTGGAATCCATGTGCAAAGGGCAATCTCTGCGCATGTTGACCCCAGCGTAACCCGACGTCATGTCGCGTCACGTTACGTGCCATAAGTAGGCACCATCTTGAAACAGGACCATAATCATTTGGATGTGAAGAATTACCAATAGCGCGTTATTGATCTTATGTTGCTGGTTTTCCGGCTTTGAAATCTTTGAATTTTGCCGGTTTTCAACTCTTTGAATGCACTATCTGGCAACTGACGCAGCCACAATGCACACAACGCAGCAGTCTGCACTAACCAGCAACTGGCAGAGACAACGTTGTTGCTGCAATTAGGCTTGTGACAAATTTGAAAATAAAGGTAATTCTGTTTTTCTTATTTTTCTGCTATCTATTACAACTTTTACAACCTGTCAGCATGTCAGTCAGTAATATGTCTCAGCCTCCAGCTTTTTTGTCTGAAAAAGGGGAACCACTTCTCCCCTGGAAATGTAGGAGAAAATTGTTTGATTCCTATATTGTGGCCATCGGTGGGGAAACGTTTTCAGCACACAGAAAGCAAGCCATTCTCCTACATAATCTGGGGATTGAAGGGCACAATAATTAAGGACGCAATAATTATGAGAGCATCAATGAACTGCCTATAGGTGATGGAGATGGAGAACCTTCAGATGTTTTTGAAATGTCCTTGAAAATGCTTGAACAATATTTTGGTCCACGCATTAATCTTGTTCCGGAAAGACATACATTTTCTACTAGAGCACAGGATCCCAATGAGAGAGTGGGGAATTATATTGCCTCACTAAAGATGCTAGCACAAACATGTGAGTTCGGAGATTTAAAAGATTCACTGGTGAGTGATGGAGCAGGGTAAAAGAAATTTTTTTAACCTCCTAATAATTTACGTAAAATGATTAACAAACAAGTTCGTTTAAGTAAATAACCAACAATGTATGTTACATGTGAAGGGTTAAAGGTAACACGCTATTTTGTGTGCAAACTAATTTACTTATAATTGTTGACGTGGCTAACATAACCTAATATTTGCGTATTAATAGAATAATAAAATGCATGATTTGCGCTTTGAAAACAAAACGTGTAGTGGCAAAATAAAGCAATGGTAAGTAAGGGACGGCTTTATATGTGGCTTTTTGCTAGGTAATACCTAATTGGGGTACGTAGAATGACGGGAGGGAAACGAAAGGGTTTATATTCTTTATTCTTAACTATATTTTGTTTATCTTTATAAATAGTGCGCTTAGGCCTGTTGAGCAGCGATATAAAATGGCCGCCATGAGCTAGAATACGCGGGCGCGAGGAGAAATGTAGACAAGGAGAAAGGCCGTGAACAAGAATGACCACGTGATCGTTCCAAGAGCCTAGGATGAAAGTATGGTCAAGGCTATTGTGACCTTACTGAATAAATGTGTGCCAAGATGGGTCAGCAAGAAGCGTGAGAAGTCAAAAAGAATAAATGGACAAAAAGAACTGTTGAATCTAAAAAGTATCGGAAAGTGATACAAGTTGGACTGATCGAAGCGGATGAGTAATGTCACGAACTGTGGGAAACGATGCAAGTACGGACATTCCACAAAGAACTGGTTAGAACAAGGAAGTTTGATAAAAGATGTATATGGACTCAAATGGACCAATTAGAGAGAATCTCGCCATAAAGATGCAACATTTTTATTTAGTAAGCTAGAATTAGGGTATAAGAAGACCTACTCTTGGTGGGGAGGGTGATGATGCTGCTGGTTGCTGGGAACTGCTTTTTGCTGTTTTTGGCTGCTGTTAGCTGCGTATGGAGTTGCTGCTGCTGATGCTGATGAGCTGAGGCTGCTGCTGCTATTTTATATTTTTAATTGAGCATAAGTGCTGCTTTTTGAAGAACTTTTATTCTTGATAGATTTTTCCATTTAGAACTATTAGACTTTTCCAGAACAGATAGATAGAGATTTTGGGAGTTCTTGCCGTGACAAACTTTATTCTTCCATCTAATAGGTATGCATTGCAATTTCAATTTATTCGTATAATGATAACAAATGTAATAATCTGAATAATAAACCTAAAACTTATTTCATGCTTCTAAACTTTATATAAACTTTATTATCTTTAAACAAATGACTCAGTGGTTCTTTAGCTCAATGATTAATGTAAAATGTTAGAAGGTTTATTGTGATTGAGCTGGTCTTAATCACCATCAACTGATTCCTACTAGTTGGTCCATCGACCAATGAGCGGAATACCTTAAAATAAGGAGAAATATTATGTCGTGTTAAAAAGAGGTATCCCGTCTCCTTCCAGCGAATCGTTTTACTGTTTTTCTCCTAGGTTACTGACGGAGGAAATCCAGGGAATAAATGAGTGAGTGAATGCATGTGCGGTGTTATGGGCCCCACCGTCATATGGATATAGTCTGTGTATTGGAGGGATAGTTGTACCTGGATGACCAAAGCATATAGGAGAAGAATTTTTATTGTTAGCGCTGGATCAGATTTCTTGGTAGCAGAGTTATGGTTACTATAGATTAGTTTGGTGATTATTGATTATTGATTATTTCATGTCTAATACTTTATGTTGCGTCGCGTTATGTTATATGTAAGTCGAAGTTTTCACGCTTCCAGGAAGTAGGAAGTGGAACACGTGTGGCAAGAGAAGTCACATGGAATAGTGCATTGTCTGAGTTCATATTGGTGATAACACAGGTTGTGTTATGATAGGGACATTTTCCGTATAAAAGGTGTGTGAGTGAAATAGCGACCGGTTTTCTTGTGAAACTCTGGCCTTAATTCTCAGGAGCAGTATAGTCTCCACATGTGTTTTATCCCCAGAGAAACGGGTTTACCGCTTGCTTGAAAGAAGGGTAAGGTAGAGGGAAGTGCTACTTTATCGGCGAAACAGAAAAATTCTGTGGTAGGGTAGAGGTAAGCGCTGCCTACTGGAAAATACAGAGTTCTTGTGTAAATGGACAAAGCTATTTCTTTGGTTTAGCGAATCAGACAATGGAAATATGTTTTAAATGTTGTAACTAACGAAGAATTGTTGAAAAAGAAATTGCAGATACATTTTGTAAAGGAGGGGTCAGGAGCAGAACTGACGTAGACCAAAGCCGCGCTAGTCATACAGAAACAGGAGCAGAGCTGACGTAAAGAAAAAGCCGCGCTGGGATTGGACAGTGCGCAGTAGACAGAAACCGCTCTGATTGGAGTGTTGGTGTGAGTCGCGCTAGGATTGGACGGATAGAATAGTGACGTGGAAGTTTATGATTGGAGTGTTGGTGTAAGTCGCGCTAGAATTGGTTGGAATAACGCATAGAGAACAGTGTTGAATTGCGGAACTTTTTGAGGAGAAAAGAGATTGTGAATCATGTCGTATTATGAATATGGTAGAGAGAAAACGTTGTGGATGTCGAAAGTTAAGAACTTCTTTAAGAAAGACAAAAAGGTAGTGACTAGAGAGGGACAAGTAATTCCTCCGCCGAAATCACCAGCTTCGCATATGATGCTGAAGTACGGATATCATACATGCATATGGTTAGAAAATTGGACAAAATATACTAAGAATGATGTAGCATTGGCTTTTCCTGAGAATGGTTCATTTAGTGTAGCTGTACTTCGGAATTTGAGAGAGAAAATGATAAAACTAGAACCTAGACCTAGACCGAAACAGTTTGAAGCTTTAAGTGAATGGGAAGATGAAATGTATGAACGAGAGAGATTCAGAGGATTGAAGAATCATGAGTTTGTGCCTGGAAGGTTATGGGGGTTGAATCATGAGGACAGACTAAAGCGTTGGAGATGTGCTAATATGACTGGAGGTTTGTTTCCAGCTTTTACAGTGGAGGAAGAAGCAAAGAGAAAGTGTACAGAGAAAAAGAAACACGTGGTTACGGAAAAGTATGGATATGGTGGTAGTGAAACGGAAGATGAATTGCTGGAAGATATTTTAAACAGAAACCCACCTCCATACCAACAGACTTCTGCGGTGGTGACACCTACTGCACCGCCAATGGAAACTGGGAGGAATAAAAATCCCGAACGAGGATATGAGATAAATAGGTCACAAGATCAATTAAAAACTTCACAAAATGAGGAGATAGAAAGTGACAATACAACTGAATTAGCAAAAACCACAAGAGAATTAACTGAAAAGATAAGAGAATTAACAAAGAATATGGAAGCTGTAACTGTACCAGTAACGATAGGTCCAGTAATGCCAGTTTTTGAGAATCAGAAAATTGATGAACGTTCTTTAGTGTTTCCTATGAATTCACATTTGCAAAGAAGGAGAGAAGGGATGGAACTGGACAATGAAGGTGCACACCATTTGGTTAGTACCTATAGACCAAGCCCACCTACTAATTTGACAATAAATGAGAATGAGTTCAGGAGAATACCTATGGTAACGGAGTCTGCATCAGAGACACCAGAAAGGAGTAACAATTGGATAGAATTAAATAGTACGCCTGTAGGTCCAACTCCAGATGAATTAAATGAATGGATGAAAACGCTAAAAACGAAAGAGACAGAAGTAAAACCACTAGATGTAATTAGGTTAAAAATAGACATGGAAGAATTGATACTAGGAACGATTGGTACAGAAAAATTGAAAAGTTATCAGGATGACGAGATTATGTTTTTGTGCAAGAGTATTACATGGAGAGCTAGAAATTTACATGACAAATTAGAAGAGACAGCGATTGAACTAGGAGTAGAATTTGCAAAAGTGAGAACGTTGCAGAAACCATATAGAGTAGATTTTTGTGAGAAAGATATAGAGAATCTGAACACATCAGGAGATTGACCCAAATAAAAGAATTAATTGTTTTGTTGAGAAAATGGGGTGATGTGGATAGATGGAGAAGTAGATGGACGAAAAAGAATGAGAAAGTAACAGATAAAGCATCTTTAGCTTTTGCAGTAACAGATAAGGAACCAGTTGTAAGGGAGTACCCGATGAGAGAGACTCCAGGAGGTAGTTATGTGCATGTTCCGTGGTCTAGACAGGATATACTGTCATTTACAAATGATTTCCAAAAGTTGAGAGAGAAGCCAGTAGAATGGTACAGACAAGTGGAGAGATTTGTTAAAGTTTCAAAGGTGTTGTGGATAGATTTGGATGGATTGTTTGATATAGTAGTACCAGCTGATTTGTGGACAGAATGTAAGATTACTATTGATTGGCCAACTGTAGAATATCCAAGGGATGCTAAAACAGGAGCGCCAGGACCAGAAGTAATGAGGAAGTATGACCAAGTAATTACCTTTTTGAAGAATAAGATTCCACCTAAAGAAACGGATTGGGTAAAGATAGACAGAACCACGCAGGAAAGTAAAGAATCAGTGCATGCTTACTATGAGAGGCTATTGTTAGTTTTTAAACAGTATAGTGGCTATGAGACACTAAATGAGAAGGATATGAGTCATTTTGTATATAGATTTGTGTATGGATTGAAACCGGAGATAAGTGAAATGATTAAGCAGCATATGATTTGTTGGCAGAATAGCACAGTTGACGAGGTTTTGAGATATGCTAAGTATTGCAGTGATGATATTGAGAGTAGACAGCGTAAATTGAAAGAGAAAGCCATGTGGGCACAGGTGAAAGTTGCAGAGAAGCAAGAAGCTCAATTGAACAATACAGTTAATGAAGCAGGACAGGCTAGATTTAGACCAAATATAGGCAAAGGAAAAGGACAAATGAGCATAGATGAGGCAAAGAAAAAGTGGCCATGCCACAACTGCGGAAAGCTAGGGCATTGGAGAAACAAGTGTAAATTTCCTCCAAAACTTAATGCGGAAAATCAATCATTAAATCCACAGGTGCAGAGTGAGATAGTTACTCCACAGAGT
Source organism: Calotriton arnoldi (assembly GCA_963921515.1). Classification (NCBI taxonomy): domain Eukaryota; kingdom Metazoa; phylum Chordata; class Amphibia; order Caudata; family Salamandridae; genus Calotriton; species Calotriton arnoldi. The sequence goes on from CAWUFW010007135.1 coordinate 690,914, forward strand.
CAGGTGCCACAACCACCACTTCCCAAGAGTGTTAACCAACAGAAATTCAGTGCAGAAACAGGATTCTACGGAGGAGAGCAGGTAACACAGTTGCCGCGTGCAGCTGCCATTTCTCAATATTGGTTACGACAGGATGATGATGAGACGGATGAAAGCTTCTGACGGTGCCTAGGAGAGGGGGAAGAGTGCGTGCTTGGCGCAACTCTAGAGGTAGATCAAGCAGGTCCATTTGTGGATGGAGAAGTGAATGGTGCAAATGTAACATTCCTTGTGGACACTGGAGCTACCCGTTCTACTGTTAGGTCAGTGGAAATTCCAAACCTTCCTCTCTCAGGTGAACATATCCAAGTAGTTGGAGTATCGAATCAGCAAATTAAGACGCCTCTTACTAAACTAGTGGAGGTAAAGATTGGTCCATTTAGTGAAATGCACCGATTTGTGGTGTGTGATTGCAGTCCTGTGAACCTATTAGGACGCGATCTATTGTGCAAAATGAATTGCACTATCTATTGTACTCCAGATGGAATTGCATTTCAGACCCCAGATGAAGATGTACTGTATAAAATGACAATGGTAAATTTGGAACCAGAAGTAAATGATTTGTTTCCTGTATTTGATGCAGAGAAAATCCTAATTGAACTAAAAGAGACAGTGGAAGAGAAAGTGTGGGATTTTACAGGAGAAGATATAGGGTTAATGAAAGGAGTAGACCCTGTTAAAATATCCGTAAAAGAGGGAACGAGTTACCCAAATACGCCCCAGTATAAATTGACACCAGAAATAATTGAAGGAATAACCCCAGTAATAAATAAAATGATTGAACAAGGGATTCAAAAAGAAATCATGAGCAGTCCATGTAATTCGCCAATAATGGGACTGAAAAAGCCAAACGGAACATATAGGATTGTACAGGATTTGAGGAAGGTAAACAAAATTGTTGTGCCTTGTTGCCCAATAGTACCGAACCCTGCTGTGATTCTATACCAGATTCCACGCGAAGCAGAATGGTACACAGTAATTGATTTATGCCATGCATTTTTCTCTATTCCATTGCATCCAGATAGCCAGCCATTATTTGCGTTCAGGTTCGGAGAGCGTATTTTGGCATGGTGCCGAATTCCTCAAGGGTACACAGAAAGCCCCTCGATCTTTAATCAGATTTTAAAGAAATCCTTGGAAGATTTAAAAATGCCAGAAAAGTCAGTAATGGTTCAGTATATTGATGACCTACTGGTGGCATCAAAAACGAAGGAAGCATGTGTCAATGATACAATTGCTTTGCTGAATCATTTAGCCAAAAGAGGACATAAAGTGTCCCCATCAAAATTGCAGTTTTGTCAACAAGAAGTCCAATATTTAGGGCATAAAATTGAGAAAGGAGTGCGAAAGGTAACGACCGAGAGAATAAAAATGATTCAAGGAATGAGAGCTCCAATGACGCAAAGAGAGGTAAGAATGTTTTTGGGAATGGTTGGATATTGTCGACAATGGATAAGTGGTTTTTCTTTGATCGCAAAACCTTTGCAAAAACTGACAAAGAAGGATGTTAAAGATCCTTTTGAAATGAATGATGAGGAAATGAAAGCATTCAGAGAGTTGAAAAAGAAATTGTGTGAAGCTCCAGCATTGGGAATGCCTGACTATGAGAAAGACTTTGAGTTGTATTGCAGTGAAAGAGATGGATGTGCGTTTTCAGTCTTGGTACAGAGACATGGAACTATGAAAAGACCTATTGCATATTTTTCAGCTGTTTTAGACCCTGTAGCAAAAGCGTTGCCTGGATGTTTGAAAGCAGTTGCTGCTACTTGTGTGAGTCTGGAAGAGAGTGAAGGCATAGTGATGGGATATCCACTGAGAGTATATGTCCCACATTCTGTGGAAATTCTCTTGACACGAACGAAAACCCAATACATGACACATAGTCTGCTGACTAGGTATGAAAAGGTGATCTTGAGTGCAGATAATGTGACCATTGACAGATGCATGAATGTGAATCCTTCGACATCATTGCCAGATGAAGAGAGTGTGATTGAAATGGATGAAGTGGATCATGACAGTCTGAATGTGCTTGAATATTGTACAAAACCGAGACCAGATATAAGAGATGAGCCCTTAAAGGAATCAGATTATATTCTGTTCGTGGATGGCTCATGTTTGAGAACAAATGATGGAGTTCTAAGTGCAGCATATGCAGTTTGCACAGTAGCAACTGTAATGGAAGCATCTTGTCTGAAAGGGATACGGTCTGCCCAGGTAGCAGAAGTAATAGCTCTGATTCAAGCCTGCAAGTTGGGAAGAAATGTACGGGTTACAATTGTGACGGATAGCCAATACGGTTTTGGAGTTGTGCATGACTTTGGTCAGATTTGGTCACAAAGAGGTTTCTTGACGTCTGCAGGAACGCCGTTTAGAAATGGAGATCTTGTGAAAAAACTGCTTGAGGCGATACAGCTGCCTAAACAGATTGCTGTCGTGAAGTGCAATGAACATAAAAATGGGGAAGACTACATAACTGTCGGCAATAATTATGCTGATGAGATTGCACAGTACTGTGCAAAGAATGTGGTCTCTTTGAACAGGAACCGAGAAAGAGAGCATATTTCATGTCCTTTGCTTTTTACTAACCCTGTTGAGACATGGGATGAGGTGAGACAATTACAGGAAGCAGCAGATGAAGAGGAGAAAGATACTTGGATAAAAGCAGGATGTAGAAAACATGAGGAAAATGATGTTTGGGTTTACAGAGATGAAAGACCAGTTATGCCTGATAGCATGATTTCTGACATGGCAAGGATGTACCATGGACAAGCCCATATTGGGAGAGATTCAATGATCAGACTTTTCAGACAAACATGGTATAATCCAAAATTCAGAGCCATAGCTGAGAGTCTTTGTCAAAGATGTCTTGTTTGTCAACAGTTAAATCCAGGAAGGAAGACCGTAGTGAGTCTGGGAACAATAGGACGAGAAGGAGGTCCGTTCACTAGAATGCAAATGGATTTCATAGAAAGGCCACCGAGCAATAGACTAAGGTATGTCCTTGTAGTCGTCTGTTTGTTTTCCCGTTGGGTGGAAGCATACCCGACCAGAAGGAATGATGGAATCACGGTAGCAAAACTTATGCTGCGAGAATTCATTCCGAGGTATGGTTTTCCAGTCACGATTGAAACAGATAGAGGAACACATTTCCAAAACGAATTCATTCAACTGATTTGTGAAGCACTTAGTATTAAACAGAAACTGCATTGTGCATACAGACCAGAGGCTTCTGGAATAGTAGAGCAAGTGAATGGCACAATTAAGAACAGGCTAGGAAAAATGTGTCAAGCCACAGGACTCAAATGGACAGATGCCTTGCCATTAGTTTTAATGACAATCAGAAGTATTTCGGAAAGGAAAACTGGACTCAGTCCCCATGAGATAATTATGGGACGAGCAATGAGACAAGCACATGTACCTGTCAACAAACTACTGACTATAACTGATGATCTGGTGCTGGATTATTGCAAAGGATTGGCTGATGTGCTGCTTTCTGTGTTTCATCAGGTTGGACCGGATGCGACCACTCTTGAAAGAAAACCAGCTCACGACTTGAATCCAGGAGATTGGGTCCGCATAAAAGTCCATAGAAGAAGAAACTGTTTGGTTCCTCGCTGGGACGAACCGCGACAGGTGATACTGGTGACAACCACTGCAGTCAAATGTGCGGGAGTGAAAAACTGGATACATGCCAGTCACACCATCAGAGTTCCAGAACCTGAAGATCGACATGTGAGTCGACATCTGGAAGAGTTGAATAACAGTTCAGCATCGGAAGCGGAAGAAGAAACGAACAGGGTGCCAGAACCTGAAGATCGACCTGTAAGGCGACATCTGGAAGACCCAACTACGAGTGCAACGACAGAAGGAGTGGAGGAAATAGCTGAAGTTCCAGAATATGAAGATCGACATGTGAGTCGACATCTGGAAATATCAGACACCAGTTCAGAATCTGATACAGATCATTCGGATTGTGATGAAAATCTGAAGAGAAATTGGAAATTTGAAAGCATAAGAGAAGAGACTGAGCACAAAGGTAGTGACAGTGAGCAACCAAGTACAAGTTGTGGTAAAAATCCTTCGGAGATAATATTAATAGATGAAGAAGGGAGAGTTTCAAACAAAAAGTTAGAAAAATCGGAAGATCCCCGAGGAGCAATAGGGACAGATAGCCAAACAAAAGAACAGGGAAATTTAGAAGCAGATAGAGAAATTAACACAAATTCGGAAGAACACCGAGGAGGGACAGAAGTAGGTGAACGAAGGAAAATAAGAAAAGAACCACAAGTAAAAGGAGAAAATGAAATTATAAGATTCAAAATAAGAGACAATAAAGAAAGAACTGAAACAGAGTCTGAAGAAAGTGGAGAAGAAAGAAAACAAAAACTAGAGTCAAGAAAGAGAACCTGGAAAGCAGAAAGAGAGGAAAAAGAAAGTGAGACGAAAAGGCCAAGAAAAGGAGACAATTGGCCCAACGAAGTAAGAAAACTAAGATACAGGATCATAAGGCTAGATGGAAAAAGTGCTGAACAAGTGAATGAAATAACAAGTCAAAAAGAGCAAGACCAACAATGTGGAAAACACTTGCAGAAAACGAAAAGAGTAAAGAAAGTAAATCTGAAGTATAGATCACCTGAGTGGTTGTACCTTGCTTTGATATCAAAGAAGAAGAGAACACTCACGAGAACCCAGAACAAAGAAACCTAATGGGTGAAGGTGAAGTGCAACAAACTTGAAGAAATTTAAACGAATTTCTACCGGAGTTGACGAAATACTGGATTTGACAAAGAAAGAATTCTGAAAAGAATCAAAAGAAAGTACCAAACGAAGACAAAATTAGAGTGCAGGGTGGCTAAGAAGTCATTTCTGAGGTGTGGTGACACATTTTCCCTGTACAAAATATAAATAGGTTATAGAACAAAATGGAAGATACTAAAGATAGAAAATGTAGATGTGAGTTTTTAAGAAGATGGTGTAAGATGTGCTTCTTTTGTACAGGATTATTAATGACAGTGTGGGTGGTTTTAGCAATCACTATTCCAATTAGTTTAGCTGTAGAAGAAACGTCTAATCACATAGAGAAAGAAAAAGGAGCTAACATTCAAGAAACAGCTATATTAAAAGGTAGTGCAGAATTACATAAAGACAAATCAATAACAGATTTTTCAAAGAATGTATTTACAAAATTATTATATGAGTATGTAGAAACAATGGATGTAAGAGATTGTTATGTTTGTATGCAATTGCCTGCGTCTGTAGCAGATGGTGTGACTTATCATCACCTTCCTTTGACGTATGGACTAACATGTAGTGTTTTAGCAAGTTTATTTTATAAGACAGGAAGATTAGAATATTATTACACTGATATAGATAAGATTTTTGCGAAAATGTCTGTAGTTCCTGAACTAAACAAAGTGAAAGAGGGAAAAACGTTTGGTGAATTTTTCATAGAAGATAAGATTTTAACCTTAGATAATATAGTTAAAAACAACCTTACCTGTGAGTTAAAGAAAGAAGAAAAGGTATTTTTAGAGATGGTAGAGGATAGAAGAGCGAAATTTCAAAGATAAGTGATAGAAGAGACAAAAACACCTCTTTGGGTGTTTGAGGAAGACAATCATGACAAGAAAAAGACAAATGCAGCTATGACTCTGGATTGGCCCCAACAGGGAAGGTTGTGCATTAGAAGAAATAGAACAAGATATGACAATTATTTCGTGGGTTCCAGTGATTGCCATGACAATTATCAAATTTTAGGCGGATGGGGATTCAAAGGGGGAAAAGATCCAATATTTCCAGGGATCTATTATGTTTGCGGTAATAGGGCTTATTACAGGTTGCCGGACCATTGGTATGGGTCATGTTATTTAGGCCTGGTCTTTCCAAAGATTTTTCATATGGATAGAACAGAAAAAGGAACACACGAAATGATAAATACCTTTACACATAGAAAAAGGGAAAGTTTTTCAGAAATAGTAGGTGATATTTTTGGTGCATTGATACCAGCAGTGGGAATATCTTTGAATGCATTTAAAATTCGGAAATTATCCACAGTGGTAGATCGTTTATCTACAGATACTGCTGGAGGGTTCTTGATGGTAAATACCAAGATGGTTGCCATGAGAGCTATGGTAATGCAAAATCGACTTGCCCTTGACATTCTTTTGGCAAAAGAGGGTGGGGTCTGTGGAATGCTGAAAGTCCAACATTGTTGCACTTACATTCCAGATAAAAGTGAAAATATACAAAAGTATATAAAGAATATTACAAGTTTGCACAAAGAACTTGTTCCACTTGAGGTTGAAAGTGCGTTTGGAAAACTTGGTAAAGGGTTTTCTTCAGTAATAAATTGGTTTACTAGAATGAGTGGATTAATAATAGGGAAAGTCATAATAATAGCAACCATGATAATAATAATAATTTTAGTACTGAAGCTTGCAATTACATGTATAAAGAAAAGAAGAAAACAGAATAAAATAGAAAAAGAAAACAAGATAAACAAGGAGAGAGAGAGAGAAATGGGTGAAATAGAGCTAGAAGAAATAAAAGAGAACATGTACAAGAAGACCAAGAGACAAGTTGAAAGGGATACAGTTGTGTAAACTAACAAAAACAAACGGATCAAGAAATATGCTGTCTGATAGAATTGTGTAACTTGGGTTTTGTGGTGATATTAAAAATCACCAAAGGGGGGAGTTGATGGAGCAGGGTAAAAGAAAAAAATTTAACCTCCTAATAATTTACGTAAAATGATTAACAAACAAGTTCGTTTAAGTAAATAACCAACAATGTATGTTACATGTGAAGGGTTAAATGTAACACGCTATTTTGTGTGCAAACTAATTTACTTATAATTGTTGACGTGGCTAACATAACCTAATATTTGCGTATTAATAGAATAATAAAATGCATGATTTGCGCTTTGAAAACAAAACGTGTAGTGGCAAAATAAAGCAATGGTAAGTAAGGGACAGCTTTATATGTTGCTTTTTGCTAGGTAATACCTAATTGGGGTACGTAGAATGACGGGAGGGAAACGAAAGGGTTTATATACTTTATTCTTAACTATATTTTGTTTATCTTTGTAAATAGTGCGCTTAGGCCTGTTGAGCAGCGATATAAAATGGCCGCCATGAGCTAGAATACGCGTGCGCGAGGAGAAATGTAGACAAGGAGAAAGGCCGTGAACAAGAATGACCACGTGATCGTTCCAAGAGCCTAGGATGAAAGTATGGTCAAGGCTATTGTGACCTTACTGAATAAATGTGTGCCAAGATGGGTCAGCAAGAAGCGTGAGAAGTCAAAAAGAATAAATGGACAAAAAGAACTGTTGAATCTAAAAAGTATCGGAAAGTGATACAAGTTGGACTGATCGAAGCGGATGAGTAATGTCACGAACTGTGGGAAACGATGCAAGTACGGACATTCCACAAAGAACTGGTTAGAACAAGGAAGTTTGATAAAAGATGTATATGGACTCAAATGGACCAATTAGAGAGAATCTCGCCATAAAGATGCAACATTTTTATTTAGTAAGCTAGAATTAGGGTATAAGAAGACCTACTCTTGGTGGGGAGGGTGATGATGCTGCTGGTTGCTGGGAGCTGCTTTTTGTTGTTTTTGGCTGCTGTTAGCTGCGTATGGAGTTGCTGCTGCTGATGCTGACGAGCTGAGGCTGCTGCTGCTATTTTATATTTTTAATTGAGCATAAGATGCTGCTTTTTGAAGAACTTTTATTCTTGATAGATTTTTCCATTTAGAACTATTACTTTTCCAGAACAGATAGATAGAGATTTTGGGAGTTCTTGCCGTGACGAACTTTATTCTTCCATCTAATAGGTATGCATTGCAATTTCAATGTATTCGTATAATGATAACAAATGTAATAATCTGAATAATAAACCTAAAACTTATTTCATGCTTCTAAACTTTATATAAACTTTATTATCTTTAAACAAATGACTCAGTGGTTCTTTAGCTCAATGATTAATGTAAAATGTTAGAAGGTTTATTGTGATTGAGCTGGTCTTAATCACCATCAACTGATTCCTACTAGTTGGTCCATCGACCAATGAGCGGAATACCTTAAAATAAGGAGAAATATTATGTTGTGTTAAAAAGAGGTATCCCGTCTCCTTCCAGCGAATCGTTTTACTGTTTTTCTCCTAGGTTACTGACGGAGGAAATCCAGGGAATAAATGAGTGAGTGAATGCATGTGCGGTGTTATGGGCCCCACCGTCATATGGATATAGTCTGTGTATTGGAGGGATAGTTGTACCTGGATGACCGAAGCATATAGGAGAAGAATTTTTATTGTTAGCGCTGGATCATGAGCGATCAATTAGTGAGATGCACTAATAGCGTTAGACTGCAAGAGAAGCTACTGACCATTGTGGAAGGAGTAGAAAAAGCTTCTGGCTGGGTTAAAGATATGAAAAAACACACTTCACTAGCTGACAACGCCACAGTTCAGAGCAGTATACATGAAGTTGCTACTAAAGAGATGCTGATTGAGATGAAGGAGAACATTTTTAAAGTACCTCCACGAGCAAAGCTTTCTAAACCTTCTAAATCATTGTTGGACAATACCAAAGCCAAGTGTTTCAGATGTGGGAGTTTTGGACACATGCTATGCTAGAAATTCTGTTTGTCGCAAATGTAACCTTAAAGGGCATTATGCTAGAGTTTCTAAAACAGCAGGGAAAGTATTAACAGTAGAAAGTGTCGATAATGTAACTGATAGTCCGAGACAAGTAGTTTTAAGTGTCAAGAGTGCTGATGATGGAGTAGATTTCAGACAGGTAACCATGCCTAAATGCAAAATTGATATTGGAGGACAAATATTTGTAGTTTTGGCAGACTCAGGTTCCCCACTCACTATGATTGGGAATGAGATATGGGATGGAGCACTTCCTAGAGAAAAATTATTTCCTTCAGATATCAAGCTAGTTAGTTATGGTGGGTCCCACATTGATTTGTTGTGGTACGTAGTGAAGAAAATAGAGTTTAAAGTGAGAGAGACCATTGGGAAGGTGTAAGCAGCCAAAAGGGAGACAATCTTTTGAGCTGGCATCATCAACCAGATATGGGCACCATATTGAATCCCAATGCACATGATCAAGTAATGCTTGTTGAGAATCTGGGGGGGGGGATATTCACGAGGTGTTTCCTGAGGTGTTTAGGGATGAGCTAGGATTACTCAAAGATTTTGAGCATCTTATTGTGGTTAAGAAGGATGCTAAACCTGTATTGCATAAAGTTCCACACGTGATGCTGAAGCCCCTCAAAAAGGAACTAGATAGGTTACTTGACGCTCAGATAATTGAAGAGAATGAGTCATCGGACTGGTTGGCGCCAATTGTTTTAGCACCCAAAGATGGGGGAGGCCCATCAAGATGTGTGTGGACTTGAGGGACCTCAACAGGTGTATTTGGGTGGATCGCCAACCACTCCCCAATAGTTCAAAGTCTTTTACTATGTTGAAGGGGTGAAGTTTTTTTCTGTTTCGGATCTTTCACAAGCATACCACCAAGTAATGTTACACCAGGATTCAAGGCACCTAACGTTTTTCGTGACATCATTTGGGGCTTATCGATACATCAGAATGCCGTTCAGCCTAGCCTCCTATACAGCTTGTTTTCAACGCATTATGAAAATGTTCCTGGGGGAAGTATCTAATATTCTATTTTTCCAGGATTATATCCTTGTTTATGGCAGAGATACAAACAAGTGTGATAGTGTTGAGGGAAGTGTTGAATAAATTGAGTTAGAGAGGTCTCACGCTGAAGAAGCAAAAGTGTAGGATTGGGGTGACATATCTTGGACATGTCATTTTGGGGGAAGAGATCCAAACTAAACTGGAGTTAGCAGACAGCATTGTGGGTGCTCCGACTCCGACTGACAAGGAACAAGTAAGATCATTTCTGGGACTCACAGAATTTTACTCCAAATTTATAAATGGTTTGCATGAATGGTTGAGCCAATAAGACTTTTACTGAAGAAAGGAGTTGATTGCTAATCATCACAGGAGTGTGAGAAAGCATTTCAAGCAGCAAAGTTGGAGATTACCAAGTTGCCCACTTTGGGTCATTTTGACACCAAGATAAGGACTATTCTCACCACAGATGCCAGCCTAAAGGGATTGGGGGCTGTATTATGTAGAGGGTGGAGAAGAAAGGTTGGTAGCATTCGCTTTCAGGGCACTAAAAAAGGTAGACGGACATTATTCATGCATCGAAAAAGATTCTTTGGCAATAGTTTGGGTTGTGAAGCATTTTCGGTTTTATTTGGGGGGCATTCCCTTTATTGTAAAGACGGTCCACAAGCCCTTGGTTCAAGTTTTCTCCTGCAATCATATGAGAGGGTTATCCCTAGACTTAAAAGGTGGAGTTAGGGGTTAGAGGAATTCAACTTTCAAGTTCAGTATCTGCCTGTTTCAACGAATAAAGCTGCTGAATGTCTGTCGGGCTAACACTGGAAGGTAAAGATGAGGAAGTTATTGATGACCTAAGTTGTGTGAGCTGGATTATGGAGCCTACGTTTTCAAAAGAGGAGTGGGCAAAAAGTAGAGAGGAGGATGAATGGTTTCCTTTAATAAAGACCTACATCATAAATGGGTGGTCTGACTATAAGGTGTTAGATCCTGACCCAAGGCCATTTTGGTCTGTAAGACATGAGCTCACATTGTTCCAGGATGATCTGGTAAGAGGTGAAAGGGTTGTTTCACTCAAGGATGAGACCCAGAGTAATTAATTTGGGACATGAGGGGCATATGGTTGAGAGCCTCGCAAAGGCCCGGGTTAGTTAAAGGTACTGGTGACCTGGCATGGATCGCCAAGGGGAGGAGGTTGTGAAGGAATGTTGCATGTGTGCTGCTAATGACAAGACCCATGTAACCAGTACTCCTCCTTTTTTGCCTGTTGATGTCCCAGAGGGTCCCTGGACAAAATTGGGCACGGATATAATGGGGCCACTTGAGCTATTACAACTCACTGAAAGGTTTGTTTTGCTTCTTGTGGATTACACACCCAAGTGGGTTGGCTACTAGGTGTGTTAGCACAGTCTGTACTGGAACTGTCCTAGAATTTCTTAAAGATGAGTTTGCAAGGGAAGGGGTGCCTAAGTATCTGGTAACAGATAACGGGGTACAGTTCACTTTGCGAGAAATGCAGGCGTTTTTTTGTCATCTTGGTATAACACACCAGAGGACGTCCCTTTATGCACCACAAGCAAATGGAGTTGCAGAACGGATAAACAGGATGGTAAAAGCCTGTGTACAGATGGCTCTGGAGACCAGAGTTCCTCTAAAAATTATTCTTAAAGATATGTGGTGGGCACATCACACCACTCCTAATTGTGAGACACAAAGATCGCCTATTGAATGCTTGAGGGGAAGATCTGCCACTTCTAAGTTAAATCCTACAAGATTGCCTTTTAAAATACTACTTATCTAAACAAGGAGCATATTGGTTCCAGGATCAGGTTTTATCAGCAAAAACATAAACGCAGGTATGATGAAAAGAATTCTGGGAAATTCAGGAAGTGGAATGTGGGGGACTGTGTACTTGTCAAGAAACCCAGATGGAAAAGAAAGGAGGTAACTGAGTACATGGGTCCTTTTGTCATTACTTCTATTAAAGGTAGTGTGGTAACAGTTCACACAGAATGCAAGTGGAGCATGTCTAGGTTGGTGAAGTATCTTGGAGGTAAGCTATCAAGTGACAGCAGTTGATCCTTCCAATGATTCCTTTAAGAAAAGTGTGGGAAGAAATGGTTCTTTAAACTTATCTACTATGAGACCTCCAGTAAGAACCAGAAGACCTCCAATCCGTTTAAAAGATTTTGTAATGAGATAAAGTTGTTGAGAGGAACATATTGACATGCTGTTCTCTTACAGCCTTGAGTAGATTTTCCTTTCTTTATTTTCTTCAGTTACTTTTTAATAGCTTTTGGTCTCTTAGTTATGAGTATTGCTAGATTCTTTAGTTTTTTGGGTTGTTTCTTTATTGCTATGCAATGGGGATGTGTTGTAATTGTATGTATATCACTTTAATTGCTTACTGTAGCTCATGCCAAGAATGTGTGGCTTATGCCAAGAATGCTCACATTCTCTATGGTAGGATTGTTCCTTGCAGGAACAGTTGGAGACTGGGAGCTGGACTGACAGGCTGCGCTGTTGGTGGTGTGTATTTAAGACTTATTAAATAACTTGAAAACTCTGCAAGTCATACTCTTTTAACGGTCTCAGCAGGTTATTTGAGTACAGGATTCTACCTTTTCCACAAATTTACCCTCCTAAATGTGAGTTGGAGCATCACAATTTCCCACATAGGTCTCTTTAAGACCAAACAATCTCTACCTCGATCAACAAATGAAATAACCTTTTGCTAAAAGATACTAAGTAAAAGCAACTCAAATTCTTCCCTTTTTGTATATCTCAGCTTTACGCCATGCTTAAGTGCAGCAACAGGTTTGACACAACACATCTGAATGACCTGTCCAATCCTTACATACAACACATACATTCTGCCTGCAAAGGGCAATCTGTAAATCCACCCTCTACTATCAATGCAAAACAAAATGAGAAGCCTCTTAATTGAAACTTGAGAGCACTGTAGGGGCTCATGTCGAGAATGAGGCACTATACTCCATCTCTCATGTATGTTTTGAGAGGAGAACGTCAATGTTGCTCCATTATTACATTTGAAACACATACAAACCTTGTAAAATATTTAGAAACAAAAAGCTCAGGAAATTCATCATATACAATAGCAGCATGTATGGCAATATGCAGCACAAAGAAATGCTAGCCTTTTTTGTGGAGCAAGTGACATAATGCCTCACAAAGTGAGTTAGCTACTCCATTCCTACTACTAATTCCACATGACATGCTGAAAAGAGGCAACATTAGTAAACATTTGCTAAAAAGAGAAAAGTGGCTATGTTTCCTCCAATTCACAGCAAGTGGCATCAGGTACACCATAGTGTAAAGAAGGTCACCATGCACAGTATTCCTTGTATGCAACAGTGAGACTATTGTGAAATCTTATTGCGCACAAATCTCAAAGAAAGATCAGGAGGATAGCCAGGATCTTTAGCAGCAAAATTATGTTGTCTGACTAGATGTACAAGAAAATTCTACGGACATATAGGTTCACAAGGCACATTTCCATGATCGAGAGAGATCTTGACCCCATAATGGGCCATGATTCAGAGTGCATCTTGCCACAGCACATGTACAGATGTTGGCTTCATTACACCAATTAACCTCAGGGAGCTACCTGCATGCTGTGAACCTGCCAGGTGTTTTTCTAAAGTGCTGTGCCACTCTCTGTGCCTCAATTTCTATGAGTTATGCTGATATTCATGAGAACACATGTTCATTTTCCTAACACACCTGCAGAGTTACATTGCATTATGGAGCATTTCAATGCTGTTTTCTGGTCAAGGTAGACACCTAATGGAATTAAAGGCACATATGTTCCATTATGTCTACTGTCAGCCACAAAATGCATCTACAGGAATAATAAAACAGCAACTCACTAAACAAGCATATTGTTTCAGATGCTGATCGCACCAAGAACTGTACAGTACCCTAGTAGCACGAGTGATTCATATATGATCAGTCATAATGGCCTAGACTGATAATTTTTCAATAGAGAACTGGTTAATGGATAGCTCCCTGGTAACGTTATAGGTTCCCAAAACGTATCATGTTCAACTGTTATCAAAACAATAGTCTAAGAAAAAAATATGCAAACTGTGGAGTATTAGTCATATAGATTCAGATTTGAAGTTAATGATTGATCTGACATTACTGTTAGCCAACTGCCCCACTGGAAATATACAGTATGTCATACTGATACAAAAGCTCTGCAGACACGGATATGTCTCCAGCTGAATTGCTGTCAGTTCTTCATAGTTTCTTTGGTCTTGTAGGCCAGCAGATCCAACAGAAACCCTAAGGGTGCAGATCGCGAGCATGGTAGAAGAGGCCCTCGCACACGATTGGATATCGCAAAAGGAAGGCGAATTCCTGATAAGTAAGGACCCAGTCATACCTTACTTCTACACGATACCAAAAATCCATAAAAACCTAACACATCCACCTGGACGACCCATAGTTTTAGGTATTGGGTCAATCCTGGAACCACTGTCGAAATTCACTGACGCCTTTTTAAGACCACTGATTAAAAAAACTGACACTTACCTGCACGATACCAAGGACATCCTTCGAATCTTACAGGACAAACCTTTTGATCCTAATACAGAATTACTGATGAGTCTAGATGTGGAGAGCCTGTACACTAGCCTCCCACGTGAGGAAACACTAAACATCACTGAGGAAGTCCTGTTTGAAATTGACTGGGAATACCAGACACCACGGAACATCGTGATGGAGTGCTGCAAACTCGCCCTAACCAGGAACCTCTTCCAGTTCAAAGATTCTCCCTACCTACAGAAGCACAGGACCAGCATGGGGAGCACATTTGCCCCCAGCATAGCAGGGCTATACGTTCACTACCTAGAGAAACACAGGATCCTCCACAACAGTAACCCCTTCTTGTCCCACATCAGCCTGTGGAAACGATACATTGACGATGTTCTGTTAATATGGAGGGGTGATGAGGAAACAGCACAGAACTTTCTTACATGGCTGAATTATCAAAATGACTTTTTGAAATTTACAAACACCACCTCCAATCAAGAACTAGTATTCCTGGATCTCAATAGCTTCTGTAAAAGCCGCACACTAAAAACGACTACACATATCAAGCCAACTGAAAATAATTGCCTTTTGGTCTATGATAGTTTCCACCCGAGACACCTGAGAACAACCTCCCATTTGGCCAGTTCCTACGTCTGAGAAGGAACTGCTCGGACATCAAAGACTTCAAAGAGCCAGCAGCGGACCTGCACCAGAAACTGGTAAAAAGGAACTACCCAACACAAGTCATAAACAAGGCAATGAAACATGCTCGAAATAACAACAGAGAAGCTCTACTGGAGATAAGACCACCAAAACCAAAGGAAGACAGACCCATCTGTATCACTACTTATAACACAGCTAGTAATCAGGTGAACAAAATAAGCAACAAACATTGGCGCATGTTGAATTGTGGGAAGCTTCTTTTTCCCAAACCCATGTTCTCACACAAAAGAAGCAAGAATCTGAAGGATCTATTGGTACACACTAGATCACACAAAGTCGGAGAAGAAGGGACACAACAAACCTTTCTAAGCCCCCTGTCTGGTCATTACCCATGTGGGACATGTAGTGTCTGCAATCTCACCACCAGATGTAAAAAGATATGGTTCAATGACAACACTGATTGGGAAAAACGCCGTTTTACCAATTGCAACACTCCAAACGTGATCTACATGATCACCTGCCCATGCCATTCACATTACACAGACATGACAAAGAGGATGGTGAAGACCCGAATTTATGAACACCGGAGTAACTTACGTTGTGAGAGGGCCACGACCAAAATGTCTGCACATTACATTGACAAAAAACATACAGTGCAAGACTTACAGTGGACTGTAATTGAACACATTCCAAATGAATCGCAACTGTTTGAAAAGGAACAGCGATGGGTTTTTCGTTTGAAAACCCACACAAACGGGTTAAACGATGGAATCCCGTGGAGCCAATTTGCATAACCGTTTTTTTTCCCCCTGAAGAACTACATGCCTCGACATAAGCACGAATCATGTCACTCTCCACTTACGAATTTTTTCTAACATCAGCCACCAACACCCCATAAAAGAGAATAGAAATGTCTTTTTTTAAAAACCTCTAATACCGTATGTCTGCACAAGAACACTGAGAATATCACAGATATCATGGAGTATCATTATCAGATGGAGGCTGTCGCTCCTCAACTACAATACTCCTCCCATCATGCACCAAATGAGGCCACGGTGCAGCTGCCATTTTGAAAGGTTAGCGGTCCATGCAAAACTAACATGAGGCAGTGAGCACGAGCAGACCTGATATTTAAGCAGGACGGCTGAGTCACTTACATTCACCCACGGAGCCACAGACAGGCAAAGTATGCTGGGCGAGGGAGTAGCTTTGAGGCAGTAAGTACAGCATAGCCGCTTCCCCGATCACTGAGGACCACAACCCTTTTTATTTGTTAAACTCCAAAATTTGCAAATTTAATTTATCTCTTCAGAGTTGGACTACAAACGTCCCTCTCCTCCCGTGCAGAGGTCATGGGGCAAAGTTAGAACAATAATAAGTACGTTTTTCAAGCTAAGTACTCTCACAAAATGGATTTAGTGTTTCACTGACTATGAAGCACAACAAGTAGACATACTGCATGGTTTTTGGAAAAGAGCGCCTGGACATGACGATATTATAAAGTGTGTGTTTTCTGTTATTTGTTGTGTACTGTCTTGTCCGTATACTTTTTTTACACAGAGTGAAAGGCACCTTGACAATGTCACCCTGATAGAAAAATATATCACACATTTTTCCACTGGATGGTGATGTGGTTTACAACACTTATGTGCCGGTAATTTAACCCATGTTATGCATACTTTAATCTTTCCAGAATGAATTGAGACATCTTACCAAATAGGTAGTATTGAAGCATCATACCGATTGGGTATCGTATAACGCACAATGATATACCATGAATAGGCACTAAAGAATATAATAGCCAATATTCAGGAGTGGTATTAGGGATCAATCGTACTTGGTCCTGAAGAAAAGCCGAAGGGGAAGGCTTGAAACATGTAGACCAGGAGTAACACATACATTATATTGTGCACCTCCAACACCCCCATTTTTAACAATACCAGCCACATGATTCAATAAAGTTTAGGTCCCTGAATTCCGGCAGCTTTTTATATATGACTACTGATATTTGCAAATTAGTATTTAAAGAACATAATAGTTTCAATACCTGGTCAACATAACAAGAGAAACTTTTAGGATTTCTGGTTTCATTAATTGATAACTTGTATCATTTTTGTATTTGCTTGCACTTGTGGGAAACTTTTATATCAGTGGTAGAATATCGTCTCTGAACAATAAAATTACTATGTCCATAAGAGCTACCAAAATAATGTATCTACTAATCTTGTGGAAGTGCATTTTAATAGGTTGCATAACGGTAATGCACATTGCTTAGATTTGTTGTCATTGACAAATTGCTTTGCATGTCAAGAGATAGATTAAACTCTGCTGAACAGAAAACAAAAGGATTCCTAATATAAACTGTTAAATTTCCAATGACTAATAATTGGATGAATTATTGTTTCCATTTGGGATGACTAAAAATAATTTATACAATATTAAATTTTTTCATAGTGTATATAGCCTGTTAAATTATGGGGATCATGAATTTATTTTCATGCTAATTTTCACGTCATGCTTGTTTTAACTAGATAGCCAATAACAATTGACTTGTATTAATACCGAACAGAGACAGAGCATGGGTATTTAAGAGGTGTTCTGCATGATGCCACATAAATCAATGTGGTAATCTTTACTCAACTTTCCAGTGCAACTGTGTCATTTTTTCCTTACATTTTGAGAAGAGTTTGTTAGTTTTTTTATTGAGTCCTAGGAAAATAAGAAAATATGGTTGACATGGTCAGCAATCTACCTACAAATCCAAAACACTGAACATCTTTTTCATTACAACATGAGATTTGAAAATTACAAAGATCTTGCTGAGCAGTGCCAGTACATTATTTCTAGTTGAAGTCAAGGCAAGTTTATTAATTTGTTTTCATGGTGTCAGCAAGAGACCTATCAAAACATCTCCAAATACTACAAGACAATGCTAAACAATTAATTGAAAATACTTTAAAATATCTTAAAAGTTTATAACACTCAGGCAGAGAAGATTGTGGTAGAATAATGGTGTTTTATTCATGCACAGTAACTTCTTCATCTTTAAGAACGTTTTGTCCTAGTGTGGAATTTCAACATTAATTTGACAATGAATCATCCCAGACATAAGCCTGTAACCTGTTCTCAGGAGGGAGGTATATTCTGTAGTTCAACCTCATACTAGCTGCTAGTGCTTTAGAACAAGCACTTGACAATCATAGTACCAGTTAAAGTCCTTGCATTTTCCAACTCTTACTCATGGAAAATAAGGACTTATGACTTTTACTTTAAACCTTATACAATTATGAATAGCAGGCATAAGAAATATCTTCAACACCAAATAAAAGAGTTGCATGAATGTTTGCCTCGTAGACCTTCTAAAGGTGAAATGCATGTATTTTTCCAGATACTTTATAGTTGACATTCTGTTTCTGTGAAAAATGCTCCCACGTTTGTTGCTCAATATATTTTTGAGAAAGCACTACCTCTTAATACAAATGGTTGTTTTCTAAAAGGTGTGCATATATATTTTCCATGCAAATATAATTTGTATTTTTGGTCAAAATTAATATTTTGCTCATTGAGTAAAAAGTGTAAACATGGAAAATTCATTAAACTCACATCAAAAACATTCAGGCCGCCCTGAAGTCTGATTTGAGTAATATCAAATAGTATCACTTCCTCTGCTTAAAACATTGTAGGAAAGTGCCTCTTGTTGCATTCTTAGTCCCCACTTTTTGGCTGATGCCTGATATGATTTCAAACTGTAAGTGCACTGGGTCCCTGCTAATCAGGTTCCCAGTGCCAGATCTCTTTCCCAAACACTGTACCATAATTGGCACCACTTCAACTACCCCTGTAAGTCCCTAGTAAATGGTACTTCTGGTACCCAAGGCATGGCTACTGAAGTGGATCCTCTGGGGCTGCAGCACTGGTTGTGCCACCCCAGGGACTCCTCAACAAAGCTATGCATTCTGCCATTGCAGGGTGCATGTCTTATTGAAGAGAAATCCAAAGAGTCGACATGGCACACAACCTGTGTGCCATGCTACACATACACTGCATAAGATATAGGTAAGTCACCCCTACTGCAGGCCTTTAGCCCTAAGGCAGGGTGCACTATATCCTATGTGAGGGCATACCAGCATGAGCAGATATGCCCCTACAATGTCCAGTCTATTCTGAGATATTGTAAGTGCACTGGGAAGCCATAAGAAGTACATGGGCTAGATACTTGTCAAGACGAGTTTCCTAACTCCATGATGGCTTCACTGATTCCTAAGATGTTTCGTACCAAACATCTTGCTTTAATAAATCCTCACTGATGCCAGTGTTGGATTTATAAACTCACACAGGAGACTCTTTTAGAGGGTCCCCAGAAAACCTACCAAGCACTGGTGTGGTCCCTGACTTGTTTTCCCCAGTCGGTCACCACCAGACATGTTTCAGACCTTATGGGGTGAGAGCCTCTGGTCTCAGAGGCCAGAGACAAAGCCTGCTCTGGGCCGAGACGGACAAGAGAAGAACAGGACAAAGAAGGCCCGCAGCATGAGAACTGAAGCCCTGCTGCAGAAGAAAAAGCATCAAACCCCGCCTGCTGCCCCCAGGACTCGACAAACGCTGCCTGCTGTTTTGTCCTGAATCTGAAAGAACTCCAAGAACCCCAGAGGACCTCCAGCTTTTGAGAACTCACCAAGAAGCTCCTTTGGAGTGAAGGTATCACTCCCCTGCACCCCGCAGACACCGAGCCCGTGAAGTCATTTTTGTCAACTTTCTGCTCCCTGATGACCTCAACGTAGCACCAAATCAAGAAAAGGTGCAACAGCTCCGGACGGTCAGATCTATCTTCACCCCAAATTTGGAGACACCAGGACCTACCGCAGCCGCGGAGTACCAATACCCATGTTACCGGACCCCCAAAGGCAAACACGAAGAAGAAGAGTCCACACTGGACTCCCAAAGCACCAGAAGCAAGCACCCATTGAGGAACATCGAGACACCCAAAACCTACCTCCTGAGTGGCCCAGCTGTCCCGAGATGCCTCTCCACGTTGCCTGCTTCTGACTGCGAGGACCTCAAGAAGCACGACGCCAGGCTGACCTGTTTGCTCTGCAGCCGGCCCCACCGACCCCAGCACTGACCAACCAGCTGTGCTACCGCGGTCTCCAACGCCTCGTGTCCTCCTCCCTGAAAGGAGCGCCATCGTACTTACCTGTAAGTGCCATCTGTGCAGTGTACTTTCAAGTGGTTCATCTTTGCACACCAGCTTCCAAGACCCTCAGCACTCTGCTCCCGGCCAATCTGGGATGCTCTCGAACTTCTCGAGCTGGAACTTTGGACCTGGCCCCAACATTGACCAAAAACAAGAAGGTGAACTTTGTGAAAGCATTGCCTGATTTTCTATGCATTTTTCAGCTTTTTCCTCATTGTTGACAATGGTGCACAATTGAGCACAAAAGTGATATATTTCCCGAACTCTAAACAAATCGCAACTCTGAAAGTACATACCTTAGAACTGTGTTTGTGATCTTAAAAATTAAACAAAAAACAATATTCATATTTTCAATTGGTCTCAGATTTATTCTTGAGTGTGTGTCTCATTTATTGCCTCTGTGGGTACAACAAATGCTTAGCACTACCCTCTGATAAGCTTAAACCGCTCCCCCACACTACCACAAAAAGAGCATTAGAATTATCTGCTTTTACCTCTGTATACCATTTGGGGATTCACTGGACTCTGCACAGTGTACTTCATTTTAGTTCACTATATAGAGAGCCAGCGTCCTACATTTGGTGGTTCAGTGGTGGGATAGAATACTTTGCATCTGCTGGAAACACTTTGCCAATAAGTGACCACATGAGTAAATTTCAAATTTCAATTTTTTGAGTTGGTCTGTTTTTTCTAAATTTCTAAAATTCACAGCTAGGGCCTTGGCTAAGTCCCTGAAACTAAGTGGTTAGAAATTTAAAAATCTGTACTTTAGTTAGGGCAAAGTATTTAGTGTGTACTTATTTTTTGTAACTTCATAAACAGGTCCCATGTTTTGTAAAATAATGCCTGATACTGATAGCCATGCTCAGGAGTTCGACCTGACAGCTTATATGGACCTGAGCCATGCTCAATGTCGGGCCCTCTGTAACAGCTATGGTATCAAACCATGCAAAAGTCCCAAGAAGGAATATCTCAGAGAACTGATAGCTAAGTTTGAGAAAGGTCATCTAGAGCTAGTAGCTCAGTCTGAGGATGATGAGCCTGCTAATGAAGATGATGCTGAGAATGGGCATGAGTCAGTCCCCTCAGACACAGCTGAGGCCCCCTCAGATGAGGACCTCATGCTAGAAAGATTGACCAGGAGACTGAACTTAGAAGCTCAGCTCCTGGACATAGAAAGGCAAAGAAAAGAGATGGGCTTAGGACCTATCCCTGGTGGCAGCATTTAAATAACTAGGGAGAGTGAAGATTCTTATGACTCAAAACTCCTCAAAGGGATTATCCCTAAATATCAAGAAGGTGATGACATCACCAAATGGTTCACTGCATTTGAGAGAGCCTGTGTAGCAAGAAAAGCAGCTAGAACAAACTGGGCTTCTCTCTTGTGGGAATTATTCTCAGGAAAATGCAAGGATAGGCGCCTGACATTGAATGAGATGGATGCTGAGTCTTATGACCTCATGAAGAGTACCCTGAGTGACGGCTTTTGATTCACCAGTGAGGAGTATAGAATAAGATTCAGGGGGACTCGAAAAACCCAGAGTCAGTCCTCGGTGGAATTAGTTGACTTTTCAGTGAAAACACTAGGTGGTTGGTTGACAGGTAAAAAATGTGAATGACTATGAAGGGCTTTACAATTTAATTATGAAGGAGAATCTTTTAAGTAATTGTTACAATGAGAAGTTACATCAGCATCTGGTAGACCTAGGTCCACTTTCTCCTCTAGAGTTGGGGAAGAAGGTAGACCACTTGGTCAAAACAAGTGTGATCAAAACTACCACTAAAAGGGGTGACCAAAAGAAAGAGGCCAAAAAGACCCCTCCCTTCCCCAAGGGAAAGGTGGTGACCAAAAAGAGAAAAGCAAAAATTAGTCTTCTTCAGGGCCTCAAAAACCTGTTCAGGAGGGTGGGCCCAGAACCTCTTCACAGCCCAAAGGTGGTTACCAGGGTAAGAACTGGGATCCCAAAGAGGCTTGGTGTCATGAGGGTAAGGCACTTGGACACCAAACTGGAGACCCTAGGTGTAAAATCAAAAAGAATGCCTCTAGCACACCTGCAGTAAATGCAATTGTGAGTCTCCAGATGGGATCATAGGGGAGCCCTGACCAAGGTGCTCATTGAGGCAACTCTAGTCTCAGAGGGAGGGGAGGATGTAGCTACCCTGACGGTCTGTCTCAGTAACCTGGAGAGATACAGACAAGACAGACAGGACATGGGTACTACTGTCATGTGGTTTGTGGCCTCATGGTCTGCCTTGCTAAGTTGGCTTAGGCCTGGATGCCATGATGCCTTTTTGCGCACGTTACTTTGTGACTTTGTTTTCCAGCCTCTGTTTGTGCCCGGCTATATTAGGACTGTCTGCCTTTCTGCCTTTCACCTTTTCTCCTATTCCCTGTGGACTTCGTCTGCACAGCATGAACAAGGTCGAAAAACAACGTCCCTTGTTCTTGGTGATCTGGCCAGTCCCTCGCACTTAGACATAACACTAAGTACAGCTGCACTGGAGAAATTCGTGTGCTTTTAATATTGTGATTTCACTGTTAGAGAGACTTGGAGAAAAACCTTTCCAGAGAGAAGAGCTGTGCTTGTCTGATGATGTAAACCTTGCATCTAGATATTGAGGTATGAGGGTCTGCCTGACAATGCCCAGAGGTCTTCTATTTTTATAATAAACTGGCTAATAGCACGGGGAGGGTGGTATGGTCATTTAGCACTAAATCCACTGCTTTATGAAATGCTTTCCACGTTTGTATTCTATGGAATTGTAACTATGCTCATTGTTTTATCCTTATGCATTATGCTGATAGTACTGGCACGTGTACTGTATCTTAGAGCACGATAGTTGAAATAAACATTTTAAACTATACTGTGTCTCTTATTACGCACGTTGTGGACAGGTATGAGTGATTTATATAAGGGTGTCTTTGCTCCTGCGAGTCCTGAGAGAGAGACCGTGTTCTGGGTTGTCTAATCATTGGTAGCATCGTTGCTAATGAGATGCTAAAGCTAGTCGGGTTGGGATTGTGGGTACTAAGGTGTATGGTTGGTTCACCACTATACTCCGAGGTCCTATTATCCTGTGCATAGCTCTGTGTATGTGCAGAATCCCTACAACATGGCACCCAACGTGGGGCTGCCTATCTGCGAGACGCTTGAGTAGTACTTGTGCTTGTCCACAACACCCTTCGCAGACGCTTCCGGAAGCGTGTGTGAGGGTGATACCTCCTATATTGACGTTTTTATAGGTTCTTTCAAGCTTGAAGTTGTTAAAAGGTGTTTAAATAAAACCCTGTATTGTGCTGCCTCCTACTAGGTTGTCAAATTTTTTTTAGCCTTAAATGGCTGTCCAAATTGCGGCACATAGCCGCGCAGCGCTCCGGGCTCATCTCACAGCATATGGAGTGCCTGACGCGGGTGTCGATCTCATCTTTGTGGTACAAGCGGATCCTGCTTACCACTTTGAGGTGTTTTACTCTTGGGTCACCTTCCCGGCGGTGGATGGGACTGATAATGTGTTCCATGAATATACAGCCACTGCTCTTCCTATAATTTATAGGCCTTATCGGAATCTTGAAGTACCGCTCACGGCATGGCAACACCGTGTTTGGCTTAATGGCGCCCTCCCCCAACCGGTTACCCCGATTCGTTTAGGCCCCCTATCAATAGATGGGGCCACTTGGCCAGTCTTGGCCGGGTATACCCCACATCCGCGTTATATGACGCTTGCAGTTGCTGAACTGCGTGAATTGCATACGTCTTTGATACGTGTGCACAGAGCTTTGGTACAGTATGTTACAGGCAACATCCAGGGAGCCACGCCTGGAGTGGCGGCGCATCCAGCTGGACCAGGCGGTGTAACCATAAGTCCCGTCATGGTTAATTCGGTGATGGGCAAGCGCCCACAAAATAAGGATGATTTACCTTACTGGCTTGCAGAAAAATTTGACCAGCTGGAGGCTGTTTTTTCAAATACTTCTCCTGTGGAAAAACACAAGATTTTGACGATTAGTTTGCCAAAAGACTTAATTCCCGAGTTGGCAGAATGCAACAACTGGGGCAAGGTATTCGCAGCAGTATATGCGAAGTGTTTCGGCACTCCTTCCATGACAGTTCTCCCCTCTGTAATTAAACGTGTGCAGGATGAGCATGGCCCTGAAGCGGCTGTGGAATTAGGGATGAGACTGGTGGGAGTGTTCGATGTAGTAGCTGATTTGATCCTTGCGAATGTCAAGGGCGATGCAGTTAACTTTCAAGTAGCTAATGCTTTGGCTTTGATCCCAGAACCGGACAAGCCGCGCGAATTACCGAAAATTATTGCACAGGCTTACAAAACCATTGGCCGCAATAGCCTGGGAGTTAAGCCTTTTGCTAAAACGCAAACACAATCGCAACCACAACCAAAAACTCAATCTGAGAAAGATGAGAAACCGTTCTTTACTAAAAAGAGCTGGAGGTTGAAAAAACAGGGTAAGCAACAGAAGAAGCCAGGGTCGCGAGGCGCATCCCCGGTTTCAGTCTCTTCTGAACGCACTTATGATTTGCGCGATAGAGCGAGAATTAAATCTCCAGAGAGATTTCAAGTCCCTGATCCGCGTTCTCCTCGTTCTTCACAGGCACCGTCGACCTCCCAGACCGGTGGAGGAGAACGCCAGGATAGAGGCAGGGGTCGAGAGGCTCCACAGGGACGAGACCAACCTCGACAACAAGTCTGAGGGAAACCAGAAGACTTTCAACGTTCTCGCCCACAGTTTCAGAAGAAGAAAGTTGCAGCTGTAACAGCGAGGTATGCCACAAACGGTGAGAACGAGACTCCTGAATTGGACGTGGGCAGTGACGCTCCTAGACAGCGCCGCGGAAGTTACCATAGTGCGGGAGGCGCTACGTCCTCATGTGGAGGCGACAGCAACTGAGACATTCATTACTGTCGAGACAGCAGCACCAGAGTGGCACCCCCTGACAGACTATTTAATATTGTCATTCAAATTGAGGGTGACATACAGCGTGTTATTAAAGGGATTTTTTGGGAGCATCTGACCTCTTCGTACGACATCTTGTTGGCAGAGGCGGATTGGCCGCCCCCATTCGTACTTGCTGCGCGTAGAGGGGAGGAGGTAATCCTTCCGAGCTTTTCTCGTCATGTCCCCAAGGACAAAGCGGAGGCTCTCGCAGCTGAGTGGGCTGTGTCCCTGGCTCCTGCGTTATACCGCAACCACGTGGGCTGGGATGAAGACTCTCCCCCATGATATTCCTTTGCGGTCGCTGCCACAGCCACAACCCCAATATCCCATCAAGCGGGAAGCTAAAAGTCCCGTTTCCGAAACTCTGACACAGTTAGAATATCAAGGAGTAATTATAACATGCGTATCACCCATGAATAATCCCCTTTCGCGGTTTCTAAACCCGATGGATCGTACCGCCTAGTATTGGATTACCGGCATTTGAACTCTCATTGTCGGACCTTTGCGGTGCAAAATACCCACAGTTCTGCGCTTGTAGACAGTCTTGTTCGTAAAAATACAAAACGACACTTGACCTATCCAATGGATTTTACACGCACAACTTAGCCCCGGAGTGCAGCCAATGGAGCGCTTTCACTTCCGGTGGTAAACAATTCAAATTCCGGCGTTTACCCATGGGCTACAGGAATAGCCCGGGTGTATTCGCCGCCCGTGTTGTCTCTTTGTTGGACAGCATAGACCCAGATGCGTGTTCGTACGTCGGTGATATCTATCTGACAGACGACGAATTATGGCCGCATCTTTCCCGATTGGGCCGCATTATTCTTGAATTTGCGGTCTTAGGATACAAATTTAATTTTGCCAAATCTCACATTGCTGAATTTACCGTTTTGTTTTTGGGCTATGAGCTCAATAATGAAGGTAAGGGCTTAGCTCCCCATTTTCTGGAGAAATGCGCACTTTTGTGCCCTCCAACCACTCTGAAGAAACTTCAGTCTTTGCTGGGTTTTCTAAACTTCGGGCGTACTTACATTCCCGAATATTTATTTATTTATTTTATTTATTTATTTAATTTGTAAGGCGCAACAGCTACCCAAAAAGGGTTTCCCGGCTCCAGGCAAATGGAGACCAGATAGTAAAAATTTAACAGCAGAAATTACTTGTTAAAAAGCCAGGTCTTCACTGATTTGCGGAATTGGGCGTAAACTGTTTCATTCCGAATGGCTATGGGAAGGGCATTCCAGAGTGAGGGCCCGAGATAGGAAAAAGATCGACCACCCATCCGAGACAGCCTGAATCTTGGCACAGAAAACCTCCCCTGGGTGGATGAGCGTAGGCATCGGGAAGGAACGTATGGGTTGGTTAAAGAACGCAGGTATTGAGGTGCAGTCCCCGCTTTAATTTTGAACATATAACTTAGAGCTTTAAATCGAATTCGATTTTCCACCCTGAGCCAATGCAAATTGAGACAGAAGCAGCCCTGGGAATCCTACAGAGAAGTCTTGCCGCAGAATTTTGAACCATCTGCAGCCTATGGGTCACCTCCTTTTTGGAACCAAGATAAAGAACATTACCGTAGTCCAGTCTTGAGGTGACTAAAGTGTGAATATGCCCAGCGTATCAAGCCTCTTTATGCCTTGATACAACCTAACTTTTCGAAGTCATGCTGGCTTCCTGAGCATTCCTCTATACTGCAGTCTTTGCAGTCAGATTTACTTGAATCAAAATTCTTGTTGACTCGTGACAACCACAGAAACCTGGTGATTAGAATCGTTCCAGGGGCAGTGGGTTTCACGTATTTAACCTTTAACGAAGGTGACACGGTGCCAATTGCATACAAGTCACATCTTTACACTTCTGCAGAAATGCGCTTTTCCTCTGTGGAGAAAGTTTTGACTGCAGTGCAAATGGCGATTCTAAAGGAACGCGCACTGGCACAGGGAAAACGCATTTTGGTGGTAACACCATATCCTGCCCTTGAGGCAGTGACGAAAGCAAGTGTTCCGAACTCTAAGGCTTTGCACCCCCGTTGGATACAAGGGGCTACATCTCTGACATCTCCGGATGTCACTTTTATCTTCGATTCTTCACTTCAGACGCAGGAGTTTTTACAGTATGAATTTGTTCATCCTCCTCCTCTGTCCTTGCTACCGCTTGAGGAGTACGAATGTATTATCTATACCGATGGTTCGGCACAACCGGCCACAGGTTCCAAGCATGCTTATTCAGCAGCATGTGCTATTGTTGCAGGTACTATGGTGAACGGAGAGTTCAAACAGACTGTAGTGCACACTCAGGCACTAGGAGACAGTACTGCACAATTGGCCGAGCTGCGGGCTTTGGTGCTCGCACTTGAGTTCGCTAATCCAGATGTGACCACTCTTATTGTGTGCGATTCTTACTACTGTGTTCAATCCTTCAATGACAATCTGTTCTTTTGGTCGCAAAATGACTATAGAGATGCAAAGGGCAGCACAATTAAGCATAAAATGCTTTGGGTTCGAGTGGCAGATCTGAAACAACGTCTGCCTCTCACACAGGTGATTCACACTCTTGGCCACTAGCGTGTGGGCGCACACACTGTCGGTAACGGTTTGGCGGACGAAGCTGCCAAATCAGCAGTAGCCACGTGCTCAGTAGCGGCAGTTACAAGATCCATGACTAAAATAGATAATGATATTTTGGCAGCTATGGCTGCAACAAAGGAAGGTGCTAATTACCCACGGGGTTTCCCTTCCAAATACTCTTATCAATTAGGTCCCGAACAGGCTCCTTACGTAAGAATTCCAGATGTTGCTGATCGGCTGATTCCCAACGCGGACCGCAGACTTTCCTTGATAACGGCCGCACACGAAGGCATGGCTTCGGCTCATGCTGGCGTGTCTGCGACGGTTTCCATCTTGCAGCAGCGTTACTGGTGGCGTGGTTTATATAAACAGACCCGTACTTATGTGCTTTCTTGTGACGTTTGTCAACAAATTAAGCCTTCCACGGTTACACGGCCACCACAGACACCGCTCTGCATTTCAAACAGACCTTTTGGGTGTGTTTACCTAGATCACTGCGGTCCATTTTCTTCTGACACTGCATATAAGTACATCTTGGTTGCAGTGGACTCGTGCACACATTTCATCTGGGTTTGGCCACAACGGAGTGCTGACGCTCGAAATGTCATAAGGGATTTGCGTGTCTTTGTGGGAATTTTTGCCTGTGGCACCTTCCATTCTGACCAAGGTCCGGCGTTCGCTTCTAAGGCGTACAAGGACGCAATGGGGTCACTGGGGGTGCGGGTGAAATTTTCGTCTCCATATCGGCCTGAGGGCAATTCGATTGTTGAACGAATGAACCGTGACTTAAAGCAATCCTTGACAGTTAGAGTCTTAGGTACTGGCAGGAACTGGCTGGCCCACTTGTATACCGTACAACGTGCACTTAATAATCTCCCTAGAAGACCTCTGGGTGGGCGGACCCCATACGAAATGCTCTTTGGCATACGAATGTTTGTGCCCGACCTTGATGGTCTAGACATGGCGGCGCAGTCCGCAATCTTTGATGTAGATAACCATTCTACTATGTTACAGGACTTACAAGAAGCCCGAGACAAACTTGCAATCGAACATTTACCTTCAGCCACAGACGCTGCGCTGCAGATTCCGGTTGCCGGCTGGCTTCCGAAAGTTGGAGACCTGGTCCGAGAGAAGGTGGAAAACAAAAAAGAATTTGGCCCCTCTTATCGTGCACCGGTTCCAGTCCTTGGCTTGAAGGGTACTCGTACAGTCATCTTACCACCGCTTCCTGGTCGCAAGGAGAACAGATACATCTCAGTGGAAAATGTCAAGCTACAACATCTGGCCGATCCTGAATAGTGTAACACCAGCGGTCTCTTGTCCAGTCATTTCCAGGACAAATGTTTGTGGCTCTCCAGCCCGAACGGTCACTGATGTTGCCATTGAGATGGTAGATTTGCCTGATCGCTTACTCGACTACCCGTATTCCCCCTGCAACGAGGAGACTGAGTATACCTACCCCGCCACCGAGTCGGTGGCTCACCTACCAACAACGCCACTGAGCCCAACACGTTATTCCTTTGACTCGGATTCCACTTCAGCACTTATCCCGTCCAGATTCAGTATTTTTGTATCCTGGTTCAGAGACAATTTTTTGATCCCACCATGGACATATATCTGGTTGGTACTATTCCTGATTTTTCTGTTCATGTCCATTGGCTTTTTCACAGTTTTTTTTCTACTCATCAATGGTCACTATTTACCAGAACGCTCTGCAGTGAACTGTGTAGCTGGAACTTTGGCTCCGCATTCTTCTTCTCACATTATGAAGCGTGACCACACATTTGTGAACATTTCAGCTTTCCCAGTCGCTGACGGCATCGTATGGGATGCGGTAAATTTCCAAATTCATGGCCCCACCGAGATTATTAATGTACCAAATGTCCTCCGTGTTTCAATGGGTGATGTCGTTAAAAGTAGTATTCATTCTGACGATTGGGATGTGCATGCAGTTGAATCGTTGTTTACTGATTTGAAATATTATGCTGCTTTTAATGCTGAAGATTTGTACATGAATTCTGCAAGTTATGCCGATTTATATTGTTACCAGCATTGGGGCAACGATTTTCTCCATAAACCAAGTACCCTTCGGGGCCCTGTTAATTACACCCAATGGGAGCATTGTCCGACCCTTTTGCCAGGTAGCTCCCAAACTCTTAGAAATAAGTTTACTTATTTTACAGACTTTGATAGATCGAACCCTAGGTCCTATTATTTTAAATTAAACACTTCTGCCACTCAGAAAATCATGTTGACCCACACCAAATTGCTATATTCAGGTTCCTTTTTGAACACATTAGCAGTGGGTGGTTATGAGCACTGGCGGGACACCATTGACCTAAAATCTATTTGGGGCTCCAAGTCATGGCAGGTACAAGGCACAGAAGCCTTGCACCGTGCTTGCCTAATCCCGGCCCAAATTTTATTTTTAAATCATACTATCTATCAAATGACCTGTTGGGGTTTGGCTACTTCCAAACAGTTGAATGCCCCATCCATTCCCGTATTGTCCTCCACTCCCAACAAAAGCTTGCGCTTTAATATGTCCCTTACAAATTTGCAAGCTTTGTTTCAGAACAATTCGTTTAATGTCTCTACGTTTGTTCAGTCACCCTGGTTGGCTTGGCCCATAGCATCAAATGCCTGCCAACTGCGTTTTCATGACACGGATCCTGGTTACAAACAGGATCGACCAGATCCAAGGTTTTCTGACTCTCGTACTGTTACAACATATTCTGTTGGTAAATTGTGTAAACAGTGGTTGCAGCACTCTTCCTTAGATTCTGTTAAACAACATTTATCCCTCCTATCAGGCACGATTGATCTGTCCGACTTTGTTCTGGGGCCTCGTGGTCCTCGACCAAAGAGGTTCATTTATGAAACTTACAATGAACTCTGGAAGCTTTCGCAAATTGAAGCTGCTTCCCGTCTTCGGGAAATCGATCAAGCAAATTTAGAAAAGGTGCTTGCTGTTGTTGACAATAGTATTAATACCCTGTCTTCCCGCATTTACACATTAGAGAATATTGTTTCCTCTGTTGTTGATATTGTACAAGATGATGTTTCTGTGTTGTATCATGGTCAAAATCAATTGCGTTCAGTAATGCAGTTTGCATGGACTTTGCAAACACTTAAAATGGGTAAAGTTCTTTGGCACTTTTTGAACACCTCTGCCTTATTCTTGCCTTTTAATTTAACTGAAAAACAGCAGTTCATGTCCATGAAGGATGCCACATACACTCTGTTACATATCGAAAAAATAGAGCTCTTACCATTCTCTGTGGCAGAATTGGATTCTGCAGTGTGGCTTGTACACGGGGTTATCGCCTTGCCTTTTTCTTTATTTGAATTCAGTTCTTGCATGAAACATTATCCTGTGGGCCGTTTTCAGCCCTTGGGCAGTGCCTTCCTGCATGAACTTTGGTCCCTGCCTTTCATGTATAAATGCCTTAGGGACGGAAAGGAAGTTTTTCTCACAGGGGAGTCATGCGATTCTACTGTGGGTCATTCCTTTATTTGCAAAAACATTAAATTGCACGGAGCTTGTAATGTTTCGGCTCCGAATCTTGCTTGTGTTTTGAAGGGCATTCCTGCTCCTGCTATATCTCCTACTTTTTCTGTGCTTGCAAATGGTAGCTATCTCCTTCTGAATAATCAGGACTGCTGTGGCATGCTTGCCGGCATACCCTATAATATAACAGTTTCCCACAGGGTTGTCTGCTGCAAAAATGTGCTTTTTCCTCCCCCGCACGACATCATAGATAGTTCCATTTGGCCTTCCATTCTGACTTTGAAGGCGGATTTCAATAAATTGAGCAGAATAAAGGCACTATTATTGAACCAGGAGGTTATGCTCACATCTGCCCGGGAGACATTCATTCTCCAGGTGGCGAGTTCCCACAGTGAAATACAGGCCCTTTTGAACACAAACCTCCCACAGCATTTCGGTGAACTGATTCACCGTGTTTTTAATGCATCGCGCACCGAAGGTCTTGTGCACTTTTTTAAAGTTGTGGGCTCTGGCCTTGTTACCTCCTTTCAAACTATCTTTGGTGTAATACCGGCTTTTATTCATTCCATTTTTTCCAGCGTCTTTGGCGGCTTTTCGTTGATCCTCGCCTTAGCGGCTGGTATATTGCTTTTGGTCTGTCTGCTACGCAATGGCTGCACTTCCTGGGGCCCTCCTCGACCACGGTCGACTCCGGATGCTCCGTGAGCGCATCCTCGCTGGCTTCGGCGTCCTGCCATTGGTGACACTCAGTGTGTCCTATAGACTTTCTTTTCGCTTTGCGTATTTCACTTGCGTGCAACCTGTGATGTCTTGCATCCGATGTCCTTTCTCATGGTCCTTGGATTATTGCCTCTCCAATACGTCTCTGTCTCACCCGGATTTTGTCCAGTTAGTGGGTCCCTTAGAGGCCAATGAACGGGACTGTTCCGGTGCTGGCTACATGGCGCGTGCGGCTGCACTTGGAATTTTGGCACAATGGGATGTCTGGGCGGCTGCTCAGACTCTCCTACAACAAAGTTATATTGAGTATCACGCAAGTTGTCCCGCAATGCTGTTCGCTGCTCCCTCTTGCGAGGAACATGAATGCAGTTTTGACTTATTGGACTGGATGGCGTCTCTTTTTTCTGACGGTTCCAACGATGTCCTCTTGGAAGGTGTGGCGTTTTTCTGCACTTACACTCTATTGGATTAGGGGGCCTCCGCTTTCAGCGTCTTGCCTCCCTGGATTTTTGTTCTGCATTTTTTTTTTTTTTTCCCCATTCCTTGTCCTTCATTGGGGACTTTTCCCTCACAGACACTAACATTCTGCTCCATCGGTTTGGAATCTGTCTTCGTCCTATGTCTTCACCAATGGACTGACCAGGGGAGGGTGTCATGTGGTTTGTGGCCTCATGGTCTGCCTTGCTAAGTTGGCTTAGGCCTGGATGCCATGATGCCTGTTTGCGCACGTTACTTTGTGACTTTGTTTTCCAGCCTCTGTTTGTGCCCGGCTATATTAGGACTGTCTGCCTTTCTGCCTTTCACCTTTTCTCCTATTCCCTGTGGACTTCGTCTGCACAGCGTGTACAAGGTCAAAAAACAACGTCCCTTGTTCTTGCTGATCTGGCCAGTCCCTCGCACTCAGACATAACACTAAGTACAGCTGCACTGGAGAAATTTGTGTGCTTTTAATATTGTGATTTCACTGTTAGAGAGACTTGGAGAAAAACCTTTCCAGAGAGAAGAGCTGTGCTTGTCTGATGATGTAAACCTTGCATCTAGATATTGAGGTATGAGGGTCTGCCTGACAATGCCCAGAGGTCTTCTATTTTTATAATAAACAGGCTAATAGCACGGGGAGGGTGGTATGGTCATTTAGCACTATATCCACTGCTTTATGAAATGCTTTCCCCGTTTGTATTCTATGGAATTGTAACTATGCTCATTGTTTTATCCTTATGCACAAACAAACTGATAGTACTGGCACGTGTACTGTATCTTAGAGCACGATAGTTGAAATAAACATTTTAAACTATACTGTGTCTCTTATTACGCACGTTGTGGACAGGTATGAGTGAGTTATGAAAGGTTGTCTTTGCTCCTGCGAGTCCTGAGAGAGAGACCGTGTTCTGGGTTGTCTAATCATTGGTAGCATCGTTGCTAATGAGACGCTAAAGCTAGTCGGGTTGGGATTGTGGGTACTAAGGTGTATGGTTGGTTCACCACTATACTCCGAGGTCCTATTATCCTGTGCATAGCTCTGTTTATGTGCAGAATCCCTACAACACTACAGAGGGTCCTTTGAGGCTGCAGCACTGGTTGTGCCACCCCCAGGGACCCCTCATCAAGGCTATGCACTATGCCATTGCAGGCTGTGTGTCTTGGTGCAGAGAAATCCAAAGAGTGGACATGGTATACAGCCCTGTGTGCCAAGCCACCCATACACCGCATAAGATATAGGTAACTCACCTCTACTGCAGGCCTTTAGCCCTAAGGCAGGGTGCACTATATCCTATGTGAGGGCATATCAGCATGAGCAGATAGGCCCCTAAAATGTCCAGTCTATTCTGAGGTATTGTAAGTGCACTGGGAAACCATAAAGAGTACATGGGCAGGATACTTGTGAAGACGAGTTTCCTGGCTCCATGATGGCTTCACTGATTTCTAAGATGTTTGGTACCAAACATCTTGCCTTATTAAATCCTCACTGATGCCAGTGTTGGATTTATTAATAAATTTGCAAATGAGGCCCTGTTAGAGGGTCCCCTGAAAACCTACCAAGCACTGGTGTGGTCCTTGACTTTTTTTGCCAGTCTGCCACCACCAGACATGTTTCTGACCTCATGGGGTGAGAGACAGCGCTCTCTGAGGGCAGAGACAAAGCCTACTCTGGGCGGTTGTGCTTCACACCTCCTCCAAAACAGGATGGGATCCTGGGCGGGAAGCCTCAAAGGCGATGCCGCCTTTGAGTTCCAAACCAGGAACCTCCACATAGCGGGGGAAGCCAATCCCCTTTATCGCTTCACTTTTGGTGGGAGTAAAGGCAGGAAAATGTGTTAGATTAGGAGGAGGGCCCCCATTTATGCTAAACCACCCCTAGGATGGGGCAGGCGGTGTGAACCCTCTCCTAAACTTCCACCATTTTGGGATGGTGGGGAAACAACCTATCAGCGCTAGGGTAGTGCCCCTTCACACAGGAAGTGGTCCATACAGGGTGTTGACATCCTAAAGGTTGATAGCCCATTGGCTACTACCTGTCTCCCCTTGTAACACCCCTAAATTCAGTATTTAGATGGCACCCTGAGACCAGAACATCAGATTCGATGGACAAGAGACGTCCAGGACAAAGAAGACCCGCTGCACGAAAAGTGAAGCCCTGCTGCAAAAGAAAAAAGCGCCAAACCCTGCCTGCTGCCTCCAGGACTCGACAATCGCTGCCTGTTGTGTCGTCCTGAACCTGAAAAGACTCCAAGAACCCTGGAGCACATTCAGCCTTCGCTGAGAAGCTCCCTTGGAATGAGGGAATTGTTATATTCCATATAGGTACCCTATATAGGCGCAGGTAACGTTGCAACCGTTCACCTATATTCTTCCCTACATTACATACATAACGGTTCTTAGGGACTGACCTTTTACCTAGATACAAAACTGCATTCAGAACGCGGGTTTCCCCCTAGTTCGAATCTCATACATTATGCATGAGGCTTCTTGGAAGCACAGCAGGACTAACAGCAGGACGAACATCTCCTGTATAATATCTCTGTATAAAGTTCAGGCCCGACGTCATCCTTTAGGCCGACACAGTAACACAGCAAGGTAGGACCCCTGAGGAGACCTATGGGTATATACATCACATCTTGCTTAGAAGGACAGAGGGGACCGAGACTTCCTGGCTGACACACTGACCAGAGACGCTGAGGTTCCTGCATGCAGACGCTCCAGCTCGCAGTGATCTAACATCCCTTGCGGGGTGTCCAACTCGAGACCAGGACGGGGTCCCATATTCTCTCATTCTCAGGTAATGGGGTTGACTAGATCCTAGAGGGATTCTTGGCATGACACCTACACAGAGGTTAGGTACATTTAGGTACATTCAGGTACATCTAGTTAGGGAGGCATTGTAGGAGTGCGCACTTTTTATCATGTGTTTTATGTACTTATATATATTCATGATTTCTGCAAGATGGTAGAACTATACCATCCCTTTACTTTTGTAGTACTTCTAATCATATATCTCTACTACTGTCTAATGGTTGTTGCAGCTCATCTATTTTACATTAGTGAAATAACTGCTCAATAAATACTTATTGAAAACGCCCAGCCTGTTTATTTTGTGTATCTCTCTGAGACAAACTAAGTGAGCACGAGTGAGTGAGCGAAAGGTAGTATATTGTTTCCACGATTCTGAGGGATCAGGGTTGTCAGGTTCTGAGGTTGCCAGAATCTATTCTCTCCTTGATAAGAGGAGATTATAGTGGCACTGTGAGCTAGCTAATACAGACAGGATAACGTATCCGGTGGGGGTGCTCGGAATCAGTCTGCCACCAATCCCCCAGTTTATGTTATCCAAACGCGCAGATCCTGTATAGGTAATATAGGAACTACACAACATGGCGCCACCAACGTTGGTTGGGTACTTATTTAACAGTAGAATCTGAGTAGTTCAGTCGTGCTATTCTCAGAGACCCCTACTCACAAAACACCAGAGACATCTGGAGTGGGTGGGCACAAACTCCGCCACAGCTGAGTAGGCTAAAAAATCCTATTTATTGGCTGTTGGTTAATCAAGCTTGAAGGACACAGTGTTTCTAAAATTGTACACCTTATCTTGTTTCCCTTGAAAAACTATTTTAGTGTTCTAAGAACAATGACTAACCAGGTCTTAGACCCACTGCAACAAGCACTGCCCCTCTCAGACGAGGAGGAAGATGGAGGCGCAATACACATTGCACCAAATTTTAGAAATACAGTCGCCCTGAAACTGCTAAAGCATGGTTTAACACCTAGGGGTGGCATAGTAGTATTCGTGATTGAGGCACATGAATCAAACAGAACAGAGGTATTTTATTCATGGGTTACATTCCCAGCAGCAAATGCAAGAACAAAAACATTTCACTCCTACACAGAAGGAGATGCACCAGCGGAATATTGTCCGTTTGAGGACATTGAGGTTCCGCTCACATACCAGGAACACTTATACTGGTTTAAAGGCGCCCTACCCCATATAAGAAGAAGAGTGAGACTCGGCCCGCTCGGAAGAGAAGGGGCCACATGGCCTATATTAGTGGCCTACACACCACATCCTGACATTGAAACAATGCCACCAGGAGACTTACTCACACAACACAAAGAATTAATAAACATTTACAGAAACTTGACGAAATTCGTCATGAGGACACTTACAGTCCAACCAGCAATAGTTGCAACAAATGGAACTCAAGTTCAGGGTACAACAACTAAAATCACACCTCAAACATTACACGCGGTGATGGGTAATTAGCCCACAAAACCTGAACAAATTCCATTCTGGGTAGCTCAGAAAATAATACAGCTAGAGGCAGTATTCCCGAATACTACCCCATATGAAAAACACAGAATGCTAACAATCTGCTTGCCCATGGGGATAACACCACAAATAGAGGATTGTACCACTTGGGGTACAGTCTTTGCTGCCATTTATACCAGAACTCATGGTATCCCGTCATTAGCCGTAGTACCAGATGTATTGAGACAAATACAAAACGAGTATGGAGCAGAGCCTGCTCTGAACTTAGGGATGAAGTTACTAGGTAACTATGCCCAGGTATCAGCCATAATACCAGCTAACATTAAGGGGGAAGCAGCTTCAGTGGCTATCCGCCAACACCTAAGGGAGTTCAGTCCTTTAGAACAACAACACGAACTACCGAGAATAATTGAAACTGCGTATGCAGAATTAGGCAGAGACAGTTTGGGTGGGAAAGCTTTAAAACCACAACTGATGGGCAGTCCTGAAAAGGACTCTACTAAGCAGACACCTGCTTCAACAAAGAAAAAGTGGGACAATAAAAAACAGCAAAACTTTAAAGGAAACTGATCTCAATCCAGAGGTAGATCTCCTCCACAGGAGCCCTCCGAAAAGAGGTATAACCTTAGGAATAGGGATAATATTAGGAAACCTGACAGGTATCAGGATACTGATACACGTTCCTCCTGTTCCTTTCAGGGTTCATCGAAAAACTCCGAGAGGGAAGGACGGTCAGACAGACAAGAAGAGCGTACAAAGTCCAGAGACAAGCAGCATGCTCAAGATTACACTTCTAAAAAAGAAGAGAAACCAAAGCAAAAGCCACAGTTCAAAAGAAGAAGGTTGCAGGTCTAAAGATCAGACATGCCCAGAATTCTGAGGACTCGACTACTGAACGGGGAATGGGCTCTGACGATGCTAGACAGTGCGGCAGAAGTAACAATAGCTCGCCAGAACCTGATGGAATTTCTGGTGACAGCGGACTTGAATGATTATATCATGGTGGAAACACCTGATACTAGGGTAAGTGTCCCACATAAGTTATATGAAATAACACTCCAAATGGAGGGGGACAAATGTAGGACAGTTACAGGTCTCTTTTGGGAGAACTTGTCGTTTGGCTACGATATTTTGTTAGCTGAACAAGATTGGCCGCCAGCATTCGTCATGGATTGTCCTAAAGGAGAAACGGTAATTTTACCAGCATTCTCAGGCCATATTCCCAAGCACCTACAACACACATATGCGCAGGAGTGGGCAGTAGCCCAAGCCCCTGCATTGTACAAAAACCATGTTGGATGGGATGAAGATTCAACCCACCACATTATTCCTTTAAAAAAACTACTCCAACTGCACAGAGGCAGTATCCAATAAAGCAAGAAGCTAAAAAACAGGTCAGGGAGATCTTAGATCAACTTGAATACCAAGGGGTGATCGAAAATTGTACCTCATCAATGAATAATCCTTTGTTTCCAGTCATGAAACCTGACGATTCATATCGTTTAGTTTTAGATTATAGACATTTAAACACTTGCACTAAGACATTTGCAGTCCAAAATGCACACAGTGCCGCATTAATGAATAACATTGGGCGGAAAAAATATAAAACAACACTTGATATCTCAAATTGATTTTTCTGCCAAAATATAGCGCCTGAAAGCAGCATTCTTAGGGCTAGGGTCCCAGCGTCAATTTTGTCGACTCCCCCAGAGGTATAAGAACAGCCCGGAGTTGTTTTCGGCCAGAGTAACTGAGTTACTTAAAAATTTGGATGAAGAGGCATTGTCCTATGCGGATGATATTTATCTATCGGACGATGACCCAGAGGAACACTTGAACAGAGTGAATACCATAATTTGGGGATCTTCATCTGAGGGCTACAAGTTCAACTTTAAAAAATCAAAAATTGCCCACCTCAGTGTCCTGTTTTTAGGATATGAGCTTTCAAGTGAAGTAAAAAGCCTGGCAGCCAATTTTTTTGAAAAATGCGCGCTGCTCCAACCTCTAAAATCATTAAAAAACTTACAATCAATCCTGGGATTCCTAAATTTTGGTAGAACATACATTTTAGATTACGCAGAAAGAGTAAAACCTTTCTACGATTTAATAAAACCTGATTTTTCAGTAAAACAATGGACACAGGAACACACAGATACACTTTGTTCCTTACAAGCTGACAGGATAGCTTCCAAACACTTACAGACACGCGTAAACGCACGCAACCTGGTGATCCGTATAGTTGCGGGTCAATCTGGGTACACCTATCTAACATATAATGAAGGTGAAACAGTACCAATTGCATACAAATCGCATTTGTACACAAATGCTGAGATGCGCTTCGCATCTACAGAAAAGATTCTAACATCAGTACAGACTGCTGTAGTGAGAGAAAGAGCACTGGCTCAGGGGAAACGAATAACAGTAGTGACTCCGGTTCCAGCCTTAGAGGCTGCGACAAAGGCAAGCGTTCCTAACGCTAAAGCCTTACATCCAAGATGGATACAATGGGCTAA
Organism: Calotriton arnoldi; assembly: GCA_963921515.1. Lineage (NCBI taxonomy): Eukaryota > Metazoa > Chordata > Amphibia > Caudata > Salamandridae > Calotriton > Calotriton arnoldi. Next base: position 730,053 of record CAWUFW010007135.1, read on the forward strand.
TTCTCTCACTGCAACAGATGTAGAATACAGGTACGACCCAAATTTAAAGACACAAGCATTTCTGCAATACGAACAAGAATATCCTCTACCAAACAAAATAATGCCTCTAGATCAGTATGAATATATAATTTACACTGACGGATCAGCTCAACCGGCCATAGGAAGTAAGCAACAATATAGCGCGGCATGCGCAATCGTTAAAGGTCGCATGCGGGATGGAAAGTTCCACCCAAGTTGCACAAAAACGCAATCGCTAGAAGACTGCACGGCACAGCTGGCAGGGTTAAAAAAATGTTGATACTGGCACTGGTGAATACGGATCGAGAATTCCCCACACTAATCGTGTGCGATTCCTTTTACTGTGTGCAGTCATATAATGAATATTTGCAGTACTGGGTTCAAAACGGGTTCAAAGATGCAAATGGTGGCACAATTAAGCATAAAATGCTATGGGAACAGGTAGTGAAGTTGAAAACCGAACTACCGAGAGCTCACGTGATACATACACTGAGTCATCAGTGTGATGGCGTTCACGTTGAAGGGAATTCATTGGCTGATGAAGCCGCAAAGGGGGCTCTACGCACGGCTTCCGTAGCTGCAATCACTCGTTCTAAAACGAGAATAGACGGTGAGATTATGGTAGCTATCAATGCTTGTAGCAAAAACAGCAGATCAGTACCGAAAAGGTTTCCACTCAAGTACTCCTACAAGTTAGATGCCAATTACATTCCATTTGTTAAGATTCCTGGAGTGGGGGATAGAGTAATTCCAAACATGGATCGTAGGTTAGGTTTCATTCTAGGAGCACAAGATGGGATAGGTTCTGCCCATGCAGGAGTTACGGCGACTGTTTTTTTATTGAAACAACGCAATTGGGGGCCTGGGTTAACGAAGCAGACTAAAGACTATGTCTTTAAATGCGACATCTGCCAGCAGATGAAAGGTTCCACCGTAACACGTCCAGCACAGACACCTTTGTTAATAACTGATAAACCACTAGCGTGTGTTTACTTGGACCACTGCGGCCCCTTACAAAGAGATGGGGCTTACAGGTATATCATGGTTGCAGTGGATTCCTGCTCAAGATTCCTATGGGTGTGGCCCCAACGCTCGGCTGATGCTCAAACTGTTATAAAAGATTTGCGAGTCTTTATAGGGACATACGCAATTGGCACATTACATTCTGACCAGGGCCCTGCGTTTAGCTCTCGGGCTTACAAGGAGGCCATGCGAGGATTGGGTGTAGCATTGCGGCATTCCTCTCCGTACCATCACAAGGGAAATTTGGTTGTGGAGAGAAAAAAACGAGACTTAAAGCAGTCTTTAACAGCAAGAGTATTAAGCACGTGTGAGAGTTGGGTGAAACATCTGTATGGAGTACAGCGAGCATTGAACAATATGACAAGAAGTTCTCTAGGGGGGGTCACTCCATATGAGGTCCTATTTGGGACAAGAATGTGAGTACCTGATCTTGATTGTGAAGGCACAGTGGCGGAAGAAAAGCCTTTTGACATCCATGATCGTTTGGCTGTTTTACAGGATCTAAATGATTCCAGGATACAACAAAGTAATGTCCATATGAAGCAGACCGCCACTGGGGAAGTCAAATCAGTCACGGCAAGACTTGTCTGGATCCCAAAAGTCAGGGATCTGGTCAGAGAGAAAATAGCAGACAAGAAAGAATTTGGGTCATCATACAGAAAGCCTGTACAGGTTCTATGCAGTTGAAGGAACGAGAACTGTACTTCTACCGCCTCTTGCCAGAAAAAAGGAGAAAAGATTTGTCTCAATCGACATAATCAAACCACACTATGTGGCCGATACTGAGTAGTAGGCCATGTGGACCCCAAAGTAGCAGACGCCCTCCTCTCGCTACAATTCAAGAACTTCAAATGGAAAGACTCATCACGTTCGAAGAGTCCCCTGCACGAAATGATGGACTATGCAATACTGCTATAGAACTCGTTCCCCTTAAACCTGAAGTTCAAATTTAGAACCAAAATGAAAGACAAATTTCAATTCGACCAAATACAGATGTCTACATCAACATGCCTCAACAAGAGCAAACTACGATTTCTACAAATCCTGATGCAATACCAACAATTGATCGAACTGCTTCTGGCTACTTCATAAACTTTGATACGTTTTCTTTGGATCCAAGTGAACCAGAAACGATGCCAGCCCAAAAATCGCACAAGCAGCAAGTTAAAGACTTTCTGAACTTTCTTAAAAAGACTTACCTGGTGTCACCTTGGGTAGAACTATGGGTAATCACCGGGATACTTTTCTTTCTGGCTAGGCTTAGTAATAGTTTTTAGCATGCTTGTTAATGGAAAATACCTTCAACAAAGCTCTGCAGCCCAAAAGGTGAACTTAATTTTAAAACCACACCAATCATCTCATCGAGAACAAAGAGACTTGTCATCAGTGAACATTACAGCAGTTCCTATACCCGATGGTATAGTATGGGACAAGGGTGATTTCGATATATTTGATACGACTGAACTTTTAAGAATTCCTCATTTATTTAAAATATTGTTGACTGATATCATTACCTCAAGTACATTTTCCGATGATTGGGATTTTGAGACTGTAAATAACATGTTGCCTGATTTGGAAAAATCTGCTGCATTTTCTAATAGTGAAACATTGGAAAGCACATCAGATTTCGAAACAATGTATTGTTATCAACACTACGGTCATCATTTTTTACATACATCTGCTAATCCTAGAAATGTGTTCACATTCCACCAGTGGGAACATTGTCCAACACCGCCGAAAGGCAGTTTAAAAACATTTACACAAAAGTTTCCATACTTTTCAGGGTTTAATATGTCTGACCCAGCCTCATATTATTATAAGGTTGCACCAACATCAGCACAGAAAAATAGGTTAACAAATACCAAACAGATTTACTCTGCTTCCATTATTGCCCAGTTGTCTGAACAAGGTTTCGACTTATGGAAAGACACCATAGACTTAAAATCAGTCTGGGGTACTAGAGAATGGCAAGTTCAGGGAACAGAAGCTTTATTTAGAGCATGCCTTATCCCTCAACAAATCATGTTTTTGAACGAGACAGTGCAACAGATGTCTTGCCTTGGACTAGCCAAAAACAAAGACTTGAACACACCTCGGCTGCCAACTCCATCACACACCGAGGGTAACATAACATCACAGAAAGAGATTACGTTAAATGACATTATACAATACAACAGATCAGACCCCGATTGGAAGAAATGGTTGATTTGGCCCATAGACACTAATATCTGTCAGGCGAGATTCATGGGTAAAACCTAAGGATTCGCTATCCATAGGCCAGATCCATGTTATGTACAGAGAGAACATCCAGGGGTAGTGACATCCTACAGTGTTGGGAAGTTGTGCCTTGATTGGCTAAAAACCTCAACACTCACACAGGTGAAACAACACTTATCCTTACTGTCACAGGATGTGGATCTCAGGGATTTTTTACTAGGTCCCAGGAAGCCACGACAGAAACGTTTCTATTATGCTGTCTACAATGAAATATGGAAAATATCACAACAAGAGGCCGCGGAGAGGTTACGTGAAATAGACCGTATAAATCTAGAAAAATCTCTAGCAGTGGTAGACAATGGGTTAACTACATTGACCTCCAGGATATATTCCTTAGGCAACATTGTATCTTCTGCGTTAGACATACTGGAACAAGATTTGGCCATATTACAACACGGGCAATCTCAATTATGTTCTATTATGTTATTAAGCTGGAAGCTGCAATCTTTGCATGCAGGCTATGTGCCTTGGCGTTATATCAACAGTACGTCCCTGTTTTCTGAATACAATCTAACAAATAAACAGATAGAAATGGCACAAAGGGGAGCAAAATATAAAATGCTGCGTATCAAAAAACTGGATAGATTAGCATTCACAGTGGCAGAATCACCGTCCACAGAATGGCTAATCCATGGCCACATAACTCTACCGGTCACTACTTTTTAGTTTCAGTATTGCCTTGAACAAAAGCAGGCAGGCAGATATGTAGAAATGGGTAAGGAATACATTAAGGAATCATGGGTATTACCATACAGATTTCGATGCCGGAGTAGGGATCGAGATGTGTTTCTAAGCGGTACAAACTGTGAGAACGCTTTAAGTGGATCACTCATATGCCAGGATATAATGCTGCACGGGGCTTGTAATGGTTCTGTGGCAAACCTGTCCAGCCATTTGAGGGGTGCCCCGGCTGCAGTGATTACTCCAGCATTCGGGCTACTTTCAAATGGGAGTTACTTGATGCTGAACAGTCAAGGCTGCTGCGGAATGCTCCCGGGCATCGCATATCTGGTAACCGTGAGCTCCAGGGTTTTATTGTTGTATGCAAGTATTGTTTCCACCGACACATACAGTCAGGGAGGCGCCGTTATGGCCTTCACTGAATGTTTCCTTAATACGGTTTGATACTCTAAGCAGAATGAAAGCCATGCTTCTACAGAAGTCTGTGCCCTTAACCTCCGCTCGAGAGACTTTTGATCTCCAGATCACAAGGTCTTCGGCAGAGATACAGGCGCTTATTCATACAAACTGCCCTTTCCATTTCGCAGAAATGGTAAATCGTATCTTTAACATGTCTGATACGACAGGCATTGTCCACCTATTTAAGACCATAGGTTCTGGACTTCTGAGCACCTTTCAGATGGTACTTGGAGCTATACCAAATTTCATACACTCCGTATTCTGAAGCGTCTTTGGAGGACTTCCGCTCATCCTGTTTCTAGTAGCAGGTATCCTGATTGTTTTATATTTTCTACGCAATGGACGTCCCAGTCACCAAGGAGATGGAAAGAGCACTCCTGGAACGTAAATACAGTGACCGCATGGTACAACTTCTAGGCACGCCTCTCCCAAGAGAACTAAGTGAATATTGGTTCTTGTCATTTCGACCAGTCTGGATGGACTGCATCTTACCTGTCCTCCGCTGCCTGTTTTGCGGAGAAGAATGCGTGTTAGACCTTTGTTTGGCACTCCCATCATGTGCGCAACTGGACGTGAATGCTTTACTGGACCCGATAACGGCCCATGTTCTGCAGTGTCCTCAGCGTATTCCAATATTGATGGCGACATTCCTTAAGCCCCCACAGGTAGTAACAGCACCTGTTGGTATGGACACCGGCTCCTCCTCTGACACCCAGGCTTTGGACTGCGCACAGTCTGCCCCAGCACCGGCTGCGGACAGTGTGGATCATCTGTGCTCAATTGACGTACTCTGCAAGGTGCTACAGGGGCCGCCTACTGCGGAAGCAAGCAACGAAAATGTTGCGTCTACCAGCCAGGACACAATCATTTGACTCATTTGGCTCGTCGTGTGCTGGAAGAAATTCGCCCTTTTTTAAAACAAAGCTCACATTCGGATCTCAAAACAAAAATTGACATTCCTTTCACTTATTGGGCATACATGGCTTTCTAATGCTTATAGTGCTTTGGACTATAAATAAGGACACTTTAGAGCTATGCTTGCAAAAATTTGTTTTTAGACAGTTTTAAGTTTTTTAGAATTTTTTAAAAAGTTTTAAACACTTTTAGCTAAACAGATGTTTTTAAACTTTGTGCGTACCAATATCTAGTTCGGATAGTAGTACGGTAATAAGTTACATATGTCGTCCAGTTGGAAGAGGAGTGGGTGTTATATTCCATATAGGTACCCTATATAGGCGCAGGTAACATTGCAACCTTTCACCTATATTCTTCCCTACATTACATACATAACGGTTCTTAGGGACTGACCTTTTACCTAGATATGACACTGCATTCAGAACGCGGGTTTCCCCCAGTCCGAATCTCATACATTATGCATGAGGCTTTCTGGAAGCACAGCAGGACTAACAGCAGGACGAACATCTCCTGTATAATATCTCTGTATAAAGTTCAGGCCCGACGTCATCCTTTAGACCGTCACAGTAACACAGCAAGGTAGGACCCCTGGGGAGACCTATGGGTATATATACATCACATCTTGCTTAGAAGGACAGAGGAGACCAAGACTTCCCGGCTGACACACTGACCAGAGACGCTGAGGTTCCTGCATGCAGACGCTCCAGCTCGCAGTGATCTAACATCCCTCGCGGGGTGTCCAACGTGAGACCAGGACAAGGTCCCATATTCTCTCATTCTCAGGTAATGGGGTTGACTAGATCCTAGAGGGATTCTTGGCATAACACCTACACAGAGGTTAGGTACATTTAGGTACACTCAGGTACATCTAGTTAGGGATGCATTGTAGGAGTACGCACTTTTTATCATGTGTTTTATGTACTTATATATATTCATGATTTCTGCAAGATGGTAGAACTATACCATCCCTTTACTTTCGTAGTACTTCTAATCATATATCTCTGCTACTGTCTGATGGTTGTTGCAGCTCATCTATTCTACACTAGAATAACAACTGTTCAATAAATACTTATTGAAAACGCCCAGCCTGTTTATTCTGTGTATCTCTCTGAGACAAACTAAGGGGTCGATTACGATGTCGGGCGGATCGCCACCGCCCGCATGGCGGTGGCGATCCGCCCGCCATTTTCGTCCGTCCGCCACCAAATTCCCCCCCGCCATATTACCATGGCGGAGGGGACCCCGGCAGACGGAAAGACCGTCCGCATGTTTTCCGCCCGGCCGATCAGTCGACCGGGCGGAAAAGGGATTAATATGGTGGCGGTGTCTGCAAGACACCGCCATCCACATTATGATGCCGGCTGTGATGAGCCTTTCCATGGCGGCGTCGCCGCCATGGAAAGGCTCTGCGGTCCCTGACATTGGGGGCCCGTAGCGGGCCCCCAGGTATTTTGGGGGGGTGCACATGGGGGGTACCATAGGTACCCCCTGCATTTGCATATACAACATGGCAGGCACCGCGCGGTGCCTGTCACGTTGTGCATGCAGATGCACAACATGCATTTCCAGCACTGTGGCGGGCGGTGTTGTGAGCACCGCCCGCCACAATGCTGGAAATGGGGATGCCACCGCCACCGTGGCGGTGGCATCCTAATCACATGTGCGGGACCGCCGCACACATAGCGGGCGGTCCCATTTACCGGGGCGATGGCGGGCGGACAAAGTCCGCCCGCCATCATAATCGGCCCCTAAGTGAGCACGAGTGACTGAGGGAAAGGTAGTATATTGTTTCCACGATTCTGAGGGATCAGGGTTGTCATGTTCTGAGGTTGCCAGAATCTATTCTCTCCTTGATAAGAAGAGATTATAGTGGCACTGTGAGCTAGCTAATACAGACAGGCTAACGTATTCGGTGGGGGTGCTCGGAATCAGTCTGCCACCAATCCCCCAGTTTATGTTATCCAAACGCGCAGATCCTGTATAGGTAATATAGGAACTACACAACAGAATCATTCCCCTGCTCCCCGCAGGCACCGATCCCATGATACTGGTTTGTCGACTTGCTGCTGTTTGACGATCTCAATGCAGCACCAAAGTGAGAAAAGGTACAACAGCTCCCGAGGGTCAGATCTATCTCCACCCCAAGTCGGGAGACACTAGGACCTTACCAATATCTGGGGTACCAGACCCCCAACGGCAAATACCGGACTCCCAAAGCACCAGAAGCAAGCACCCATCGAGTGACAACAAGAAACCTGAGACCAACTTCCTGAGTGGCCTAACTGTCCCGAGATCGCCTCTCCAAGTTGCCTGCTCCTGACCGCGAGGACTTCAAGACACACAACGCCGGCTGACCTGTTCGCTCTGCACCCCACTGGCCCCAGCACAGACCAACACAAGGAGATGATGGACGGAAACCTTTCAGACACTCACCCCCAGTCACAGATCTGGGTTGAATCCATCATCGTTCTTTAGCTCACTTCGCCACTCCAGTTCAGACACAGCTATATGCAAATCAGTCTTGACCCTGTGCCTCATGGGAACAGTCCAGCCCGAACTGCCAAGCCATGTCTTCCCTGGATCGGAAACAAGCATCCTGGGACCGGTTTCGGACTAACAGCCCTCATCAGCCAGGCTAGCACAGACCAGTCAGCTGTGCTAGCCCCAAGCCCCAAGTCCCCAAGCCCTTGCGACTTCCTCCCTCAAAGTGCCCTATTGGACTTACCTGTAAGTCCTCCTGTGCATTGTACTTCCAAATGGCCCTCTTCGTCTTTTCGCACCAGCTTCCAAGCCTCTCAGCCCTTTGCTCCCGGCCAATCCGGGAAGCTCCTGAACTTCTTCTGTTGGAACTTTGGACCTGGCCCTGACATCGACCTAAAACGAAAAGGTGAATTTCATGAAAGCCTTGCCTGATTTCCCGTGCATTTTTCTGCTTTTCCCCCATTGTTTCCAATGGTGCTTAATTGCACACAAATGTGATATATTTTCCGAACTCTAAAAAAATCGAAACTTCGAAAGCACTTACCTTAGAACTGTGTTTGTGGTCTTACAAATTACATAAAAATCGATATTTTATTTATAAATTGATCTCGGGTTTATTCTTGAGGGTGTGTCTCATTTATTGCTTCTGTGAGTTCGACAAATGCTTAGCACTACTCTCTCATAAGCCGAAACTGTTTGCCCACACTACTACAACAAGAGCATTTGAATGATCTGCTTTCACCTTTGTATACCATTTGTGGATTCACTGCACTCTCTGCACAGTGTTCTTCATTTTAGTACACTATATGGAGAGCCACATTCCTACAAACATGTTTTCCAATAACAATCTCAGAAGAGAGTATATGTGCTAACCTTTCCATACATTTTTGGAAAAATCAAAAAACACAAGGAGAATAGTAGGGTTCAGGTAAGAATGCATCCGTGTTTTGACCAGTTAAGTGCGTTAATTTTAGAACTAAGCAAACCCTACAGCAGGTACCTGTGTGAAGCACAACTATCAACTAAAGAATTTTACCATGTTCTGCATGAGAGAAAAGGACCATAAGATTGGGAACTTGCTTAACATTTGACAAATCATGCCTCAACTAAAACTATAAGAAAACGGATGAAAATGCACCGTGGGCCTTTCTGTGGCATCTTTAGAACCAAGTGATGAGTAATAAACATAAAGCATAGCTTTCTTTTGCAATTTCATATTGTGACGAAATACCAATTATTTAAGAATTTGAAATGATAAATCAACCTAGTATTCCACATTTCAATTCTCTTTTCTGCTGGTGCCAACAATGTATTTGTACATAGATTTTAACCATCATGAAATACGAAAGGATTCCCTTAATTGCTTCCCACATTAGTTTGTGCAAAATGTGCATGGCTTTCCTTTAAGCTAAGAACAATTAGAAACTCCCCATATTCAAAATCGTGAACTTGTGGTCAAGCTTAGATAACTGTCAAGTGGAATAGGGAAGGATATAATTAATTTAATTTATTTAGACATTGATGTATTGAAGTCATTGCATTGTTTTAAATTGTATATTTTATTTGTAAGAATACAACACTGTCTTGAAGAATAAAACAAACAACTGCTCCTAAACAGCACTTTGTTCACATGCAGAGCAGTGACATGCATCAAAGTGTTAAAGTTACAGTGGTCTCGATGAGCCTGCTTTTTCAATTTATGATGGGAATATATGGAAACTGAAAACAACAAAATTCCAGTAGACAAACTCTTTCATTAACATGTGGCTCCCCTAGTCCTTTCTAAGACTGTCTGCTTTCCCATGAACTCTATTACCTGCAGTGACTGGCAGTTTTTGACAGAAATGGAAAATCAGTATTTTGTTTTGAAAGCAATTTCAATATTCAATGGGAGACACACCCTACTGAGCAAAAACGTATTGATATACTCAAAGTAGTGCAATATGTCACACAACCAACACACTCTAAAGGCCATATCCTTGACCTTGTCTTCTCAACATCACCAACAATCTGGTGCAAACCACCCATACCCCTGGACTGACCCTACCCCTTTGGCATTCCTATCTCCCTGCTGAGTGTCCTATCAAAAAAACAAGATTAACACACAAGGGAAGACCAAACCATCAGATCCTTCAAAGACTTTTCCAAAGACAACCTACTACTTGAATTATTCTCTTACCAAATCATCTCTATGCAACTCTATAGTAACTCCCTTCTAAACAACTTCAACAGTTTTTGGAAAGCTATGTAAACATCCAGCCTCAATTACAACATGCAATTACAAATCAAAGCCTTCAGCACACTGCTACTCTAACAATCTTGCTGTTAATAAACAATCTATCTGCAGACAGGAAAGAAAATGGAAGACAAATAGAATTCTGAGGACTGTTGCATATTGTAGTCCCTTCGTGCAACACACAGACAGTTCAATACATCAGCCAAAGCAAAGTATCTTACCCACACAATCAATGAAGCCACCAACAGGAGCAGGATGCTATTCAAGACAGTCAAGTACTACATCAACCCCATGTCAGACTCCCCTATTTCTCACTCCACAGAAAAACTCAATGCCATCAAACTCTTCTTCAGTGAGAAAACCCCAGAAGATCCAACAGCACATTGACAACACCTAGGCTGCTTAATCCCTTACACCAATCCCTTCCACTAGAATCCCACCATGGCCAGCCTACAAAGCCCTCTCTCTCTCCCAGATCCTGCTGACATTCTCAACTCTCTTGAAACCACTTGTTATGAAGATGATGTCTTACCATAGTCCTTCATCAAAGCTCTCTCTGAGGACACTGTCTTACAGCTACTTACCATTGTCAAAGTATTCTTCACTCATGGCATCTTCCAAGAAGCTCTCAAGACAGGCCAGATCCTCCCACTAAAAGAAACCTAAACTAGGCCCAGATGTCCTCACCAACTACTGGCTCATCATTCAGCTCCGATTCATCGGCAAGAGCATTGAAAAAGCAGTCTATGTCCAGCTCCAAGATCACATTAATTCTAACCATCTCCAGCAAGACTACTAATCTGGCTTCAGATCCTACTGCAGCATGGAAACTGCCACCTTACAGATTGTAGATGATGCCCTCTTGACCACAGATGAAGATGGCCCCTACTTGTTGATATTGCTGGAACTCTCAGCTGTCTTTGACACAGTCAACCATCCCACTCTTATATGCACCCTGGAGTCTCGAAAGGGATTTACCGGCAATGTTCTTCACTGCTTCACCTCTTACATTTCCAACTGATAAATGTTTGTTCACATGGCACCTCCAGGTCATAAAAGACCCTATCACCTGTGGAGTCCCCCAGGGTTCCATACTGTCTCCTGTCATTTTCACCCTTTACAACTCCTATTACTTGTTGACTTCATGCTTGTCTTTAACCATGCTCCGCTGACTTCTGGAAAGTTTTGTACTATAGAAATACTATATACATACATATATAAAAAATGAAGAAAATTGCTGGGCAGAATGAAAAAGTACACCAAAATATCCAACATGGTCAAATAAATGTCTGAAATGATCAAATAGAGTCCATTTTTCCAGTGGTGCTTGCAATTGCAAACTCTGATGTATGTTCTTAATATGTGTTGCATTTATTATCAGATGCAATTTTTTTTATGTATTCTAAAAGGTTAGGAGGGTATGGGGCTTAGTGGCTAGAGCTACTGTCTTTGGAGCCTTGAGACCGAGGTTTGAATCTCGCCTTGATGCTTGGCTCAACAATGTGTGATTCTGGGCAAATCACTTCATCTCCCAAAGCCTAAAAATGTGATATGTATTTCTGCGATCCCCACTTGATGTACACGATCTTGTAGATCTCCAAACTCCCCATATAATATACAGTGTTCTGTTGCTTTGCAGCTAGGTTTGCGCTATATAAATACCCACAGATACAATAGTTTATGCTCTGAAATATTTTCGAAAGGAACAAGTCAAGCTGTATTATAAAACACATATTAAGCACATTATACATATCAATGAAAGTATGGCATTGTAAAAAAGCAAAACATAAATACTTATCTTCTTTTTTTGTTGGTTAAAATTATCAATGATGACACCAATAAAGAGGTTCAGGGTGAAGAAGGATCCAAAGATAATGAAAATAACAAAATACAGGTACATGTAGAGGTTTTCCTCATACTTTGGCTGTTCATGTAACTACAAAATGCAACAAAATGATATTATGTTTTCTTTGCTTTCAACTATAGTTTATTGCAAAACAATGCACATTTTGCATTCCACAATATTTGCAATTTTATTGTAAATTTATTTTAGCATCTCATTGCATAATGTTGACATTTCAACAGGTCTTTCACTGTACAAGGCCCTATTATCAAACTCAGAAACAACACGTTTGCAGACATATGTTTGAGAAACCACTCCATTCAAAGGAATGATAACGCCATAGTGTGCTGAAATCCTTAAATACATGTAGAAAGCACAAAATCATAATTGTATGTTTCAAATTATAGCACAAGCAGCAAAGGGTTTTCTGAATTGTACTTGTTGGGTAAATACTTTCTCACCAAACAAAGCTATATCTCTCAAACGATAAACTTTAACTAATATGCAGCTGTGTTTGATTCTAAGAAAGTAGTGATGATACATTTATATTTCCAACTTCCAAACTGTTGTGGGTGCACTACAATCTCCGCTCGTGCACTGCAACTCATGGCCACTGTTGAAAAACTTGCCATAGATGTGATAACCGTGCCTTACAACGATTAATTTACTTACCTGACTTGTCTAGAACCCTAAAACCAACTCTTCCTCCTAACAGTTTCTATTTCACGGGGAACACTGAACCTGGGAAACAGACACCTTGCTAGTCTACCATAGTTTTGAACAAGGCCCCGTAGGTAGGTTAATACATGTTGGAAAATAATGACTAACTTAAACGTGTTTCAGTTAAGATGATAATGATAAGTCCGCAGACAGCTTGCATTGACAGTGATTCATATTTGCACAATAATTGTGCACATTTACTTTATGGTAGACTTTCTTTCTCTCTCTCTATCTCTGTTTCTCTCTCTGTGCTAGAATGTTTTTCCATACCAGGAAAATCATCTAAAATGAAGCCTCAACTGCGGTGGTTGTATGAGCATAGAAATGTAATATTTGTGTTTTCTCGAGGAAGCAATTCTCAGGATGTTCCTTTCTTTTGTAACATTCGAAGGTTGCCTGCTGATGGTCTATATATGCCATTAATTAGCTGAGCAAACCATTGTATAGCATTGCTCCGTAAAATGTCGATTTATTTCCTTAATTAATTATGGATATCTTAACCAATTAAATACATTAAGAAGTAGGTGTCTCTATAAGTATCTTGTTTACTAAATATTGATTGGTTTACATGTTTGTAACATTGCTAGTTCAACCCTGTTAAGTCATAACTTACTATGAAATGTGTGTGGCTTCTTCATCCGAAAATATTATAAAAGCTGCATTATTTTGGAGATGAGTGCATCTTTCATGTGTGTGTATGAGTCAGATGCACCTTTTTCTAGAGTCAGGATTGCATCCCTCCCCAGAGTTGGTTTCAAATTCCACAATAGGGCTCCTCAGTGCTGATTGTCTGCCCTAAGCATTTGCAATGTGCTTTCATAGGAGGTGAACTATTTGTCAGTATCATCCCCACACTCAAAGCTAGGCACAATGCATTTTGACAATTGAGGGGTGTGTGCCCCCCTGTAGGCACCTCACCATTGCTGCCACCATCTTCAGAGAACTGCATGAGTCCCAATCTGGCCTTCTTCACCTCCTCCAAGGCCAGCTTCTTTTTTTCCCCGGAGTTTTATATAGCGAGAACTTGACCCAAAGGTATCAGGTATCAGAAAGCTTTACATGAGCACCAGTTGCATTACACAAGGACACACTCAGTTTTGTTAGGCACGGGGAGATTAAGTGATTTGCCCAGAATCACAGGATGTTGAGCGTCATTGCCGAGACTCAAACCCAGTTCCCCAGATTTGAGGTCGACCGCCCTAGCCGTTAGACCACGTCCTCTCCCTCATCTCTTCTCCAGTGCTAGCTTCTTTTCCTCCAGGGCTATGGCTGCCAGTTTAGCCTGCAGCTCCCTTGCTGACTGCTTGTCGCTGTACTCCATCTGGTGGATGGCCAGCTTAGAAGGGCTTAGGCTATCAGAGCCTACATCACTTACAGCCCTGGAAAGTCCACTGCAAAGTCCATGATGGGAGAGGTTATCCCCAGCCCCCTCGACTTCTTGGGTTTCCTCAATCTTTTTAACCTCAGAGGGAATCAGTGCTTGAAGGACCTATTCCCAGACTCTGAGAGCCTTTTCATAATCTGCCTCGATAGGAGGCCACTGCAGCTTGCACCATCTATTGCCCCTGCTAGCGCTGCAAATGACAGTACCAACAACTAACCATCACACTTCTACAAGTGTGACAATTCAGAATATTCCAGGCGCCCAACACTATAAAAATGGCTTGGGCGACAGGTATTAGTCCTTTTTTAGGTCGAGCCTGAGTTAGCGCGCATGCGCTGCTCTGCGAGACTTCTTGTAGTGGAGTATGGAAGAGAAGCCCCGCCCACTCTCTGCAACTATTTTTCATTGGCTTGTGTCATTGTCCTTCGTAAACGCTGGCTTGCCAGTCGTTAATAGGCTTGTTAGTCCCACCTTGGTACCACCTTGTCTGCAGTTGTAGCCTCCCATGGTGACTGGCCCTTTTACTTCGGATGTGACACAGTGTGGCATATTTAGTCTGTAAGCACTCTTTCCTTTAATGTGTTTCTCCTACTGCGGGCACGACCTTCTTTCCTCGCCATGCCCGCTTTCACTTTCAAGCAGCCCCGAACAAACGGCTGGCGTTGCTTTGAAGTGAAATAGGTCTTGCATTTACAAGAGTTTGAGCTATTGGCATTGTAAATGACAATAGCTTCAACTCTCGTAAATGCGAGATCTATTTTATTGCAAATGCTTGTCTTTGTTCTGCTAACTTTGAAGTGGTATGTTTCCATGTATATCCCGAAGGTTTGATTTCATACCTCCCCGTTGTCCTGTAGTTGGCTAGCCCTTCAAGTCCAGGAAAGAACTGAAGTGGCATCCAAAACGTGTCCCGCTCTGTGGGAACTTCTGTAGTGCTTTATATAGTTCTAATATGGCACAGGGAGAACGGGCACAGTAGGAGCCGCGAAACTGCAAGGCAGTTACCGCAATCACCACAGCCACCGGAGCCCAAGAGCTTGAGTCCCTAGGGGCAGGATCAATCAGCAACCTCCAAGGCCCCCCGCCCCCTTTGTGGATGGCTCTTTAAAGGCTGTGCGCACAGCGACCTGATCACCTGGAGCACCCAGACTTCCGCGGATTTGCGGACCGGCAATAGGGCAGGTGAGGTGTTGCAGCGCTTAAGCTGCAAGCCCTGGCCAGGCCCCCCTGTGTAGACGTGACGCTCCTCTTCGACCTGGCTTGGCAGGGAGTGTGAGAGAGAGCAGTTGAGCACCAGGTGGCAGGCAGTGGCAAGTGGCTAGACCTAAGGACTTTTACCTAATCTATACCAAGGACGGGCGCTGTCAAACTGTCTGTTTGCGTCTGTCCCCCGGTGCCCAAACATTCTGTTATCTTCATCCTTCGGCACCCTCTTGTGCAGTCTCATGTGCACTTGAGCAGCGGGCTCGTGCACCTCCCCTTTCCCTCCCGACCGGTTGTGCTACATCATGGGGGGATGAAGCTGTGCTGGGAGAAGGAATTCATTCATCATCTATGGCAACGGCCTATCTTATCCTCACCTCATTAGACAGCAGATACCTCCCTCCAGCCTTAGGACTTGACTACGAGCACCAGACTAACCAGATTGATTAAACAACAATGCGCTTTGGGAAAACTCGGGGGCAGGCCACCCAACCGTCAATAAGAAGGGGGGGGGGACTGAAAAAAGCTGCCAAAAAGTCAGCCAAGAGAGATATGTTCACCTCCACCAAGGGCCTGGCAGGCAATATCACCATATTAGCAGTACCATCACCATCTGGTTCTCTGTACACCTCCATGACTCATTCACATTCTCCACCATTTCCCTTCTGTACATAGTTTTGCTCTCCCCCTTTTAAGGTCTACAAAGACGTTGTGAGGCTCCAGAGGAGCTTGTGTTGAGTCAGTCACACGCCAGATCAGCCTACTGTCTCTGGAGGAGGTGAACATATCTCTCTTGGCTGACTTTTTGGCAGCTTGCACCGAGTGACAATCTTGTGTCTGCCTTCTGGATGTAAGTAACTGCGAGGGGTACAGCCCCTGCGCCCCCTCGTAAAGCGGCAGTGTTATAGACACTGATCTTTCCTAGCATGCTATGCTGTGGTAATTTGTATAGTGCTTACTATCATTACCACAGCACAGAGCACTTTCCTAATCTGGGCACTCATTTGTGCGGGGCCGGGGGTGCCATTACTCGAACGTCTGTAGTTTGTTAGGTGTGCCAGTACATTCTGCCATCTGTGAGTAGGGTCTGCAGGAAAATTTTAATGTATGAAATCTTTAATGCTCGCAGCCACGGTGGAGCACTGAGATGCAGCAGCGGTGCCTCCTCCATTGTATCTGAAGGGTGTACAGAAGTGAACAACACTTTTTGCACATCCTTTCTCTTGGCCCCTTGGAGAAGCCACCGTCATGGTGTCCTTTTTGCCAGCTCATAGATGATTCTTGAAAATTCAAAAGTAGTCTTTTCCCTATTGTCTATCGGATTCACAGCTTGATTAAAGCATGTTCGTTGAAAAAAAAAAAAAAAAATTGTTGTTGCAGCCACAAGAAACACCAATGCTTTGAATTAAAGCTCACCCCGCAGTTTCCTTCATTTCATTGCCGGGTGTAGAAAAGTAGAAGCGGATATTGCCAAGCTTTCAGTGCTGGGCACTTCCTGTGAAATCTCTATACCTTCTCTTCTCATCAGATCTCCCAACTGAGAGACGAAACCAAGCATTTGCAATGCAATAGGTCTTGCAATTAGGAGAGTTTGAGCTATTGGTATTGTAAATGACAATGCCTTTTATTTATGTGTTGTTTTTAAAACAGATAAATAAAAGGCATTGTCATTTACAATGCCAATAGCTTAAACTCTCGCAAATGCGAGACCTATTGCATTGCAAATGCTTGTTAGGTCTAGCATTCAAGACCTCTTGTATATACTTTAGTATATACTTATATGTGTATGTACTTTGTGGGCTCTGGAGATCAGCCCTAGGACTTGTCTGCTTCCGCTTAGGGACTTTTTTTCTGTTCAACTGCCTCTATTTAACTGTTTCGATAGAAAACGACCAGTAGAAGTCAGTAAGATACCAGAATTGCTTTCTGCTGAGGGACTTTCGTTTTTTAATTTTTCTGGCAACTGCCTCTATTTAACTTTCTTGATAGAAAACGACCAGCAGAGGTCAGTAAAATACCAGAATCACTTTAGTATTCTCTAGATTCCAGTCTATAGAAATTGTCTTCCACGAGCACCCGTAGAGAATAATATTTTTTTCAAACCTTGTATTTTCAGTGATATGACCACCGAAGGCCCTGATTTAATATTAAAAACAGAGCTTTGGACTATACCATTTCCTGCTGAAAGGCAATATTTCTCTCCATGTGTTCCCATACCTGGCATGCCACGCAGATTGGTGCTTACTTTTCTTCTATGTTAAAGAACAGTAGATGGTTCAGCACCCAGGCTAATGTGCTGCATAGCTAAATACATATAAGGTCCCAAAGGCGAGACCGATTGCATTGCAAATGCTTGTTTTTTTTTAATAACAAATTTTATTTGGTCTTATAATGGTACAGCAGTGGCTGGGGCCAACACATCAGTAATTGCCATCGTACATGTCGTCTTGTACCAATGTAAGGAAGACAGAAAATAATACAGAGAGAAGGTAACAATTAACTGTGGCTAGACTGGGCACTAGCTCACCCACCCACACCCCTCCACCATCGATAAATCACATCGCTCGGGTAGTTATGTCTAGTATATGGAGACTATACAATTGAGTTGCTTTCCCGCTGTATGAGGGAGTCTGGGGATTCCACTGTGGGCAGGTCTATGCCTCTATAGTCCGCCCATCGTTGCCATACCCCGCGGTGCTTCTGTGGGCAACCCTGTGCTTGGAATACAGCCAATTCCATTCCCATGCACCAATCTATGGTTTTTTTCCACTTCCCTAAAGGTGGCGAAGTGGAACTTTTCCAATGTTAGTCCTTTTTAATGTATATTAAATTAATAAACAACTGTTATTGTGCTCATTTTAGAATTAGACAGACAGCGCCACCGTGTGGCAGGCTGTCATAAGTGCTAGTGTTGACGATTAAGTGTCGTTGTAGAGCGCTGGAAACCACTGGCTCAAATTAAACACTGTTCTTGGAGTTCATGCCCATCTTCGGCTTTCTTTCTTTCCAGAGGTCCTTCATCTGCACTTCTATAAGACTAGACAGAGTAGCGAAATCAAACCACATATTCCCAAACATTAAGGGTGCAAAACTGAAACCAAAAATAATTAAAAAAAATAAAAAATGTCCCTATCAAAGACCTAATGCCAATTAAACAGCAAAAATCAATTTTTGCTGTCAATTAAAATTAGAGGTTTTTAATTTCAAGCTTTAAAACTGAATGGTATTGCTAAACACAAGCTCTGGATTCCTCCGTTGAACACCAATGTGAGAAAGTGGTTTATTAGTTGAGGTGTGTTTGTGTCCACCACAAGTAATATAGTCATTATCTTATTAGGTCCAATAAAAGGTTGCAATATTGAAACCTGAGCTCAATCCCCGGTAATAAGGCACAGAGCAGACAGGCTTCACTTTAGAAAACTGTGTAAAGCATTTAAACTTACCAAAACAGTTGAAAACACAACACAATAAAAATGTGAACACTGCGTCATCTGCACTACATTCACATATTTCACACCATTTTGTATATGTATGAATACAATACATGTATGAGGGCAGTTCTTACTTTGTCCAGCACTGTCTTCTGTAGTAGTGTTTCCACTCAATCAAGTTGATAATGAATGATGTTATGTAGATGAGAGAATCATCATACCTACGGATGAGCTTTCTACTTTTGATTGAGTCCCACTTGACATTTTGTGCAGATGTATATATATATATTTACTCGTGTCAAATGGGCAAATAGGGTTGTCCTTGTTATAGATATAAAGTCAAGATATTTGTGTCTGGATGTTAATAAAATATGTGTATAACACTGCATATTGATAGCAGCACACACATTCAATGTAATCACCTGCAGAGGCAGAGCTTTGAAATGTATATATACCAATAGTATGAAATGTATGTCTACCACTAGATGCCTGCAACAAAATGTGTGAGTGACATGCAACCAAAGTCATGTGTCTAGGTACAGGTAGTCATGTAGTAATATGACATGCTCGTTTGTAAGGGGTATAGCATGGGTATCCACAACTACAGAAAG
The DNA here is from genome assembly GCA_963921515.1 of Calotriton arnoldi. Classification (NCBI taxonomy): domain Eukaryota; kingdom Metazoa; phylum Chordata; class Amphibia; order Caudata; family Salamandridae; genus Calotriton; species Calotriton arnoldi. Next base: position 749,335 of record CAWUFW010007135.1, read on the forward strand.
TGTTAAGACAGGGAAATGGGACAGGGAGACTAGGAAATATAGACGGGGATGGTGAGAGAGACACAGAGGCATTGAGACATTGAGAGAAGAGGAAGGTATACAGGGTGAGATAAAAACATGGTTACATGCAAGTTAGGGGAAAATAGCATGGAGACAGGAGAAGCTGAACGGAGAGAGGGATATTGAGACATGGTGACAGAAGTACATTGGTAAGAGGGCGGTGGAGAGAGACAGGGGCATTAGGAGAAGGATATTGCTAGTAAGACAAGGCCTTATAGACGTGTAAAGTGCAGCGTAAGGAGAGAGACAGCACCATAAATACATGTGGGAGGGAAACATCAGAAGTGAGATAGAGACACGCTGAGACAAGGGAGATAGTGACACAGAGGCACAGGGACATGGGGCATATCCTATACAACCTAAAAGGCAATGTAGCTGTGGATTTAGATATTCCCAGCCCTCTGCTGTATCTGAAGTATGGATGATACTGCACACAGCTTGCTCAAAGAGGATATGTTAGGCATGTACTATTGGCCCCATTCAAGTCACTCCAACTGCCACATATGCCCTCTTTAACTTTGTCTTGTCACAACTCTTTTCATTCTGCCACCACTAATTGGCCTTCCCAGCTGTACAAAGATCCACCTCTTTGCATTTGCCATTTTGGAAACATTCTAATACATGTTCCAAGTACCAGCTGTTATCAAGTTCTGAACCAACTTTTGTGAGTTGGTCACAATAGTCCAGCAACAATGAGGAAATTATACCTTTCGTGAGTTGACCACAATATTCCAGCAACTATGAGGAAATTATACCTGCCTCCCATCAGCAAGCTCCTCTTCTGAACCATGACATCCCTCTGGACACTATAGTGTTTAGCCATGTGTGCACAAGTTTTTTGATGATCTTCCAACATATTTACAGAAATTCTGATATGTCGTTTCTACAGTTTCCATATGTTATGGTATGTTATCCGTGTTGTTATAGCACGCTTATTTTGTGTGAGGGTATCCAGGCTCTCTGTAGCAGGTGTGAGAGGCCAGCCCTGGAGGCTTCCTCAAAAAGCCAGGTCTTCAGCTTCTTGTGAAAGCCAGGAAGAGAGGAGGGGGCTTTGATGTGTTGTGGGAGGTTTTTCGAGGCTTTTGGGGCCAGGTACGAGAAGGCACAGCCCCTTTCTCTGCTTTCGTGCATGCATGGGGTGTGTGCTCATAAGAGTGGAGGTGTCTGTACGTTTGGTGGAAGTGAAGGCGGATGTTCATATAGGCAGGACTAGTGTTGGGGAGAGCTTTGTAGGTGTGGGTGAGGAGTTTAAAGTGTGTCCACTATTGTATCGGGAGCCAGTGGAGGTCTCTAAGGTGTGGTGTGATATGGGTTGGGCGTGGCAGGTTGAGGACTAGTCTGGCTGCTGAGTTTTGGATGGTCTGCAGTCTTCTTGTGAGCTGGTTGTTAATCCCTGCATTAAGGGTGTTTCTATAATCTAGTCTGCTAGTGATGGGGGCTTCTATAGTCTAGTCTGCTGGTGAAGAGGACGTGGATGATTATTTTCCTGGTGTGTGGATGCCTCAGATTTTCTTCAGCATCGTTAGTGTGTTGAAGCAGGCCGAGACCACTGCGTTAACTTGGGCAGTCATGTCCAGTGCATATATTTTGATTACTATCACTTCATCTCAGGATTTACAACCATGTTATGACAGTGTCAGGGCACGTAGACATGATCAGAATCTTCAAGATCAGCACTTCCTCAAGGGCTCCTAACTCCCTCACTTATCACTTATCCCCAATCATCACATGCCAGACTGCCCATGACTATGTCACTAAAAGACATGCGCCCTGGGTGTCATCGATAAATAATGCATACACTGACAATGCATGATAAGTACAGACATGTGACACTCACTTTTGGACAACTGTACTTGTAGACAATTGATCCCATGAAGGGTGTATTGAAGATGAAAGCTCATACTGCTCTACTGCCCTGATCAGAAACATCCAGAGCATCCATTGCATTCTTCATTGTAGCCAAGAACCCACCCAATGATGCAACCAAGACTGAAACCTCCATTGGTGTAAACCCGCACCCCACCACTGTAGCCAAGACTGTAAACTGCACCCCAGGGTGCAGCCTCAACTGCTATCTAGACTGCACCCCCCACTCAAGCCAAGAAAGCACTCGGCTCTGCTGCTAACACTGCACCCAACATTGCAACCATGAAAGCACTAAGCTCTGCAGCGAAGATTACAGCAAACAGTACTGGAATTACGTCTGCAACTACCTCCACTACATCAGCTGCAACCACAACTATCTTCCCAGAAAAAACAAACACTGCCACCTCAGCTGCTTTAACACCTCATCATCATCATGAACGACACAACATCTGTCACTTCAACATGCACTGCATATCATACCATGGCCAGTGTTGCTGCTGGTATGTGGCCCTCTTCACCAACTCTTTTAGTGCCCACAGATGTCAATGATGAGGCCGTGCCTCGAATCTAACTAGAGGACTTAATATCTTGTCAGGTCACACAAAAGCAGGACTGCTGTTGCGACAAAGTCATAGGCTAACCATGAACACTGGAATACAACTCACCCAATGGGTGAGAAGCAAGCAGCTGGCATATCACCATGCTAGACAGCTACCTACAGACACTATGCTGACCCTGAAGGAGTTGAGTCAGAAGATGATGACTCTAGAAGAGGGACAGGAAACTCTCCCAGGGTGACATATGGGAAAGAGGCCCAATGCTTGTCTGCCCTCCCTGGGAACAGTGACACACTGAAGGAGAAATTGGTGGACATGAGGCAAGCAGATCTATTGGCATAGCATCGCAGTACAGAACAGAGGCACCTCACCCTCTCCAACACCTACACTCTGAATCTCCTGACTGCACCCATCCGAGCAGATGGTGGAAGGTAATGAATCCACTTTTTCTGTATTGGATAGCCTTGTAAGACTTGTGTGACAAGAAATTACATTATTTTGCATGATCCACTTTGCAGCAAGGGGTGCTCCCTTCAACACTATCCACCGCCCCCTTCTCCCCAAAATCACAGGCCTCACCACAACGGGCAAGAAGAAGATCAACCTATCTAGCACAATTCACTAGGCCTGCTTGGGAGAATGCCCCCAAAAACTAGGAATAGGTATTTGTCATGCTGGAGTTGCAGGCAATTCATTTCTCTCATTTGAACAGATTTGTTTTGTCATAGGACTTAGACGATGAAATGCAGACTGCACAATAAAAAGTTGATGACTATGACCCCCATTTACTAAGCTTTTGCGTCACCCTTGTGTCATGCAAGGCTGGGCAATGCAATGGCTCATTTGGGATTTACAAAGTCATGCAAGGTCTGACTTTTGTAGCCTTGCGTGGCTTTGTAAAGAAACGTAACACGATGCAGCAGCTTGCACTGAATTCCATTACATTTCTTAGAGGTAGGTGTTCCGTTGGTGGAGAATGGGCATTTCCCGTGCATCCACCAATGGATTTCACAGAATTTCAGCTTAACTAAGGTTTGTAAAGCTGGAATTGTATGAAATTGGTATGCCCTTCCACAGAGAGGTGTAACGAGGAAAAATATGTTTATTTCTCCTCATTACTCCCTCTTTCTATGTGTGATGCATTCTGCTTTACATTTAGAAACATAAATATGCCTCTTTGGATTGTTTTTGTTCATTAAGGTATTTTGTTCTGCACAAAAACAATACTGCCCATAATGCAGGGACCCTGTCACGATGTTAAGAGGGTGTTTGCGTTGACGAGAAACAGCCTCAAGTGCGCAAGTGGAGGGTGAGAGCTAAAGAGTGCCATAGCTTAGTAGATATGCATGAACTTTTGATACATATGCCCACAGTATTTAGTGCAGTGAGCTTTACTGACGTGCAGTGTTACATTGTCATGTCTAGCTTATCAGAGCTAACTCATGATGATGTGGTCCCTCATGCCAGTGATTATATGGTCTTAGGTTCTTGAGTTTTCTGAGTATAGAATTTGATCAGGTGTGCAACTTTTGAGTGACACTACATGTGTATTTCAACCAGATCTTTATTTATATATATATAGTGCCATATATGTATATAGTGCTTATATATGGATTGCTGACGTATGTGTTGCACATGTTTTTGTTGCACACTATTTTCTGACATGTTTGTGGAATTTGGGGTATTGGAAAACGAGCTTGCAAGATGCACAGCCTATTTTTGGGTGAAGGAGGTTTTCACAGTGGTGGCTGCCTGCCATAGAAAGTGGTGGGCAGCAGTGTGGGTGCTGGGGGAATAATATAAAAAAAGGACTTACCTGATGCTGCCGGGGTCCAGCTTCTTCCACGAGCGCAGTCCAGCTCCCAGACTCCCCTCCCAATTCCAACGCTGCTTTCATGCTATTTCTCAGCATGAGAGAAGCACACAGATTGGTCTGAGTGGGCTTGGCTGACGCTGACTCAGGCACATGGAGCCTGGGCCTCTTCTCCACCAGGCTGTGCAACACAGCTGGGTTGGAGAAATGTAAGTGCACATGTCAGTTTGGCCATCCTAAGACTGCTGGCCAAACCGACATGCGCACTCACAGTGACTCCCCACTCCTCTTCCCTGCTGCTGTCCCTAGAGGATGGCCCCACCATAGACTCAGGCCACTTGGTGGGCTCGGCTTAGCCAGGGAAAAATAAAATTATAATAAATCGTTTTATTAGCATTTTATTTTTTATCTGCTGGCTTTTAGCAGCGTGGCGAGGAGCCGCCACTAGGTTTTCAGCTATAAACTACTGATCCATGTGGCTTTGGCGATACTGCATGACTCAGAATCAGGGACTACGAAAATGAACGGAATATTCAGGAGACCTAATTGTCAGTAGGTGTGCTGCATGTCTTAAGGCAGTGGATCATTTCACTGAATAAATATATGTAGCATAGTAAACAGGTTCACTGATATTAGTTAAACTACTGAGTTGATATTTCATATATGAAATCAATATAAAGCAGGAAATACCTTTAGTACAGTAAACGTGAAGTTTAGCACTGGCAAATTAGCATTCAGCGTTAAAAAATAAAAGGTTGAAAGCAAACTTACATTGCGTGAGTCAACAGCAGGATACATTATATCCATCCAACCTTTAAAAGTGGCCTATAAAAATGTAAAAAACACATTTTAATGTTCATACCTATGGAAAATGTCTACTTGTTAAATGCATAATTTGAACCCTTGGGTCAGTACATCAAAACTCTTTGATATGATACACATTTACTGACAAACTCAATCCTTTTTTACCATGTATAATCGTGGCATAGTTTAGAATGATCAGCACAATCAATTACAATACTAATCGCTAATACTGGAAAAAAAAGCTATGGTTATTTTAATAAATTGATATAAAGAACACAACATCATGGATAATTACTCTGGGTCAAAATTCAGTCCATCGTTTTTTGCTTACCATGTAACCTCAGACAGGAACCAGCCATATACAAATCACCCTGGGCCCTGCTCCCCACTGAGCAGGAACACAAGCAACCTCTGACCAGCGTGGACCTATTTGGGCCTCTCCAGTACAGTGCAGCTTGACTCCTTTGGTGCAGTGAGCACTGGACCCGCCTCTAGGCATTCCCTCCACACTCCTACGCCCCACTACTGTTAAAGTGTGGGATATCACTTTCATTGACAAGCTCCACAAAATTATGGCATTCTTAATGAGTTTTTTTTAATAAGAGGGTAATTGCCCTGAGCAACACAACCTATGGATAAGCTAAAAGTATGGAGCAGCCCTACTAGACTGGATAATGTTTTTAGTACAAATAAACTACATAAGTTCACACAGTGTAAAAATAGAAATACGTTATAATTAGCATTAGATAGTGAAAGCATGTATAGTAAAGAGTTGTACTATTGATGCAACAGTAAAAGAGGTGCACAAGCATGTACAAGCAGATGAGAATTAATTCACATGCAGGACAAAATGGAAAGAAACCCAAGCTATATAAATAGCAAGACCCCTAAACGAGAATGCACCTTTTTGCTCTGAGTATGCAAATAGTGGTGCAGAAGGAGTAAAGAATGCACACAATTGTTTTAAAAAAAACAAGCTAGCACATTATACTAACAATGAAGGAAATATTCAGAACCTGAATCAGTGCATAAGTAGGGGGATAGAGAACTGAGGATAGAGTTAACCGGCACACCTGTGTTTCATTCTAATACACAGCGGGACAGGGAAGATAAAATGACACAGAGGAAGAAATACACGTGTAGAGAGTTCTTTGGGAATATTAACACACTCTGTAATTGTAAATGTATTAAGTCAAAGAGTAAGCTGCTACACAAGGTGAATGGCAGAAAGCCTGCACATAGCTGTCAGGTGTGTAAATAATCAGCAGTACAGGAATGGTATGTTTGGTTAGCGCAGATCGTACGGTAACCAGATTTTGAGAAGCAAAAACCGGGACAGGTCAGACATAAATGTAAGACTAAAGTTTTTTTGTTGCCTGTTCCGGTTTTTGTGTAGCCATGTAAATGCATGTGTGTGTGTATATATATATTTATATATATATATATAAATATATATATATATATATTTTCCACCAAACACCCAAGCTTTTCTGGACACACTCAACTGCTGTTGTCAACCATTCGGTTTATTTATTTTTGGCAAGCCAACACGATCATTCCGGTTAAAATCTTCATGCCGACGCGTTTCGAGGTAAGAACCTCTTCTTCGTGGGCAGCTTTTAAAATGTCTCACAGAGGCTCTCGCATGTCATTTTATCTCCGCCCATAGTGGGCGTTGTTTAGTACCTTTGTTGTTCCATTACACCATGTGGTGCATGCTGGGATTTGTAGTCCCTTAACGAGCGTGTTAAACCCTTAGTGGGTTCTGCAGACATTCTTTTCAGCAAATAACTTTACCCTTGGTAGGGATCTGGATGAGGCGTCAGTTCATTTATGCCACAACAGCTGTGCTGCAAAACGGGTGCGGAATCGTTCCCACCACGCAGCCTCTCTGTGTTTGCGAAATGGTGCAGTCCAGCGCGGCAGGGCTGCCGCGTAACATATTTTCCACCAAACACCCAAGCTTTTCTGGACGCACTCAACTGCTGTTGTCAACCATTCGGTTTCTTTATTTTTGGCAAGCCAACACGATCATTCCGGTTAAATTCTTCATGCCGACGCGTTTTGAGGTAAGAACCTCTTCTTCGTGGGCAGCTTTTAAAATGTCTCACATAGGCTCTCGCATGTCATTTTATCTCCGCCCATAGTGGGCGTTGTTTAGTACCTTTGTTGTTCCATTACACCATGTGGTGCATGCTGGGATTTGTAGTCCCTTAACGAGCGTGTTAAACCCTTAGTGGGTTCTGCAGACATTCTTTTCAGCAAATAACTTTACCCTTGGTAGGGATCTGGATGAGGCGTCAGTTCATTTATGCCATAACAGCTGTGCTGCAAAACGGGTGCGGAATCGTTCCCACCACGCAGCCTCTCTGTGTTTGCGAAATGGTGCAGTCCAGCGCGGCAGGGCTGCTGCGTAACATATTTTCCACCAAACACCCAAGCTTTTCTGGCGCACTCAACTGCTGTTGTCAACCATTCGGTTTCTTTATTTTTGGCAAGCCAACACGATCATTCTGGTTAAAATCTTCATGCCGACGCGTTTCGAGGTAAGAACCTCTTCTTTGTGGGCAGCTTTTAAAATGTCTCACAGAGGCTCTCGCATGTCATTTTATCTCCGCCCATAGTGGGCGTTGTTTAGTACCTTTGTTGTTCCATTACACCATGTGGTGCATGCTGGGATTTGTAGTCCCTTAACGAGCGTGTTAAACCCTTAGTGGGTTCTGCAGACCTTCTTTCAGCAAATAACTTTACCCTTGGTAGGGATCTGGATGAGGCGTCAGTTCATTTATGCCACAACAGCTGTGCTGCAAAACGGGTGCGGAATCGCTCCCACCACGCAGCCTCTCTGTGTTTGCGAAATGGTGCAGTCCAGCGCGGCAGGGCTGCCGCGTAACATATTTTCCACCAAACACCCAAGCTTTTCTGGACGCACTCAACTGCTGTTGTCAACCATTCGGTTTCTTTATTTTTGGCAAGCCAACACGATCATTCCGGTTAAAATCTTCATGCCGACGCGTTTCGAGGTAAGAACCTCTTCTTCGTGGGCAGCTTTTAAAATGTCTCACAGAGGCTCTCGCATGTCATTTTATCTCCGCCCATAGTGGGCGTTGTTTAGTACCTTTGTTGTTCCATTACACCATGTGGTGCATGCTGGGATTTGTAGTCCCTTAACGAGCGTGTTAAACCCTTAGTGGGTTCTGCAGACATTCTTTTCAGCAAATAACTTTACCCTTGGTAGGGATCTGGATGAGGCGTCAGTTCATTTATGCCACAACAGCTGTGCTGCAAAACGGCTGCGGAATCGTTCCCACCACGCAGCCTCTCTGTGTTTGCGAAATGGTGCAGTCCAGCGCGGCAGGGCTGCCGCGTAACATATTTTCCACCAAACACCCAAGCTTTTCTGGACGCACTCAATTGCTGTTGTCAACCATTCGGTTTCTTTATTTTTGGCAAGCCAACACGATCATTCCGGTTAAAATCTTCATGCCGACGCGTTTCGAGGTAAGAACCTCTACTTCGTGGGCAGCTTTTAAAATGTCTCACAGAGGCTCTCGCATGTCATTTTATCTCCGCCCATAGTGGGCGTTGTTTAGTACCTTTGTTGTTCCATTACACCATGTGGTGCATGCTGGGATTTGTAGTCCCTTAACGAGCGTGTTAAACCCTTAGTGGGTTCTGCAGACATTCTTTTCAGCAAATAACTTTACCCTTGGTAGGGATCTGGATGAGGCGTCAGTTCATTTATGCCACAACAGCTGTGCTGCAAAACGGGTGCGGAATCGTTCCCACCACGCAGCCTCTCTGTGTTTGCGAAATGGTGCAGTCCAGCGCAGCAGGGCTGCCGCGTAACATATTTTCCACCAAACACCCAAGCTTTTCTGGACGCACTCAACTGCTGTTGTCAACCATTCGGTTTCTTTATTTTTGGCAAGCCAACACGATCATTCAGGTTAAAATCTTCATGCGACGCGTTTCGAGGTAAGAACCTCTTCTTCGTGGGCAGCTTTTAAAATGTCTCACAGAGGCTCTCGCATGTCATTTTATCTCCGCCCATAGTGGGCGTTGTTTAGTACCTTTGTTGTTCCATTACACCATGTGGTGCATGCTGGGATTTGTAGTCCCTTAACGAGCGTGTTAAACCCTTAGTGGGTTCTGCAGACATTCTTTTCAGCAAATAACTTTACCCTTGGTAGGGATCTGGATGAGGCGTCAGTTCATTTATGCCACAACAGCTGTGCTGCAAAACGGTTGCGGAATCGTTCCCACCACGCAGCCTCTCTGTGTTTGCGAAATGGTGCAGTCCAGCGCGGCAGGGCTGCCGCGTAACATATTTTCCACCAAACACCCAAGCTTTTCTGGACGCACTCAACTGCTGTTATCAACCATTCGGTTTCTTTATTTTTGGCAAGCCAACACGATCATTCCGGTTAAAATCTTCATGCCGACGCGTTTCGAGGTAAGAACCTCTTCTTCGTGGGCAGCTTTTAAAACGTCTCACAGAGGCTCTCGCATGTCATTTTATCTCCGCCCATAGTGGGCGTTGTTTAGTACCTTTGTTGTTCCATTACACCATGTGGTGCATGCTGGGATTTGTAGTCCCTTAACGAGCGTGTTAAACCCTTAGTGGGTTCTGCAGACATTCTTTTCAGCAAATAACTTTACCCTTGGTAGGGATCTGGATGAGGCGTCAGTTCATTTATGCCACAACAGCTGTGCTGCAAAACGGCTGCGGAATCGTTCCCACCACGCAGCCTCTCTGTGTTTGCGAAATGGTGCAGTCCAGCGCGGCAGGGCTGCCGCGTAACATATTTTCCACCAAACACCCAAGCTTTTCTGGATGCACTCAATTGCTGTTGACAACCATTCGGTTTCTTTATTTTTGGCAAGCTAACACGATCATTCCGGTTAAAATCTTCATGCCGACGCGTTTCGAGGTAAGAACCTCTTCTTCGTGGGCAGCTTTTAAAATGTCTCACAGAGGCTCTCGCATGTCATTTTATCTCCGCCCATAGTGGGCGTTGTTTAGTACCTTTGTTGTTCCATTACACCATGTGCTGCATGCTGGGATTTGTAGTCCCTTAACAAGCGTGTTAAACCCTTAGTGGGTTCTGCAGACATTCTTTTCAGCAAATAACTTTACCCTCGGTAGGGATTTGGATGAGGCGTCAGTTCATTTATGCCACAACAGCTGTGCTGCAAAACGGGTGCGGAATCGTTCCCACCACGCAGCCTCTCTGTTTGCGCGAAATGGTGCAGTCCAGCGCGGCAGGGCTGCCGCGTAACATATTTTCCACCAAACACCCAAGCTTTTCTGGACGCACTCAATTGCTGTTGTCAACCATTCGGTTTCTTTATTTTTGGCAAGCCAACACGATCATTCCGGTTAAAATCTTCATGCCGACGCGTTTCGAGGTAAGAACCTCTACTTCGTGGGCAGCTTTTAAAATGTCTCACAGAGGCTCTCGCATGTCATTTTATCTCCGCCCATAGTGGGCGTTGTTTAGTACCTTTGTTGTTCCATTACACCATGTGGTGCATGCTGGGATTTGTAGTCCCTTAACGAGCGTGTTAAACCCTTAGTGGGTTCTGCAGACATTCTTTTCAGCAAATAACTTTACCCTTGGTAGGGATCTGGATGAGGCGTCAGTTCATTTATGCCACAACAGCTGTGCTGCAAAACGGGTGCGGAATCGTTCCCACCACGCAGCCTCTCTGTGTTTGCGAAATGGTGCAGTCCAGCGCAGCAGGGCTGCCGCGTAACATATTTTCCACCAAACACCCAAGCTTTTCTGGACGCACTCAACTGCTGTTGTCAACCATTCGGTTTCTTTATTTTTGGCAAGCCAACACGATCATTCAGGTTAAAATCTTCATGCCGACGCGTTTCGAGGTAAGAACCTCTTCTTCGTGGGCAGCTTTTAAAATGTCTCACAGAGGCTCTCGCATGTCATTTTATCTCCGCCCATAGTGGGCGTTGTTTAGTACCTTTGTTGTTCCATTACACCATGTGGTGCATGCTGGGATTTGTAGTCCCTTAACGAGCGTGTTAAACCCTTAGTGGGTTCTGCAGACATTCTTTTCAGCAAATAACTTTACCCTTGGTAGGGATCTGGATGAGGCGTCAGTTCATTTATGCCACAACAGCTGTGCTGCAAAACGGTTGCGGAATCGTTCCCACCACGCAGCCTCTCTGTGTTTGCGAAATGGTGCAGTCCAGCGCGGCAGGGCTGCCGCGTAACATATTTTCCACCAAACACCCAAGCTTTTCTGGACGCACTCAACTGCTGTTATCAACCATTCGGTTTCTTTATTTTTGGCAAGCCAACACGATCATTCGGGTTAAAATCTTCATGCCGACGCGTTTCGAGGTAAGAACCTCTTCTTCGTGGGCAGCTTTTAAAACGTCTCACAGAGGCTCTCGCATGTCATTTTATCTCCGCCCATAGTGGGCGTTGTTTAGTACCTTTGTTGTTCCATTACACCATGTGGTGCATGCTGGGATTTGTAGTCCCTTAACGAGCGTGTTAAACCCTTAGTGGGTTCTGCAGACATTCTTTTCAGCAAATCACTTTACCCTTGGTAGGGATCTGGATGAGGCGTCAGTTCATTTATGCCACAATAGCTGTGCTGCAAAACGGGTGCGGAATCGTTCCCACCACGCAGCCTCTCTGTGTTTGCGAAATGGTGCAGTCCAGCGTGGCAGGGCTGCCGCGTAACATATTTTCCACCAAACACCCAAGCTTTTCTGGACGCACTCAACTGCTGTTGTCAACCATTCGGTTTCTTTATTTTTGGCAAGCCAACACGATCATTCCGGTTAAAATCTTCATGCCGACGCGTTTCGAGGTAAGAACCTCTTCTTCTTGGGCAGCTTTTAAAATGTCTCACAGAGGCTCTCGCATGTCATTTTATCTCCGCCCATATTGGGCGTTGTTTAGTACCTTTGTTGTTCCATTACACCATGTGGTGCATGCTGGGATTTGTAGTCCCTTAACGAGCGTGTTAAACCCTTAGTGGGTTCTGCAGACATTCTTTTCAGCAAATAACTTTACCCTTGGTAGGGATCTGGATGAGGCGTCAGTTCATTTATGCCACAACATCTGTGCTGCAAAACGGGTGCGGAATCGTTCCCACCACGCAGCCTCTCTGTGGTTGCGAAATGTTGCAGTCCAGCGCGGCAGGGCTGCCGCGTAACATATTTTCCACCAAACACCCAAGCTTTTCTGGACGCACTTAACTGCTGTTGTCAACCATTCGGTTTCTTTATTTTTGGCAAGCCAACACAATCATTCCGGTTAATATCTTCATGCCGACGCGTTTCGAGGTAAGAACTTCTTCTTCGTGGGCAGCTTTTAAAATGTCTCACATAGGCTCTCGCATGTCATTTTATCTCCGCCCATAGTGGGCGTTGTTTAGTACCTTTGTTGTTCCATTACACCATGTGGTGCATGCTGGGATTTGTAGTCCCTTAACGAGCGTGTTAAACCCTTAGTGGGTTCTGCAGACCTTCTTTTCAGCAAATAACTTTACCCGTGGTAGGGATCTGGATGAGGCGTCAGTTCATTTATGCCACAACAGCTGTGCTGCAAAACGGGTGCGGAATCGTTCCCACCACGCAGCCTCTCTGTGTTTGCCAAATGGTGCAGTCCAGCGCGGCAGGGCTGCCGCGTAACATATTTTCCACCAAACACCCAAGCTTTTCTGGACGCATTCAACTGCTGTTGTCAACCATTCGGTTTCTTTATTTTTGGCAAGCCAACACGATCATTCCGATTAAAATCTTAATGCCGACGCGTTTCGAGGTAAGAACCTCTTCTTCGTGGGCAGCTTTTAAAATGTCTCACAGAGGCTCTCGCATGTCATTTTATCTCCGCCCATAGTGGGCGTTGTTTAGTACCTTTGTTGTTCCATTACACCATGTGGTGCATGCTGGGATTTGTAGTCCCTTAACGAGCGTGTTAAACCCTTAGTGGGTTCTGCAGACATTCTTTTCAGCAAATAACTTTACCCTTGGTAGGGATCTGGATGAGGCGTCAGTTCATTTATGCCACAACAGCTGTGCTGCAAAACGGCTGCGGAATCGTTCCCACCACGCAGCCTCTCTGTGTTTGCGAAATGGTGCAGTCCAGCGTTGCAGGGCTGCCGCGTAACATATTTTCCACCAAACACCCAAGCTTTTCTGGATGCACTCAATTGCTGTTGACAACCATTCGGTTTCTTTATTTTTGGCAAGCTAACACGATCATTCCGGTTAAAATCTTCATGCCGACGCGTTTCGAGGTAAGAACCTCTTCTTCGTGGGCAGCTTTTAAAATGTCTCACAGAGGCTCTCGCATGTCATTTTATCTCCGCCCATAGTGGGCGTTGTTTAGTACCTTTGTTGTTCCATTACACCATGTGCTGCATGCTGGGATTTGTAGTCCCTTAACAAGCGTGTTAAACCCTTAGTGGGTTCTGCAGACATTCTTTTCAGCAAATAACTTTACCCTCGGTAGGGATTTGGATGAGGCGTCAGTTCATTTATGCCACAACAGCTGTGCTGCAAAACGGGTGCGGAATCGTTCCCACCACGCAGCCTCTCTGTGTTTGCGAAATGGTGCAGTCCAGCGCGGCAGGGCTGCCACGTAACATATTTTCCACCAAACACCCAAGCTTTTCTGGACGCACTCAATTGCTGTTGTCAACCATTCGGTTTCTTTATTTTTGGCAAGCCAACACGATCATTCCGGTTAAAATCTTCATGCCGACGCGTTTCGAGGTAAGAACCTCTACTTCGTGGGCAGCTTTTAAAATGTCTCACAGAGGCTCTCGCATGTCATTTTATCTCCGCCCATAGTGGGCGTTGTTTAGTACCTTTGTTGTTCCATTACACCATGTGGTGCATGCTGGGATTTGTAGTCCCTTAACGAGCGTGTTAAACCCTTAGTGGGTTCTGCAGACATTCTTTTCAGCAAATAACTTTACCCTTGGTAGGGATCTGGATGAGGCGTCAGTTCATTTCTGCCACAACAGCTGTGCTGCAAAACGGGTGCGGAATCGTTCCCACCACGCAGCCTCTCTGTGTTTGCGAAATGGTGCAGTCCAGCGCAGCAGGGCTGCCGCGTAACATATTTTCCACCAAACACCCAAGCTTTTCTGGACGCACTCAACTGCTGTTGTCAACCATTCGGTTTCTTTATTTTTGGCAAGCCAACACGATCATTCAGGTTAAAATCTTCATGCCGACGCGTTTCGAGGTAAGAACCTCTTCTTCGTGGGCAGCTTTTAAAATGTCTCACAGAGGCTCTCGCATGTCATTTTATCTCCGCCCATAGTGGGCGTTGTTTAGTACCTTTGTTGTTCCATTACACCATGTGGTGCATGCTGGGATTTGTAGTCCCTTAACGAGCGTGTTAAACCCTTAGTGGGTTCTGCAGACATTCTTTTCAGCAAATAACTTTACCCTTGGTAGGGATCTGGATGAGGCGTCAGTTCATTTATGCCACAACAGCTGTGCTGCAAAACGGTTGCGGAATCGTTCCCACCACGCAGCCTCTCTGTGTTTGCGAAATGGTGCAGTCCAGCGCGGCAGGGCTGCCGCGTAACATATTTTCCACCAAACACCCAAGCTTTTCTGGACGCACTCAACTGCTGTTATCAACCATTCGGTTTCTTTATTTTTGGCAAGCCAACACGATCATTCCGGTTAAAATCTTCATGCCGACGCGTTTCGAGGTAAGAACCTCTTCTTCGTGGGCAGCTTTTAAAACGTCTCACAGAGGCTCTCGCATGTCATTTTATCTCCGCCCATAGTGGGCGTTGTTTAGTACCTTTGTTGTTCCATTACACCATGTGGTGCATGCTGGGATTTGTAGTCCCTTAACGAGCGTGTTAAACCCTTAGTGGGTTCTGCAGACATTCTTTTCAGCAAATCACTTTACCCTTGGTAGGGATCTGGATGAGGCGTCAGTTCATTTATGCCACAACATCTGTGCTGCAAAACGGGTGCGGAATCGTTCCCACCACGCAGCCTCTCTGTGGTTGCGAAATGTTGCAGTCCAGCGCGGCAGGGCTGCCGCGTAACATATTTTCCACCAAACACCCAAGCTTTTCTGGACGCACTCAACTGCTGTTGTCAACCATTCGGTTTCTTTATTTTTGGCAAGCCAACACAATCATTCCGGTTAATATCTTCATGCCGACGCGTTTCGAGGTAAGAACTTCTTCTTCGTGGGCAGCTTTTAAAATGTCTCACATAGGCTCTCGCATGTCATTTTATCTCCGCCCATAGTGGGCGTTGTTTAGTACCTTTGTTGTTCCATTACACCATGTGGTGCATGCTGGGATTTGTAGTCCCTTAACGAGCGTGTTAAACCCTTAGTGGGTTCTGCAGACATTCTTTTCAGCAAATAACTTTACCCGTGGTAGGGATCTGGATGAGGCGTCAGTTCATTTATGCCACAACAGCTGTGCTGCAAAACGGGTGCGGAATCGTTCCCACCACGCAGCCTCTCTGTGTTTGCCAAATGGTGCAGTCCAGCGCGGCAGGGCTGCCGCGTAACATATTTTCCACCAAACACCCAAGCTTTTCTGGACGCATTCAACTGCTGTTGTCAACCATTCGGTTTCTTTATTTTTGGCAAGCCAACACGATCATTCCGATTAAAATCTTAATGCCGACGCGTTTCGTGGTAAGAACCTCTTCTTCGTGGGCAGCTTTTAAAATGTCTCACAGAGGCTCTCGCATGTCATTTTATCTCCGCCCATAGTGGGCGTTGTTTAGTACCTTTGTTGTTCCATTACACCATGTGGTGCATGCTGGGATTTGTAGTCCCTTAACGAGCGTGTTAAACCCTTAGTGGGTTCTGCAGACATTCTTTTCAGCAAATAACTTTACCCTTGGTAGGGATCTGGATGAGGCGTCAGTTCATTTATGCCACAACAGCTGTGCTGCAAAACGGGTGCGGAATCGTTCCCACCACGCAGCCTCTCTGTGTTTGCGAAATGGTGCAGTCCAGCGCAGCAGGGCTGCCGCGTAACATATTTTCCACCAAACACCCAAGCTTTTCTGGACGCACTCAACTGCTGTTGTCAACCATTCGGTTTCTTTATTTTTGGCAAGCCAACACGATCATTCAGGTTAAAATCTTCATGCCGACGCGTTTCGAGGTAAGAACCTCTTCTTCGTGGGCAGCTTTTAAAATGTCTCACAGAGGCTCTCGCATGTCATTTTATCTCCACCCGTAGTGGGCGTTGTTTAGTACCTTTGTTGTTCCATTACACCATGTGGTGCATGCTGGGATTTGTAGTCCCTTAACGAGCGTGTTAAACCCTTAGTGGGTTCTGCAGACATTCTTTTCAGCAAATAACTTTACCCTTGGTAGGGATCTGGATGAGGCGTCAGTTCATTTATGCCACAACAGCTGTGCTGCAAAACGGGTGTGTAATCGTTCCCACCACGCAGCCTCTCTGTGTTTGCGAAATGGTGCAGTCCAGCGCGGCAGGGCTGCCGCGTAACATATTTTCCACCAAACACCCAAGCTTTTCTGGACGCACTCAACTGCTGTTGTCAACCATTCGGTTTCTTTATTTTTGGCAAGCCAACACGATCATTCCGGTTAAAATCTTCATGCCGAAGCGTTTCGAGGTAAGAACCTCTTCTTCGTGGGCAGCTTTTAAAATAATTCACAGAGGCTCTCGCATGTCATTTTATCTCCGCCCATAGTGGGCGTTGTTTAGTACCTTTGTTGTTCCATTACACCATGTGGTGCATGCTGGGATTTGTAGTCCCTTAACGAGCGTGTTAAACCCTTAGTGGGTTCTGCAGACATTCTTTTCAGCAAATAACTTTACCCTTGGTAGGGATCTGGATGAGGCGTCAGTTCATTTATGCCACAACAGCTGTGCTGCAAAACGGGTGCGGAATCGTTCCCACCACGCAGCCTCTCTGTGTTTGCGAAATGGTGCAGTCCAGCGCAGCAGGGCTGCCGCGTAACATATTTTCCACCAAACACCCAAGCTTTTCTGGACGCACTCAACTGCTGTTGTCAACCATTCGGTTTCTTTATTTTTGGCAAGCCAACACGATCATTCCGGTTAAAATTTTCATGCCGACGCGTTTCGAGGTAAGAACCTCTTCTTCGTGGGCAGCTTTTAAAATGTCTCACAGAGGCTCTCGCATGTCATTTTATCTCCGCCCATAGTGGGCGTTGTTTAGTACCTTTGTTGTTCCATTACACCATGTGGTGCATGCTGGGATTTGTAGTCCCTTAACGAGCGTGTTAAACCCTTAGTGGGTTCTGCAGACATTCTTTTCAGCAAATAACTTTACCCTTGGTAGGGATCTGGATGAGGCGTCAGTTCATTTATGCCACAACAGCTGTGCTGCAAAACGGGTGCGGAATCGTTCCCACCACTCAGCCTCTCTGTGTTTGCGAAATGGTGCAGTCCAGCGCAGCAGGGCTGCCGCGTAACATATTTTCCACCAAACACCCAAGCTTTTCTGGACGCACTCAACTGCTGTTGTCAACCATTCGGTTTCTTTATTTTTGGCAAGCCAACACGATCATTCCGGTTAAAATCTTCATGCCGACGCGTTTCGAGGTAAGAACCTCTTCTTCGTGGGCAGCTTTTAAAATGTCTCACAGAGGCTCTCGCATGTCATTTTATCTCCGCCCATAGTGGGCGTTGTTTAGTACCTTTGTTGTTCCATTACACCATGTGGTGCATGCTGGGATTTGTAGTTCCATAACGAGCGTGTTAAACCTTTAGTGGGTTCTGTAGACATTCTTTTCAGCAAATAACTTTACCCTTGGTAGGGATCTGGATGAGGCGTCAGTTCATTTATGCCACAACAGCTGTGCTGCAAAACTGGTGCGGAATCGTTCCCACCACGCAGCCTCTCTGTGTTTGCGAAATGGTGCAGTCCAGCGCGGCAGGGCTGCCGCGTAACATATTTTCCACCAAACACCCAAGCTTTTCTGGACGCACTCAATTGCTGTTGTCAACCATTCGGTTTCTTTATTTTTGGCAAGCCAACACGATCATTCCGGTTAAAATCTTCATGCCGACGCGTTTCGAGGTAAGAACCTCTTCTTCGTGGGCAGCTTTTAAAATGTCTCACAGAGGCTCTCGCATGTCATTTTATCTCCGCCCATAGTGGGCGTTGTTTAGTACCTTTGTTGTTCCATTACACCATGTGGTGCATGCTGGGATTTGTAGTCCCTTAACAAGCGTGTTAAACCCTTAGTGGGTTCTGCAGACATTCTTTTCAGCAAATAACTTTACCCTTGGTAGGGATCTGGATGAGGCGTCAGTTCATTTATGCCACAACAGCTGTGCTGCAAAACGGGTGCGGAATCGTTCCCACCACGCAGCCTCTCTGTGTTTGCGAAATGGTGCAGTCCAGCGTGGCAGGGCTGCCGCGTAACATATTTTCCACCAGACACCCAAGCTTTTCTGGACGCACTCAACTACTGTTGTCAACCATTCGGTTTCTTTATTTTTGGCAAGCCAACACGATCATTCCGGTTAAAATCTTCATGCCGACGCGTTTCGAGGTAAGAACCTCTTCTTCGTGGGCAGCTTTTAAAATGTCTCACAGAGGCTCTCGCATGTCATTTTATCTCCGCCCATAGTGGGCGTTGTTTAGTACCTTTGTTGTTCCATTACACCATGTGGTTCATGCTGGGATTTGTAGTCCCTTAACGAGCGTGTTAAACCCTTAGTGGGTTCTGCAGACATTCTTTTCAGCAAATAACTTTACCCTTGGTAGGGATCTGGATGAGGCGTCAGTTCATTTATGCCACAACAGCTGTGCTGCAAAACGGGTGCGGAATCGTTCCCACCACGCAGCCTCTCTGTGTTTGCGAAATGGTGCAGTCCAGCGCGGCAGGGCTGCCGCGTAACATATTTTCCACCAAACACCCAAGCTTTTCTGGACGCACTCAACTGCTGTTGTCAACCATTCGGTTTCTTTATTTTTGGCAAGCCAACACGATCATTCCGGTTAAAATCTTCATGCCGACGCGTTTCGAGGTAAGAACCTCTTCTTCGTGGGCAGCTTTTAAAATGTCTCACAGAGGCTCTCGCATGTCATTTTATCTCCGCCCATAGTGGGCGTTGTTTAGTACCTTTGTTGTTCCATTACACCATGTGGTGCATGCTGGGATTTGTAGTCCCTAAACGAGCGTGTTAAACCCTTAGTGGGTTCTGCAGACATTCTTTTCAGCAAATAACTTTACCCTTGGTAGGGATCTGGATGAGGCGTCAGTTCATTTATGCCACAACAGCTGTGCTGCAAAACGGGTGCGGAATCGTTCCCACCACGCAGCCTCTCTGTGTTTGCGAAATGGTGTAGTCCAGCGCGGCAGGGCTGCCGCGTAACATATTTTCCACCAAACACCCAAGCTTTTCTGGACGCACTCAACTGCTGTTGTCAACCATTCGGTTTCTTTATTTTTGGCAAGCCAACACGATCATTCCGGTTAAATTCTTCATGCCGACGCGTTTCGAGTTAAGAACCTCTTCTTCGTGGGCAGCTTTTAAAATGTCTCACATAGGCTCTCGCATGTCATTTTATCTCCGCCCATAGTGGGCGTTGTTTAGTACCTTTGTTGTTCCATTACACCATGTGGTGCATGCTGGGATTTGTAGTCCCTTAACGAGCGTGTTAAACCCTTAGTGGGTTCTGCAGACATTCTTTTCAGCAAATAACTTTACCCGTGGTAGGGATCTGGATGAGGCGTCAGTTCATTTATGCCACAACAGCTGTGCTGCAAAACGGGTGCGGAATCGTTCCCACCACGCAGCCTCTCTGTGTTTGCGAAATGGTGCAGTCCAGCGCGGCAGGGCTGCCGCGTAACATATTTTCCACCAAACACCCAAGCTTTTCTGGACGCATTCAACTGCTGTTGTCAACCATTCGGTTTCTTTATTTTTGGCAAGCCAACACGATCATTCCGATTAAAATCTTCATGCCGACGCGTTTCGAGGTAAGAACCTCTTCTTCGTGGGCAGCTTTTAAAATGTCTCACAGAGGCTCTCGCATGTCATTTTATCTCCGCCCATAGTGGGCGTTGTTTAGTACCTTTGTTGTTCCATTACACCATGTGGTGCATGCTGGGATTTGTAGTCCCTTAACGAGCGTGTTAAACCCTTAGTGGGTTCTGCAGACATTCTTTTCAGCAAATAACTTTATCCTTGGTAGGGATCTGGATGAGGCGTCAGTTCATTTATGCCACAACAGCTGTGCTGCAAAACGGGTGCGGAATCGTTCCCACCACGCAGCCTCTCTGTGTTTGCGAAATGGTGCAGTCCAGCACAGCAGGGCTGCTGCGTAACATATTTTCCACCAAACAACCAAGCTTTTCTGGACGCACTCAACTGCTGTTGTCAACCATTCGGTTTCTTTATTTTTGGCAAGCCAACACGATCATTCCGGTTAAAATCTTCATGCCGACGCGTTTCGAGGTAAGAACCTCTTCTTCGTGGGCAGCTTTTAAAATGTCTCACAGAGGCTCTCGCATGTCATTTTATCTCCGCCCATAGTGGGCGTTGTTTAGTACCTTTGTTGTTCCATTACACCATGTGGTTCATGCTGGGATTTGTAGTCCCTTAACGAGCGTGTTAAACCCTTAGTGGGTTCTGCAGACATTCTTTTCAGCAAATAACTTTACCCTTGGTAGGGATCTGGATGAGGCGTCAGTTCATTTATGCCACAACAGCTGTGCTGCAAAACGGGTGCGGAATCGTTCCCACCACGCAGCCTCTCTGTGTTTGCGAAATGGTGCAGTCCAGCGCGGCAGGGCTGCCGCGTAACATATTTTCCACCAAACACCCAAGCTTTTCTGGACGCACTCAACTGCTGTTGTCAACCATTCGGTTTCTTTATTTTTGGCAAGCCAACACGATCATTCCGGTTAAAATCTTCATGCCGACGCGTTTCGAGGTAAGAACCTCTTCTTCGTGGGCAGCTTTTAAAATGTCTCACAGAGGCTCTCGCATGTCATTTTATCTCCGCCCATAGTGGGCGTTGTTTAGTACCTTTGTTGTTCCATTACACCATGTGGTGCATGCTGGGATTTGTAGTCCCTAAACGAGCGTGTTAAACCCTTAGTGGGTTCTGCAGACATTCTTTTCAGCAAATAACTTTACCCTTGGTAGGGATCTGGATGAGGCGTCAGTTCATTTATGCCACAACAGCTGTGCTGCAAAACGGGTGCGGAATCGTTCCCACCACGCAGCCTCTCTGTGTTTGCGAAATGGTGCAGTCCAGCGCGGCAGGGCTGCCGCGTAACATATTTTCCACCAAACACCCAAGCTTTTCTGGACGCATTCAACTGCTGTTGTCAACCATTCGGTTTCTTTATTTTTGGCAAGCCAACACGATCATTCCGATTAAAATCTTCATGCCGACGCGTTTCGAGGTAAGAACCTCTTCTTCGTGGGCAGCTTTTAAAATGTCTCACAGAGGCTCTCGCATGTCATTTTATCTCCGCCCATAGTGGGCGTTGTTTAGTACCTTTGTTGTTCCATTACACCATGTGGTGCATGCTGGGATTTGTAGTCCCTTAACGAGCGTGTTAAACCCTTAGTGGGTTCTGCAGACATTCTTTTCAGCAAATAACTTTATCCTTGGTAGGGATCTGGATGAGGCGTCAGTTCATTTATGCCACAACAGCTGTGCTGCAAAACGGGTGCGGAATCGTTCCCACCACGCAGCCTCTCTGTGTTTGCGAAATGGTGCAGTCCAGCACAGCAGGGCTGCTGCGTAACATATTTTCCACCAAACACCCAAGCTTTTCTGGACGCACTCAACTGCTGTTGTCAACCATTCGGTTTCTTTATTTTTGGCAAGCCAACACGATCATTCCGGTTAAAATCTTCATGCCGACGCGTTTCGAGGTTAGAACCTCTTCTTCGTGGGCAGCTTTTAAAATGTCTCACAGAGGCTCTCGCATGTCATTTTATCTCTGCCCATAGTGGGCGTTGTTTAGTACCTTTGTTGTTCCATTACACCATGTGGTGCATGCTGGGATTTGTAGTTCCATAACGAGCGTGTTAAACCTTTAGTGGGTTCTGCCGACATTCTTTTCAGCAAATAACTTTACCCTTGGTAGGGTTCTGGATGAGGCGTCAGTTCATTTATGCCACAACAGCTGTGCTGCAAAACGGGTGCGGAATCGTTCCCACCACGCAGCCTCTCTGTGTTTGCGAAATGGTGCAGTCCAGCGCGGCAGGGCTGCCGCGTAACATATTTTCCACCAAACACCCAAGCTTTTCTGGACGCATTCAACTGCTGTTGTCAACCATTCGGTTTCTTTATTTTTGGCAAGCCAACACGATCATTCCGATTAAAATCTTCATGCCGACGCGTTTCGAGGTAAGAACCTCTTCTTCGTGGGCAGCTTTTAAAATGTCTCACAGAGGCTCTCGCATGTCATTTTATCTCCGCCCATAGTGGGCGTTGTTTAGTACCTTTGTTGTTCCATTACACCATGTGGTGCATGCTGGGATTTGTAGTCCCTTAACGAGCGTGTTAAACCCTTAGTGGGTTCTGCAGACATTCTTTTCAGCAAATAACTTTACCCTTGGTAGGGATCTGGATGAGGCGTCAGTTCATTTATGCCACAACAGCTGTGCTGCAAAATGGGTGCGGAATCGTTCCCACCACGCAGCCTCTCTGTGTTTGCGAAATGGTGCAGTCCAGCGCAGCAGGGCTGCCGCGTAACATATTTTCCACCAAACACCCAAGCTTTTCTGGACGCACTCAACTGCTGTTGTCAACCATTCGGTTTCTTTATTTTTGGCAAGCCAACACGATCATTCCGGTTAAAATCTTCATGCCGACGCGTTTCGAGGTAAGAACCTCTTCTTCGTGGGCAGCTTTTAAAATGTCTCACAGAGGCTCTCGCATGTCATTTTATCTCCGCCCATAGTGGGCGTTGTTTAGTACCTTTGTTGTTCCATTACACCATGTGGTGCATGCTGGGATTTGTAGTTCCATAACGAGCGTGTTAAACCTTTAGTGGGTTCTGCAGACATTCTTTTCAGCAAATAACTTTACCCTTGGTAGGGTTCTGGATGAGGCGTCAGTTCATTTATGCCACAACAGCTGTGCTGCAAAACGGGTGCGGAATCGTTCCCACCACGCAGCCTCTCTGTGTTTGCGAAATGGTGTAGTCCAGCGCGGCAGGGCTGCCGCGTAACATATTTTCCACCAAACACCCAAGCTTTTCTGGACGCACTCAATTGCTGTTGTCAACCATTCGGTTTCTTTATTTTTGGCAAGCCAACACGATCATTCCGGTTAAAATCTTCATGCCGACGCGTTTCGAGGTAAGAACCTCTTCTTCGTGGGCAGCTTTTAAAATGTCTCACAGAGGCTCTCGCATGTCATTTTATCTCCGCCCATAGTGGGCGTTGTTTAGTACCTTTGTTGTTCCATTACACCATGTGGTGCATGCTGGGATTTGTAGTCCCTTAACGAGCGTGTTAAACCCTTAGTGGGTTCTGCAGACATTCTTTTCAGCAAATAACTTTACCCTTGGTAGGGATCTGGATGAGGCGTCAGTTCATTTATGCCACAACAGCTGTGCTGCAAAACGGGTGCGGAATCGTTCCCACCACGCAGCCTCTCTGTGTTTGCGAAATGGTGCAGTCCAGCGCGCAGGGCTGCCGCCTAACATATTTTCCACCAAACACCCAAGCTTTTCTGGACGCACTCAACTGCTGTTGTCAACCATTCGGTTTCTTTATTTTTGGCAAGCCAACACGATCATTCCGGTTAAAATCTTCATGCCGACGCGTTTCGAGGTAAGAACCTCTTCTTCGTGGGCAGCTTTTAAAATGTCTCACAGAGGCTCTCGCATGTCATTTTATCTCCGCCCATAGTGGGCGTTGTTTAGTACCTTTGTTGTTCCATTACACCATGTGGTGCATGCTGGGATTTGTAGTCCCTTAACGAGCGTGTTAAACCCTTAGTGGGTTCTGCAGACATTCTTTTCAGCAAATAACTTTACCCTTGGTAGGGATCTGGATGAGGCGTCAGTTCATTTATGCCACAACAGCTGTGCTGCAAAACGGGTGCGGAATCGTTCCCACCACGCAGCCTCTCTGTGTTTGCGAAATGGTGTAGTCCAGCGCGGCAGGGCTGCCGCGTAACATATTTTCCACCAAACACCCAAGCTTTTCTGGACGCACTCAACTGCTGTTGTCAACCATTCGGTTTCTTTATTTTTGCCAAGCCAACACGATCATTCCGGTTAAAATCTTCATGCCGACGCGTTTCGAGGTAAGAACCTCTTCTTCGTGGGCAGCTTTTAAAATGTCTCACAGAGGCTCTCGCATGTCATTTTATCTCCGCCCATAGTGGGCGTTGTTTAGTACCTTTGTTGTTCCATTACACCATGTGGTGCATGCTGGGATTTGTAGTCCCTTAACGAGCGTGTTAAACCCTTAGTGGGTTCTGCAGACATTCTTTTCAGCAAATAACTTTACCCTTGGTAGGGATCTGGATGAGGCGTCAGTTCATTTATGCCACAACAGCTGTGCTGCAAAACGGGTGCGGAATCGTTCCCACCACGCAGCCTCTCTGTGTTTGCGAAATGGTGCAGTCCAGCGCGGCAGGGCTGCCGCGTAACATATTTTCCACCAAACACCCAAGCTTTTCTGGACGCACTCAACTGCTGTTGTCAACCATTCGGTTTCTTTATTTTTGGCAAGCCAACACGATCATTCCGGTTAAAATCTTCATGCCGACGCGTTTCGAGGTAAGAACCTCTTCTTCGTGGGCAGCTTTTAAAATGTCTCACAGAGGCTCTCGCATGTCATTTTATCTCCGCCCATAGTGGGCGTTGTTTAGTACCTTTGTTGTTCCATTACACCATGTGGTGCATGCTGGGATTTGTAGTCCCTTAACGAGCGTGTTAAACCCTTAGTGGGTTCTGCAGACATGCTTTTCAGCAAATAACTTTACCCTTGGTAGGGATCTGGATGAGGCGTCAGCTCATTTATGCCACAACAGCTGTGCGGCAAAACGGGTGCGGAATCGTTCCCACCACGCAGCCTCTCTGTGTTTGCGAAATGGTGCAGTCCAGCGCGGCAGGGCTGCCGCGTAACATATTTTCCACCAAACACCCAAGCTTTTCTGGACGCACTCAACTGCTGTTGTCAACCATTTGGTTTCTTTATTTTTGGCAAGCCAACACGATCATTCCGGTTAAAATCTTCATGCCGACGCGTTTCGAGGTAAGAACCTCTTCTTCGTGGGCAGCTTTTAAAATGTCTCACAGAGGCTCTCGCATGTCATTTTATCTCCGCCTATAGTGGGCGTTGTTTAGTACCTTTATTGTTCCATTACACCATGTGGTGCATGCTGGGATTTGTAGTCCCTTAACGAGCGTGTTAAACCCTTAGTGGGTTCTGCAGACATTCTTTTCAGCAAATAATTTACCCTTGGTAGGGATCTGGATGAGGCGTCAGTTCATTTATGCCACAACAGCTGTGCTGCAAAACGGGTGCAGAATCGTTCCCACCACGCAGCCTCTCTGTGTTTGCGAAATGGTGCAGTCCAGCGTGGCAGGGCTGCCGCGTAACATATTTTCCACCAAACACCCAAGCTTTTCTGGACGCACTCAACTGCTGTTGTCAACCATTCGGTTTCTTTATTTTTGGCAAGCCAACACGATCATTCCGGTTAAAATCTTCATGCCGACGCGTTTCAAGGTAAGAACCTCTTCTTCGTGGGCAGCTTTTAAAATGTCTCACAGACAATAAATAAACCGGATGGTTTTACAGTGGTTGTCGAGTGCGTCCTTAATATGCTCTTGGGCCTTTGGTGGAATCTATTTGTACACGGCAGCCGTGCCGTGGAGGACTGCACCATCTTCAATTGGATAAAGAGGCTGTTGGTGGGAACTTCTCTACGCCGGTTTGCAGCACAGCCACTGTGGTGAACAATACCCAGCACCCCATTTGGAGCCCTACGATAGGGTAGAATTATTGCTGCAGAGAGTGGATGATGAGCGGAACCCACTGAGGGTAATAACTACTCCTGACGGACTACAAAGTCCATCATGCATGACTTAAATAAAGGAAAATAAACGCACTAAGCGAGAGAAAAGTACACAGAGAGGCCCACTAGGGGGCCGGTACAAAAGCATGCAACTAATTAGCGTGGCTAATGGAGTCCTCTGCTATCATCCACGCTACAAGCCGCCTATGATTAAGAGGCAGAGCGCCTTGAAATGCGTTAGGCATGAGACATTTTAAAAGCTGGTATGAGGAAGCTGGGTTTGCCGTTTTAAATAAACCGGATGGTTTTACAGTGGTTGTCGAGTGTGTCCTTAATATGCTCTTGGGCCTTTGGTGGAATCTATTTGTACACAGCAGCCCTGCCGTGGAGGACTGCACCATCTTCAATTGGATAAAGAGGCTGTTGGTGGGAACTTCTCTACGCCGGTTTGCAGCACAGCCACTGTGGTGAACAATACCCAGCACCCCATCTGGAGCCCTACGATAGGGTAGAATTATTGCTGCAGAGAGTGGATGATGAGCGGAACCCACTGAGGGTAATAACTACTCCTGACGGACTACAAAGTCCATCATGCATGACTTAAATAAAGGAAAATAAACGCACTAAGCGAGAGAAAAGTACACAGAGAGGCCCACTAGGGGGCCGGTACAAAAGCATGCAACTAATTAGCGTGGCTAATGGAGTCCTCTGCTATCATCCACGCTACAAGCCGCCTATGATTAAGAGGCAGAGCGCCTTGAAACGCGTTAGGCATGAGACATTTTAAAAGCTGGTATGAGGAAGCTGGGTTTGCCGTTTTAAATAAACCGGATGGTTTTACAGTGGTTGTCGAGTGCGTCCTTAATATGCTCTTGGGCCTTTGGTGGAATCTATTTGTACACGGCAGCCCTGCCGTGGAGGACTGCACCATCTTCAATTGGATAAAGAGGCTGTTGGTGGGAACTTCTCTACGCTCGGTTTGCAGCACAGCCACTGTGGTGAACAATACCCAGCACCCCATCTAGAGCCCTACGATAGGGTAGAATTATTGCTGCAGAGAGTGGATGATGAGCGGAACCCACTGAGGGTAATAACTACTTCCTGACGGACTACAAAGTCCATCATGCATGACTTAAATAAAGGAAAATAAACGCACTAAGCGAGAGAAAAGTACACAGAGAGGCCCACTAGGGGGCCGGTACAAAAGCATGCAACTAATTAGCGTGGCTAATGGAGTCCTCTGCTATCATCCACGCTACAAGCCGCCTATGATTAAGAGGCAGAGCGCCTTGAAACGCGTTAGGCATGAGACATTTTAAAAACCTGGTATGAGGAAGCTGGGTTTGCCGTTTTAAATAAACCGGATGGTTTTACAGTGGTTGTCGAGTGCGTCCTTAATATGCTCTTGGGCCTTTGGTGGAATCTATTTGTACACGGCAGCCCTGCCGTGGAGGACTGCACCATCTTCAATTGGATAAAGAGGCTGTTGGTGGGAACTTCTCTACGCCGGTTTGCAGCACAGCCACTGTGGTGAACAATACCCAGCACCCCATCTGGAGCCCTACGATAGGGTAGAATTATTGCTGCAGAGAGTGGATGATGAGCGGAACCCACTGAGGGTAATAACTACTCCTGACGGACTACAAAGTCCATCATGCATGACTTAAATAAAGGAAAATAAACGCACTAAGCGAGAGAAAAGTACACAGATAGGCCCACTAGGGGCCGGTACAAAAGCATGCAACTAATTAGCGTGGCTAATGGAGTCCTCTGCTATCATCCACGCTACAAGCCGCCTATGATTAAGAGGCAGAGCGCCTTGAAACGCGTTAGGCATGAGACATTTTAAAAGCTGGTATGAGGAAGCTGGGTTTGCCGCTTTAAATAAACCGGATGGTTTTACAGTGGTTGTCGAGTGCGTCCTTAATATGCTCTTGGGCCTTTGGTGGAAAATATATATATATATATATATATATATATATATATATATATATATATATATATATATATATATATATATGTATGTATGTATATCCATTTCACTTTCCTGCCAAAAGCCACCACTCTCCTCGCAGTGGGTGCAGCGACTATACGAGGACAGTCTCGTAAGTTACCGCAATATCCACCAGAAAACACCGTGCACACGAAAGCTGTATTCTAAAAAATGTATTTCTCGCTTGTAAACATTAAACGACAAACGCGTTTCAGCCTGTTTCAATGTCCGTCTACTGGCCTTTTTCAATGTTGTTTTGCCTATTCAGTCACTTACAATTTAACACACAAGAACATAATTAATTGGACGGCCGTCTGCCACAGAAACTGACAATGGACTTTCCATTCAGCTCTTTCTCAAATCATGATTAACGTGGCGGCCATTTTAACCTATTTCTATTACAAGATGACATCTAACTGGATATGCAGCATCCCTAGTTGAAATAATAATCATCAATAACCATTTCGTTAAGTGTCATCTGAAACCCTCTCAATTCCACAAATTCAGCCCTGAATAGGCTAACATGCTGTCCCTTAAAGACCCTTCATGATTAACACCTCAAATCATGGTTAGCATGGCTGCCATTTTATCCTACCTCTGTTACACATTATTCATGATAGAATCCGACTGGATATGCAACATCCATAGTTGAAATAATAATCAATAGCCATTTCATTAAGTGTTCCTCTGAAACTCTCTAAATTCCACAAATTTAGCCCTGAATGGGCTTGCATATTTCACTGTATATCATGTTATCAATCTGACATTGTATTGTCTCTTAAAAACACCTTCTTCATGATTAACTCATTTCATGTTTGGATTCCAGTAGGCTGAAACGCGTTTGTCATTTAATGTTTACAAGCGAGAAATACATTTTCCAGAATGCAGCTTTCTTGTGCACGGTGCTTTCTGGTGGATATATATATGTATATATACCTACTGGCAGTCACCAGTAGGTAGTTATAGTTAGGACCTAGTTTCCATAGGAAGAGCATTTTTTGTTTTGCCAATAACTTTGGCGCCATTTGACGAATCCTTGAAAATTTTTCAAAACTAGTATGACGCTCACTTTACCTGCTGGCTTGAAAGCTTCTTGGTGATCCGTCAAGTGGTGGCCGAGAAAAAGGGGGTCCCGAAAAGCGTTTCCCCCATGTTAATTCAGGTAGGAGCTTTAGACACGGCTACAGCCCGAACTGCTGAACGGAATTCCACCAAATTTGGCAGAAAGGTAGATATGGGTCCAGTGAAGTGCCTTTCTCTTATATGGTGTCCTTCTGTTCAGTAGTAGATTCCTCACTTCTAGAATATCCCCAGATGCCAGACTGGATCCAAACATTTTCACAACAGTGCTCCCGAGTGTCGCTAGTTGGCACTGCGTGATTCTGCATTAGCTTTGACCCACCCAGGAAGTAATAGAGAGGAGCCGCCTATAAGCGCCATCTGTGTGCCAATGTCAATTTCTTACTTAACTCTTTCAGTACCCTCAGATGCAGAGCACAAAACAACTGTTGTTAGAAGTGTGCAGATCTCTAAATTGGAACCTTTTTAGATGTTAAAAAGAGGCAACTCCAGAGAATAGGAAGGTGGGAGAGCATTGTGGATTCTGTGGTTGGATAGAGTAGCCACCAGAAAGAACATTATTGAGGGTAAGACACTTTTCTTCTGATGGATACTTCTAACCACAAATTCCTCACCTTTAGAATAGATACCAAAGCAGTACCTTCCAAGGTAGAATGTCTGTGGTGTAGGCTCAGACTAAAACGTCTTGCAGGACCAAACAGGTCAGACCTGGCTGTCAAGGCAGTACTGCTTAGTGAACATGTGCACTGACGCCCAGTACGTGCCTGATAGATGTCCAGGACTGTTGTATTCCTCTTAGGGTGTCCATACACGGGCTTTCCTGTAGCATGTCCTTATATAGGCACAATTCGCCCTGCCCTTATATAGGCATAAAATCCCAGTCCTTATTTAGGCATTAAACCGTGCACTCCAAATACAGGCATGGTCTCCGACATCCGTCCACCCTAACGTCACAACGAGTTCTTGAAGAACAGACCCTTAGGCTTAGGCTTCGGGAGTTTCCCTAGCACAGGACTATTGATTTCTTCAAGGACTCATTTATTATGCATGAACCGTTATACCTTAGGGGTTCATTCATGACGTCTTCCGCTGTCCGATCCACGTCAATGCTAACATTCTAAGGTACCTCTCAGGTATAAATATACTTTCCCTAGCCCCTGTAAATCAGAGGAGACCTGTTTCCCGGCCTGACGCACTGAGAAGACGCTGTCATCCCTGCACGCAGAGAGTCCAGCTTCCAGTGATCTGACTTCCCTTACGGGGTGTTGGAGTTCGAGTCTGGCAAGAGATTCCTACCTCTCTCATTCTTAAGGTATGGGGCTGACTAGAACCTAGAGGGACTCTTGGCATACTTGGCATACTAGGCTTAACATACTCTTAGTATACCATAGTAAGGAATACTTCACCTACTTCATACCTCTCCCTACACCTAGGACAGGTTAGGTACATTGGGGTAGAACTAGCTTAGAGACGCATCCTATGAGTACTCGCATTCTTAGTCTATGTTATTTATGTAAATGCATATATACTAAAAGATAATGCTAGCGCAGTATTATTTATTTCTACTGCTTACGCTGTACATTATTTATCTTGCATACTGTCTTGTGATCGTAACAGCACATTTAACTTACACCAGAAACAAGACTGTTCAATAAATCTTTTATTGAAACGCCCGTCTATTCTTTCTGTGTAACTTTGAGGAAAACTAAGTATGCACGACTGAGCTGAGTGAAATAGTTATCTATTGTTTCCACTACTCTGGGACACGTTCTGATTCTAAAGGGAAACAAAGTTGTCATGTTTTGCGGCTGCCAGAAACTACTCCCTTCTTGTTTGTCAAGGAGTTTCTAGTGGCCTCTGAGCTAGCTGGCACAAGTAATTAAGTTTAATATACTCGATAGGGACATACTGACCTTAGTCCTATGTCAAACCTATAGGGGATATTATTCCAATGCGCAGAGCCTATTAGGGAAATAGGAGCTACACTACATGGCGCCCAATGTTTGGTAAGGCGGTAATTTAACGCTAGATACTGAGTAATTCAGCCGTGCTTTTTCTCTCAGAGACCCCTACCCATATACTCCAAAAGACGTCTGGAGTGGGCAGGGTTAAGTATCCACCACGGCTACATAGGGAGATACCCTATATATTAGCTGTTTGGTTTGCTCAACGTTGAAGGATACAGTGTTCCAAAATATTGTGCACCTTATCTTTGTTTCCTTGAAACCTGTTCTACATTTTTCAAAAAACAAAATGTCCTTAAACGGGGACGATACCACCGGAAACGGTGGAGCTGCGGCTGATCCAGCCCTAGCAACAGCTTTTAACATTACCGGTTTAAATGAAACCGAGGAGGGTGTTATAGACATCCCTCCAAACTTAAGAAGAGCCATCACTCTAAAACTTATAAAACATGGCCTACCACCAAGAGGCGGTAGAGCAGTTTTCGTGATAGAGGCACACGAATCCTTTCAGACAGAGGTATTCTATTCATGGGTAATATTTCCTGAATCAAATCCAGTTACAAAAATGTTTCACTTCTACAAAGAAGATGATCCACCAGAGGAATACATTCCTTTCGAGGATATAGAAATTCCATTAACATACCAGGAGCATCAGCTCTGGTTTAAAGGCGCCCTAAAACATCACAGAAACATTACCAGGCTCAGGTCCACTAGGTAGACCAGGAGCAACATGGCCGATTCTAGCCGGCTACACACCTCATCCTGAACTGGATATAATGTCAGATGAGGAACTACTTACTCAACTTACAGAGTTAATAAAAATCTACAGACAATTGGTCCAATATGTCATGCGGACTTTCACAGTCCAACCACCATTGACACTTCCAAATCAAACTCCTCAACAGGCGAATACACTAAAAATTACACCACAGACTCTAAACGCAGTCATGGGTAAAATGCCCACAAAACGTGAGCAGGTTCCATTTTGGATAGCTCAAAAAATTACTCAAATCGAAGCAGTATTTCCAAATACTAGCCCGTATGAGAAACACAGAATACTAACAATCAGTTTACCGATGGGGATCACACCACAACTGGAAGATTGCACCACTTGGGGCTCAGTCTTTGCTGCCATCTATACTAAAACACATGGTATTCCATCAATTGCGGTAATACCAGATGTCCTAAAACAAATTCAAAATGAATACGGGGCAGAGCCTGCTCTGAATTTAGGTATGAAATTACTGAAAAATTTCGACCAGGTCTCAACAATAATATTATCTAATATTAAAGGGGAGGCAGCAGCAGTGGCGATCCGCCAACGATTAAGGGAATTCGATGTTACAGAACATCAAACTGAGCTACCCAGAATAATTGAACAATTTTATGCAGAATTAGGCAGAGATAGTTTGGGTGGAAGACCAGTGAAGCCAAAACTATCTGAAAGTCCTGAGAAGGACACAATAAAACAAACTCCTACATCTTCTAAAAAGAAGTGGGAGACTAATAAACAAAATTCAAACGAGAAACGTTCTCAATCCCGAGGTAGGTCTCCTCAAAAGGAGCCCTCTGAAAGGAGGTATAACCTCAGGAATAGGGATAATTTGAGAAAACCTGACAGGTATCAAGATACTGATACACGTTCCTCTCGTCCCTTGCAGATCTCATCACAGACTTCGGAAAGAAGAGGACGGTCAGAACATAGAGAAGAACGCGTGAAATCGAAAGACGAAAAACACGCTCCAAAAAATAAAGCAAAACCTCAATTCTCCAAAAAGAAAGTAGCAGGTCTGAAGATCAGACATGCCAAGAATACTGAGAACACAACTCAAGAACGGAGAATGGGCTCAGACAATGCTGGACAGTGCAGCAGAAGTCACAATAGCTCGCCAGAAGCTGAAGGAACTTCTGGAGATAGTGGACTTGAATGAGTACATTACAGTTGAGACTGTAGACAACAGGGTTAGTACTCCACAAAAGTTATATGAAATAACACTCCGGATGGAGGGAGACATACCTAGAAAGGTGAAAGCACTTTCTTGGGAAAGACTATCAAGGGGCTATGACATACTTCTAGCAGAAAAAGACTGGCCACCACAATTTGTCAGGGAGTGCCCACACGGCGAGGATATTATTATGCCTGCCTTCTCCAACCATATTCCAATTCACCTAAAATATACATATGCCAGGAAATGGGCAGTGGCCCAGGACCCAGCATTATATAAAAATCATGTAGGATGGGATGAGGACTCACCTCACCATAAAATACATCTGAAACATGAACCAACTGCACAAAGGCAGTATCCAATAAAGCAAGAAGCTAAGAAACAGGTCAGGGAGATCTTAGATCAACTTGAATACCAAGGGGTGATTGAAACATGCACCTCCTCAATGAACAATCCTTTGTTTCCTGTCTCCAAACCAGACAGTGTTTAGGTGGATTACAGACACCTAAACACTTGTTCTAAAACATTTGCAGTGCAAAATGCACATAGCACAGCATTAATGAATAACATTGTGCGTAAAAAATACAAAACAACATTAGACATCTCAAATGGTTTCTTTTGTCAAAACATAGCACCTGAAAGCAGGTACTTAACAGCATTCTCCATAATGGGGACCCAGCGTCACTTTTGTCGACTCCCACAAGGGTTCAAGAACAGCCCAGGTTTATTCTCAGCGAGGGTAACGGAGTTACTACAAATTTATGACAATGAGGCATTGTCATATGTCGATGACATCTATCTGACAGACGATGACCTGCAAAAACTCTTGAACAGGGTAAGCACCATTATACTGGGCTTCGCCTCTGAGGGCTACAAGTTCAACTTTAAAAAGTCCCGAATTGCCCATCTCAATGTCCAATTTCTAGGATATGAGCTTTCAAGTGAAGGCAAGAGCTTGGCAGCTAACTTTCTAGAGAAATGTGCGCTGCTCCAACCTCCAAAAACGCAAAAAACTTACAATCCATCCTGGGTTTCCTAAACTTTGGAAGAACATACATTCTAAATTACGCAGAAAGGGTTAAACCTCTCTACGCATTAATCAAACCTGATTTTTCAATCAAAAACTGGACACAGGAACACACAGAAATTTTGCGTTCACTCCAGGCTAACATGTTAGCAACAAATCACTTACAAACACGTGTAAGTCAACGCAACCTGGTGATCCGAATAATTTCGGGTCAATGCGAATTCACCTACTTAACATTTAATGAGGGTGAAAAAATACCAATCGCATACAAGTCTCATTTGTATACACAGGCGGAAATGCGCTTCAGTTCAACTGAAAAAATTCTGACAGCAGTTCAAACCGCTGTAGCAAAAGAAAGAGCCCTAGCACAAGGGAAACGCATTATTGTCGTAACCCCAGTACCAGCTTTAGAAGCGGTCACAAAAGCAAGCATTCCAAATGCTAAAGCATTACATCCAAGATGGATACAATGGGTTAATTCTCTTGCTGCAACAGATGTTGAATATGTTTTTGATCCCGATTTAAAAACACAAGCATTCCTGCAATATGAACAAGAATGTCCACTGCCCACTGAGATTCTGCCTCTCGATCAGTACAAATTCATAATTTACACTGACGGTTCCGCACAACCCGCAACAGGGAGTAAGCAAGCTTACAGTGCAGCGTGTGCAATCATTAAAGGTCGCATGCGAGATGGCATCTTCAGACCTATGGTCACAAAAACTCAATCTCTAGGAGATTGTACAGCTCAGCGAGCTGAACTACAAGCATTCAAACTGGCACTTGAAAGTACAGATCGAGAATTCCCCACACTGATAGTGTGTGATTCCTTTTACTGTGTTCAGTCGTATAATGAATATATACAAAACTGGCTTGAAATGGTTTCAAAGATGCGAAAGGTGGCACAATAAAGCACAAAATGCTTTGGGAACAAGTAGTTCAGTTGAAAAACGAACTACCAAAGGCTCACGTGATCCACACACTGAGTCATCAACGTGATGGCGTTCACGTTGCCGGGAATTCATTGGCTGACGAAGCCGCAAAGGGGGCTGTTCAGATGGCTTCCGTAGCTGCGATCACTCGTTCAAAAACAAAAATAGACGGTGAGATAATGTTGGCTGTCAATGCTTCAAGCAAGGGCAGCAGTGCAGCGTTACCAAAAAGTTTCCACTCAAGTACTCTTATGTAATTGATGCGAACAACGTTCCTTTTGCTCGAATCCCTGGAGTGGGGGATAGGGTAATTCCAAACACGGAACGTAGAGCAGCCTTAATTTATGAAACACATTTGGGGGAGGGTCTGTCAAATCAAGGGATCTCTAAAACAATTTTGACGTTAAAAGAGATGTACTGGTGGCCTGGAATGAATACAGAAATTCACATATTCATCAACAACTGTTTAGACTGTAAATTACAGCGAGAGAGCCACCAGACACCATGCTGCGAATGCGGCAACCCAGTACTGACACCATTGTTAGACAGCATTAGACTATCTACGCGCCTGCGTCCTACTGGACAAGTGCAATCCCACAAATATTGAATCAAGGTTCCTATGGATATGGCCTCAGCGCTGGCTGACGCTCGAACTGTTATAAAAGATTTGCGAGTCTTTATCGGCACATACGCAATAGGCACGCTACATTCTGACCAGGGTCCTGCGTTTAGCTCTAGGGCTTACAAAGAAGCCATGGCCAGTCTGGGCGTTGCATTGCGGTACTCCTCTCCATTCCATCCTGAGGGAAATTCGGTTGTGGAAAGGAAAAACCGGGACATAAAGCAGTCTATAACAGCTAGGGTATTAGGTTCGGGTGATGGGTGGGTCAAACATCTTAATGGGGTCCAGCGCTCATTAAACAATCTGCCAAGAAGTTCTCTAGGGGGGGTCACTCCATATGAGGTCCTATTTGGGACAAGAATGTGGGTACCAGATCTCGATCACGTAGGCACAGTGGTGGAAAATAAAACGTTTGATATCAAAGATCGTTTGGCTGTTTTACAGGAACTGAATGAGTTAAGAACAAAACAAAGCAACGTATTCCTGCAGCCAACCACCACTGGGGAAAAACCGGCGGTCCCAGCAAGGCCTGTCTGGATTCCAAAAGTTGGGGATCTAGTCAGAGAAATAATTGCGGACAAGAAGGAATTTGGACCTTCTTACAGACAACCTGTACCTGTCCTGGCAGTTCAAGGAACAAGAACAGTACTTCTGCCGCCCCTTGCTGGAAGAAAGGAGAAAAGATTTGTGTCCATCGACCTCATCAAACCACAGTATGTGGCCAATACTAAATAGTAGACCACGTGGACTCCGACCTAGTAGCAGACGCACTCCTCTCGCTACTATCCAAGAGGTTCAGACTGAAAGACTGATAACAATTGAGAATTCAGCAGTAACAGATGAAGGACTGAGCAACAATGCAATGGAACTCATCCCTCTTGAAAATCAAGTCACAGTTCGTCCAAATACACCTGTCTACACCAATGTAGCAAGTGATTAACTGGTTCCAGCGATTTCTACAAATCCTGATGCAATTCCAACAATTGACAGAACTGCTTCTGGCTATTTCATTAACTTTGATACGTTCTCAGAAGATCCGAGTGAACCTGAAACGACGCCAGCATCATTGAAACTCAAGCAGCAAGTACAAGACTTTCTTCACTTTCTGAAAAAGACTTATCTGGTTTCACCATGGATTGAACTCTGGATTATATCTGGAATTTTTGTTTTCCTGCTTTGGCTAGCTTTGGTTACAACTGTGAGCGTGCTTATAAGTGGCAGATACATCCATGTGAATACTGAAGGAAAAGACGTGAACGTGCTTTTGAAACCTCATAAATCTTCCCATCGTGAAGCAAGAGACTTGTCATCAGTGAACATCACAGCCGTTCCTATACAGGATGGTATAGTGTGGGACAAAACAGATTTTGATATCTTCGGCCCGACGGAACAATTGAACATTCCACATTTGTTTAAAATTTCACTAAGTGATCTCATTTCGTCCAGTACCTATTCTGATGATTGGGACTTTGAGACTGTTAATGACATAATGTTTGACCTAGAAAAATCTGCTGCATTTTCTAAAAGTGAATATTTAGAGGGTTCATCAGACTATGAACAACTGTATTGTTATAACCAATATGGTCATCATTATTTGCATAAATCTGCATACCCGAGAAATGTGTTTATGTTTAACCAATGGGAGCATTGTCCTACACCACCAAAAGGTAGCTCAAAAACATTTGCTAACAAGTTTCCATATTTTTCAGGTTACAATACATCTGATCCAGAAACGTTTTACTATAAAAATGTAAACAAAACAGGACTGAAAATTATGTTAACTAATACAAAACAGATTTACTCTGCAGCGTTTATTGCCCAACTGTCTAGACAGGGTTTCGACTTATGGAAAGACACAATAGACACAAAAACTGTCTGGGGTACTAAAGATTGGCAAGTGCAGGGAATAGAAGCTTTATTTAGAGCCTGTATCATCCCTGAACAAATAATGTTTTTGAATGAAACGGTCCAACAAACATCTTGTCTTGGACTAGCCAAGATCAAAGAGATGAAAACACCTTCTGTATCAACACCTGCCAGTGATAATAATACACAGGCAGTGGTGACAGTTGACAATATACTACAACTCAACAGATCTAATCCTGATTGGAAAAAATGGTTGATCTGGCCCACAGACACGAACAACTGTCAGGAAAGATTCCTGAATAAAACTCAGGGCTTTACTATTCATAGGCCAGACCCAAGATACGTCCAAAGACAGCATCCGGGGGTAGTAACAACATACAGTGTAGGAAAATTATGCCTCGATTGGCTTCAGAAATCTACACTACAGGATGTGAAACAACACTTATCCTTACTTAAAGACAACACAGACCTTAGGGAATTCTTGCTTGGACCAAGAAAACCGCGTCAAAAACGTTTCATATATGCCGGCATTTATGCTGCCTATAATGAAGCATGGAAAATGTCACAGATGGAGGCCGCAGAACGAATACGTGAACTTGATCGTATTAATTTAGAGAAAACCCTCTCTGTGGTCGACAATGGGTTAACAACTTTGTCCTCCAGAATATATTCATTGGATGGCATTGTATCCTCTGCTATCGACATACTAGAACAAGATTTGGCGATGTTACAGCAAGGCCAATCTCAATTACGTTCTATTGTGTTATAAAGCTGGACGTTGCAATCTATGCGTGCGGGCGGGCTATGTGCCTTGGCGTTTCATCAACACGTCGGCTCTGTTTGCAGACTACAATCTAACTGATAAACAGATCGAACTGGCACGAAGAGGAGCAAAGTATACAGTGCTGAACATTGAAAAACTGGAAAAATTACCATTCACAGTGGCAGAAAAACCAGCTACAGAATGGCTCATTCATAGCAAAATCACATTACCTGTGACTACTTTTCAGTTTCAGTATTGCCTCAGACAAATGCAAGCAGGCAAATATGAAAGGTTGGGTAAGGAATACATTAAGACATCTTGGGATTTACCGTATACATATAGATGTTGGAGTGGGGATCGTGAAGTGTTTTTGAGCGGTTCACTTATATGTCAGGACATTTCTTTACACGGGGCTTGTAATGGTTCTGTGGCAAATTTGTCTTGCCATCAGCAGGGTACACCAGCTGCTGTGATTAATCCAACGTTTGGACAACTTTCTAATGGGAGTTACCTCATGTTGAATGATCAGAGTTGCTGCGGCATGTTGCCAGGCATCCCATATCTAGTAACGGTCAACTCCAGGGTCACTTGCTGTATGCAAGTATTGTTTGCCCCAATAGACACAGTCAGGAGTCGCCTCTATGGCCTTCGCTGAACGTCTCTTTTATAAGATTTGATACTTTGAGCAGAATGAAAGCCATGCTTTTACAGCAAACAGTGCCTTTGACCTCGGCCAAAGAAACCTATGATCTACAAGTAGCAAGGACTTCGGCTGAGATACAGACTTTAATACGTACAAACTGCCCTATACATTTCGTGGAAATGATAGGACGTATCTTTAACATGTCTGATACAACCGGAATTGTACATGTATTTAAGAGCATCTGCTCCGGTCTGTTAGCACCTTTCCAGGCAATACTGAATCATCCCGAACTTTGCACATTCGGTGTTTGGTGGC
Organism: Calotriton arnoldi; assembly: GCA_963921515.1. NCBI lineage: Eukaryota > Metazoa > Chordata > Amphibia > Caudata > Salamandridae > Calotriton > Calotriton arnoldi. Next base: position 788,581 of record CAWUFW010007135.1, read on the forward strand.
ATACCATTACTTCTAGCACTTGTTGCCGGAATTCTATTTCTCTTCCTGCTATTACGCTATGGCTATCCTATTCGCAGACATCACTCCGAGCGAAATGGAGAAAGCTCTCCTTGAACGAAAGTGCCGTGAGCGAATAGTACAGCTTTTGGGCATGACTCGTCTACGGGACCTTAATACCACGTGGTTCCTGTCGTTCAGACCAATCTGGCAAGATTGCAGCTTACCTGTTCTACGATGCCTGAAGAATGCGTGTTGGACACCTGTCTAACATTTCCATCAGCAACGCCAACGGATGTCGATACTCTGCTGGTCCCGATAACGGCCCATGCTCTGTGTTGTCCCCAGAGGCTACCAATCCTGATGTCAGCATTCATTGAGATCTCACAGACGCTTCCGGCTGCTGCTGAGGTACGAGACAGATCTACAGGCACACAGGTAACAACGGACGCGAACATTGCTGCGGCAACCTATGCTGAAAGCGATGCTTCACATCTCTGTGCAATTAATCTACTACACGAGGTGTTCCAACTGACACCAACTTCAGTGGATGATGTTTTGTCTACGGAAATAGATGATCTCATGTTTACACCAGACCCGTAAACTGACTCTGATTCAGCCTAAAGTGTTCCAGAGATGCAGTAACAATTTGGCCTTCATATTTCAAAAACTTGGAACTCTTCCAAATTTGAACTTTTTCCCATTTTTTCGAACTTCAATCTGCTTAAAGTAGAACTAGCCTTATAGTACAGACTTCGCGGTACTTCCACGGACACTTAGTCATCTTGTGTGTCTAAAACAGTTCATTGATTTTCATGACATGAAATGACTTTGATTTTGAAAAACTTATCGATCATTTTCTGTCACATGTAAATATTACTGCTTATTTTCATTCAAATTGCAAACTTTATGCCTGAAATGAAAAGCATTGCTTAATATGTACAGTACCTTTTGCGTTTTACTATGTTTTTTAATGCTTTTAAGAAATATTTTTTCATATGCGGTACTTCATTTGATGGTTAGCATTTTAAATGTTTAGCATTTTAGTATTATCGTACACACGAAAGTGGAGTGGGTGTTGTATTCCTCTTAGGGTGTCCATACACGGGCTTTCCTGTATCATGTCCTTATATAGGCACAATTCGCCCTGCCCTTATATAGGCATAAAATCCCAGTCCTTATTTAGGCATTAAACCGTGCACTCCAAATACAGGCATGGTCTCCGACATCCGTCCACCCTAACGTCACAACGAGTTCTTGAAGAACAGACCCTTAGGCTTCGGGAGTTTCCCTAGCACAGGACTATTGATTTCTTCAAGGACTCATTTATTATGCATGAACCGTTATACCTTAGGGGTTCATTCATGACGTCTTCCGCTGTCCGATCCACGTCAATGCTAACATTCTAAGGTACCTCTCAGGTATAAATATACCTTCCCTAGCCCCTGTAAAGCAGAGGAGACCTCGACTTCAAAGGAGCCCGTTTCCCGGCCTGACGCACTGAGAAGACGCTGTCATCCCTGCATGCAGAGAGTCCAGCTTCCAGTGATCTGACTTCCCTTGCGGGGTGTTGGAGTTCGAGTCTGGCAAGAGATTCCTACCTCTCTCATTCTTAAGGTATGGGGCTGACTAGAACCTAGAGGGACTCTTGGCATACTAGGCATACTTGGCATACTAGGCTTAACATACTCTTAGTATACCATAGTAAGGAATACTTCACCTACTTCATACCTCTCCCTACACCTAGGACAGGTTAGGTACATTGGGGTAGAACTAGCTTAGAGACGCATCGTATGAGTACTCGCATTCTTAGTCTATGTTATTTATGTAAATGCATATATACTAAAAGATAATGCTAGCTCAGTATTATTTATTTCTACTGCTTACGCTGTACATTATTTATCTTGCATATTGTCTTGTGATCGTAACAGCACATTTAACTTACACCAGAAACAAGACTGTTCAATAAATCTTTTATTGAAACGCCCGTCTATTCTTTCTGTGTAACTTTGAGGAAAACTAAGTATGCACGACTGAGCTGAGTGAAATAGTTATCTATTGTTTCCACGACTCTGGGACACGTTCTGATTCTAAAGGGAAACAAAGTTGTCATGTTTTGCGGCTGCCAGAAACTACTCCCTTATTGTTTGTCAAGGAGTTTCTAGTGGCCTCTGAGCTAGCTGGCACAAGTAATTAAGTTTAATATACTCGATAGGGACATACTGACCTTAGTCCTATGTCAAACCTATAGGGGATATTATTCCAATGCGCAGAGCCTATTAGGGAAATAGGAGCTACACTACAGGACAGGTACTCTGTAACCCAAAGCAGTGGTGGCAACCTTACCCCTGGTGTACTGGGCTCTAAGTCCTTGTGGAGGCTGTTTAGGCCAATGCGTAGAAGATCCTAATGCAAAGGACTATCCATCTTGACAGAGACTTTTCTGCACTGCCTTGCATTTCTTTGCCCCAGAGACCCCCACAAAAAGCTGATTGCCCACCCGATGGTCTCTGGTACGATCAATGTAAAAGGTTAAAGTTCCCTTGGAGTCCAGCTGATGGAGCCTCTCCTCTTTTTTGAGGGGTGAGGCTAGATATAGGAAACTGGGTTTTTGTAGCAGTACCACCCACTTTTTGCCTGGTATCTGGTGCAACTTTGACTGAAAGTGTGCTGGGTTCCTGCCAACCCGGTCCCCAGCACCAGTGTTCTTTCCCTAAACTGTATGATTGCTTCACAATTGGCAAACCCTTAGGGATCCCTTGAAAGTCCATAGTAAATGGTACAGCTGGTAGCTAGGGCATTGGACCTTAAGAGGGTCCCTAAGGGCTGCAGCACAAATTGTGCCACCATAAGGGACCCCTCACCAAGCTTATGCAAACTGCCATTGCAGCCTGCGTTTCTTGGTGCAGAGACAACTGAAGAGTCGACATGGCATGCATCCCGGTGTGCCATTCCTGCCAGCACTACAAGTGGTATAGGTGTGTCACCCCTACGGCAGGCCCTACAGCCCTAAGGCACTGTGCACTATACCCATGTGAGGTCATATCCACGAACGTGGATATGCCCCAGTGATATCTAAGCTCACCCTTAGATATTGCCAGTGCCCAGGGAAACCATAACAAGTACATGGGCAGGATACATGTCATTAAGTATTCCCCAGCTATATGATGGCTTCAGGGTTCCCCAAGGTGTTTGGTACCAACCACCTTGTCTTAATAAGCCCACACTGATGCCAGTGTTGGATTTATTAATAAATGAACACAGAGGACACCTTAGAAGTGCCCCCTGAAAACCCTCTGACTACTAGTGTGTTGACTGACTGGTGGCAAGACAGGCAGGAAAATGAGTTAGATAAGGAGGTGTGCCCACATTCAGCCAGCACCACCATTAGGGCAGGCCAGCTGATGTGGATCCAACTTTTCAGAATCCTCCAACTTGTGTTGGAGAGAATTAGCCTATTAGTTATGCCCGCTTCCCACAGGAAATGGTCATATAGAGGGTGTAGTCACCCTACAGGTAGGCAGCCTATTGGCTCTCTCATTAACATCCCTAAATTGAGTATTTAGGTGGCACCTCCTGCCCCTTAACTTCAGATTTGATGGACCTAAAGATGAAAAGGACAAAGAAGAGCTGATGAACCCGAGAACTGAGTGTCTGCTGCGGAGCTTTGGCACGAACCCCTGCCTCCTGCTTCAAGACTCGACAATCAAGGTGAACTGTCTCATCCTGCTGCTGTGTGGCCTCTAAGAACCCCAGAGGACTACCAGCCTTCACAAATTGCCCAAGAACTCCCTTGAAGTAGAGGAGCAACTCCCCTGCAGACCGCAAGCACCGAAACCGCAGAGTCGGGTCCACTGACTTGCAGCTCAACAGCCCGACTGGCACAGCAACCAATCAGGAAGAGGTGCTCATACTCTGGAAGGTCAGATCTGTCTCCCCACTGAGTGTGGAGGCACCAGGACCGTCCGGAGCTGTGCAGTACCAATCTCTGAGGTACCAGACATCCTGCCCCCAAAACTGACAATGAGGAGTCCAGTCGGGACTCCAAATGTACCAGAACCCAGCAGCTGCCGAGGGACATCAAGACCCCTGAGACCAACTTTGAGAGTGGCCCAGTAGTCCTGAATTTGCCCCTGCCAGCTGTTGGCCCCTGACCACGAGGAGCACCTTTACGCACCGGAGCCGGCCAACCTATCTGCTCTGTATACAGTCCGCCCGGCCTGGGTAATGACAAACCAGCTCTGCTCCCTTGTTCCTAAGGCCCTTGCAACACTAGCCCACATTTGGGAGCTCTCGGACTTGCCTGCACGTCCCCTTGTTCAGCCTGTCTTTAGAAGGCCCCCTTCCCCGTAGCACGCCAGCTATCAACTCCACCAACTCCCTGCTCCAGGCAGAATTCGGGACGCACCCGATGAACTGTTAGTAGAACATTGGACCTTGGCTTCCTGCTACTATAAACCCAGAAGGTGAATCCCTACAACTGTCTGTGCTGTGTGCTTTACCTACCTGCTTTTTCCTCCCATGGGATTGTGTGGTGCATACTTGCGCACACCTTTGAATGAGTTGCTTATCTTTGAAAATTCATAAGAAATACAGTACTTAGTGTGTGTCTCATTTATTGCCTCTGTGAGTACAACAAACGCTTAGCACTACCCTCTGATAAGCCTCGCCCACACTACCACAAAAGAGAGCATTAGTATTATTTAGTTTAGCCTCTGTAAATGAGGACCCACTGGCCTCTCTGTACAGTGTACTTTGTTTTAGTGTACTACATAAAGAACCAGCTTCCCACATGCAACAAAAAATTATAGAAGATTTTCAAATGTGCAAAGGAGTCAGGACTTTTAGATAGAGGTCCCCCAGGTCCTCCACATCAGTTTGTCTGAAAAAAAAGCTAGTGTATGGAGGTTGCACCGACAGTCCCTGGAGTTTACTCATGTGACAAACTGAAATGATCGCAATGAGGAAAACAGTCTTGCGAGTCAGGAGACTCAACGAGCAGCTGTGCATCAGCTCGAAGTGGGTGCACATGAGAAACATCAGGACCAAGTAAAGATCCCAGTGTGGCATCACAGATGGTTTTGAATGGAACATGTGTGTCAAAATTTTAATAAATTGCATCACTATAGGTGGTTTGAATAAGGACGGTTGGTCTGGTAAACGCAAAAAAGTTAAGAAGGCCGACAAACAACCTTTATTAGTGCCCACAGCAAGACCTTGCTAGCTTGAAAACAGAACAAACAAAAAAGATCTTGACAATTTGGCTTGAAATGGGACTGTATTGCAGACTTCACACCAGGAGACAAATTTGTCCCAGTGCCTGGTGTAGAAGGACATTGTATAAGGATGACAGGCAGCAAGGATGACTTCCAAAACCTTAGGTGGTAGATAGAATGCAGTCAACTTCTGCCACTCAATCACCATGCATAGAGGTGTAGATCGTGCAGGTTCGGGTGCAGAACCCTGCCCCGCTGCTGTGACAGAATATCCTCCCAAACCGGTAGCCTGATCTGAGGATGGATGCTCATGCCCAGAAGTTCTGGTTATTACGCTCTCCAGGCCCAATCCAGTGCCACTAGAATGACCTGGGCCCTGTCGTTCCTGATCTTCATCAGAATTCGGGGCAGGGGCGGCAGAAGCAGAAAAGTGTACAGGAGTCTTGTGCTCCACTGCCAGAATGCATCTCCCTGAGAGAGCTTTCTTACGAACTCCAGTGTTCAAAAGTTCTGACACTGAGCTTTTGTGGCGGTTGTAAAAAGATTCAGCAAGGGTTCTCTCCATTGTTGAAAGATGTCATGTGCCACCTCGGGTGCAACCGCCATTTGTAATCCACTAAAATATATAAAAAAGTTATTGAGGAAATGCTTCAATTAATCTCAGCCACTGGTAATTGCTTGGGGCCACATCCAAGTCCATCATTATTTTGCACACAATGCCACCTCACTTTGGACCCAGCTATTTGCAAACCAGTCTTGACCCTGCTCCAATAGGAACAGTCCAGTCAGAAATGCCAGGCCAGGTCCTCCACGAACCGGAAGACAAGCAACCTGAGAATGGTCGCACCCTCATTAGGGCTTATCAGTTAGGTATAGCTTGGTTGCAGTGGCACAGTGTGCATGGGACCAACATCTGGGCATACCTGTCCCACTTAAAGAGTCACATTGAAGGATTCAAAAAAGTAATGGATCGAATGCTTGAATTAATCTCAGCCACTGATAATCACTTGGGCCGCATCTCAGTCCATTGTTATTTAGCACAATATGCCACCTCAGTTTGGACCCAGCCAATAGGAACAGTCTAGCCTGAACTGCCAGGCCCTCCCTGTAATGGACTAACCAAGACTGAATTTGCATAATGTGGGTGCAGAGCTAGAATGGCACAGTGGGTGAAAAACGATGGTCTGGAATGAGGACCAGAGCAATGACCACTGGCTGAGATTGATCCAAGCATTCCTTACATCACCTTATTGCTTTTATAATAGACGCCCTAAGTGCGACAGATATGTCCAGACATGGGTCCCATGCCCACAGTGCCATAGAGCACAACCTATACCACACTGATGATACTTAAGTAGGTCAAAACTGGTCTGGGGTTGCTTGTGTTAACATCTGGAGGGGACCTGGCCAGGCAGTTCAGACTGGACTGTACTGATTGGACCAGGACCCAGACTGATTTGCATAAGGTGGGTCTCTTTCTAGAATGGCACAGTTTGTGAAAAATGATGGTCTGAAATGCGACCCAGAGCAATAACCAGTGGCTGAGATTAATTCAAGCATTCCTTCCATCACTATGTTGTTTTTGCAGTAGATGCCCTAAGTAAGACGGGTATGTCCAGACATGGGTCCCATGCTCACTTTGTATAGGGCACATCTTATACCACACTGATGAGACTTAAGTAGGTCAAAACCGGTCTGGGGATGCTTGTGTTCACATCTGGAGGGGACCTGGCCTGGCAGTTCAGGGTTGGACTATACCTATTAAAGCAGCATCAAGACTGATTTTCATAAGGTGAGTCTTTATCTAGAATGGCTCAGTGGGTGAAAAACAATAGTCTGGAAGGCAGCCCAGAGTGATCGCCAGAGGCTGAGATTAATTCAAGCATTTCTTACACCACCTTTTTTGCATTTATGATCCATGCAGTCTCCTCCAAGACCTATATAGAATCTGACATGTTTCCTTGGTGCTGATCCCACTGAGACTTCAGATTGCACTGCAGGGCACTCATATGCATCTGACATAGTCAACAAGCAGGATGTATGAGGCTAACTGCCCAAGAAGCCTCAGAACCATTCTCATTGAGACCCAGAACAGAGGCTGAAACATCGGGATCATAGCCCAAACAATCCTGTGCTTGTGTTGGAGGGAAGGCCCTGAACTGCACCATATCCAAGACAGCTCTTATGAATTGAAGTCTCTGCAAAGGAGTAAGGTGCTACTTCTGCATGTTGATCGAGAACCCCAAAGATGACCAGAGGTTTGCTGTCATCTAGAGGTGGTCCCGACTGACTGTGGTGAGCCAGCCTTCAACAGCCAATTGCCGAGGTAGGGAAAACTGGTACCCCCAACCTCGGGCGGCGACCACCACAATCACTTTTGTGAACATCTGAGGGGTGCTGGAAAGTCCTAATGGGAGCATGGTAAATTGAAAATGCTCCTGGCCCACCCTGAACTGCATGCAACTTCTGTGGAACGGCATGAATCCTGCAGGCCACCACCCAGTAGCCTGGATCCAGGGCTGATAGAACCTGGGCTAGTGTGAGCATTGGCAAACTGTCATTCCCCATGAAGATATTCAGAGTATAAAGATTCAAAATAGGACATGCCTTCTTCGGCATGAAGAAATAGCTGGAGTAACAGCCTGTCCCTATTTCTGTGGCCTGAACCCTCTACATGGATCCATTGGAAAACAGAGCCCACACCTCTTGCAGCAAGATGGAAAGGTGCTTTTATGAGAGCTGCTCTGATGTGGGAGGAAGCTGTGGTGGGTCGGAAAGTAATCGAAGGGCTCAGCCCTAATGGGCTATCTGAAGGAGTCATTTGTCAGATGTGAAAGATTGCCATACCGGGGCAAAGCAATATATCCTTCCTCGACCGGATGGGTGTGTACTGGTATTGGCAAACTAAATTAGCTTGGAGGCTGTTGCTACAGGGGAGGGGGAGTGGGAAGAAGTGCTTTTGGGGGCCTGCATGGTATCTGCTGCATTGCCATCCAGAGTCACGAAAGGACTGGGGCAACTGATGCAGGAGCCTGGTGCTGCCTGTATGCCTACCACCTTGAGTATTCTCAGAAATACCAACACTGGTGGGGGAACTGTCTTGAAAGAGCAGAATGAAAGAGCAGAAAGGCCTGGAGAATGCAGAGTCAGCTTTTTCGCCAATGATGCTGGATCCTTCAACAGGCGTATCCATAAGGGATGTCTGCACATCTTGTGAAAAAAGTATCACACGTGCCGACTTCTCACCCTAAGCAATAGGTCATAGCCAGGCCAGCTGGAATGATGTATTCAGCTGCATCGTGACCATCTTAAATGGTTCGAGTCAGGGAGGATCTATATTTTTGCGGATTCTCTGACTGGGGGAGTTGTACGGAAAGCTTTGGGATTAACTCTGCTGGTAGAAGCCTGAATCACTCACTAGCTCTCTGGAATAGGACAGTGTATTAAAAAATGGGTCGCCTGGTGCCGGTCTTTGGCATCTGGCCATCAACCTGTTCACTAATGGAAAAGAGCAAGGTTTAAACCAGGTGCCTATCAGAGCGTCAGCGAGGGCATGTTTGAATGGAAGCAAAAACTCAGAAGAAGCATCCCAGGTATTAAGCCTTCCATAAGGGCATTATTTGCATGCCACATCACCACAGCAAAGGAAACACTTTCTTCTGTTGGGGGCCCAATGGGTGACAACAACCCTGGTTCAGGACAAGTTTCAATCCGTCTTGCCTCCGGTAGGTATAGACAAACTTTCATCATCATAATGCGGGGGCAAATCATCCCTATTGTCATCACCAAGAGCTAAATTTTGATTCAAATCGAAACAAAAAAGATGAAGGAGCCTTTGAGGATGACTCTGTCGCAGAAGCCTTATGATGTCTGAATCGGGGTGCACAAGAACCAGGTGCACTGGAGTTGATCCTCAGCTGTGGTCGAGAAGGATTCTGTGCAGGGCTGGACAGCAGTCAGCTTGTGATTCCCCTCTGGTACCGGCAACATCGGAATCAACATCAATGAAAGAGAGATCAGCACACATATCTCGATGTCGAATGGAAGTCAACACCAGAATCAATGCAGAACTCAAGGTGGGTGTGAGGGGTACCGATGGCACGGAGTATGGATCTGCCAGCATTAACCTTACTGGAGGCCCCTGTGGATTCATGGGAGCAGTAGATGTGCCAGAGGGAGACAGAAGAGTGCCAAAAATATGCAGCCTGGCCTCATTGAAGGCCTCAACCTGCTGTGGCATCACCAATAGCCCAGGGAACTCGGGCGCACTGGGGTCAATTGTGAAAGCAGGAATCGGAAGTGAGACTGATTGGCACCCTGACACCCTCGCAACTTCACTTTCAATAGAGAGTGGCGAGATGGGGCTCAGTCCCGTTCGCCTCCTTGTATTTTGTTTTTGACTTGGACTTTGAATTACCTGGTGAATTTGACCGTAAAGAGGATCTGTCCTGGGATTGGCCTCGATAGCAGATGCGGGTCCACACCCTTGACTTGGAGAGGGAGTTACATGAGGTCCGTGACTTGTTCCGATGTTCAGCAACATACGTCTTTGCTTCATGATCCTGGCTCGCTTTCTGGTGCATGAGTGAACACTCTTCAGAAGAATTAGAGTTGTGCACAGAGTCTAGATACCAAAGGCACACCTAGTGCAGGTCCATTACTGACATCTCCCTCTGACAGTAATGGCATGGCGTCAACCTTGTCATTTTAGATAGGAATTTGGATAGGGTTTTGAAATTGAAAAGATGTCGAAAACTGCCGAAACTGGGACCGCAGCTCCGGATCCTCGTCCGAAGATGCAGAAAGAAATGAACTGATGTCTGCACGCCTATGAGGCTCCGCTCCACTCTGCCACTTCCGGGGCAGAATAAAGACAAGGCAGCGCCGCACAGACCATTGCCGTGAAAATTTCTGGATACAGTTTGGCCCATAAGAATTTTCCTAAGGTCAGCAATGTGCACAGAACAATGACAGAGCAGCACTTTGTGTGAAATATAAATTGTTTTATAGACTGGCAAAATACATCCAAAACGTCGCAACTACACCTGCTATAAAAGTGCACATACATTGGGGAAAAGCACCAAGTCATTACTGTTGCCGGGCACATTAGAAATACTGATGAGCACCACAGGAGTTCAAAGTGGTGTTAATAATTAAAAGAACATGTAGTTAAGAAACATTTATTGACTGACACAAAAAGCTGATTTACAAATACTGGACAAACACAGAATTTGCCATCGAAAATCAGGTGGTATTTAAGTGTCTGCTATTCATATGTCAAACAAAATTGCTCAACCCTGGAGGCACCAATACAAACCAGGCATTGGCAAAGCAAATAGGTCTCAGCGCAGGAAAATATTTGCTGGGCCAATGCTTTGTGGATGTGCATACATCAGTGGTGGCCATCTTTAAAAGGAGTTGTTCAAAGACTAGAAATACATTCAAAGATGATCACTATGGGTGCATGTGCCAAGGGCTAAAAAGAGAAATGCTACTGCTATGCTTGAACAAAATATGCAGTGGAAAACAGTTGCCTGGTTACCCCGTTTTCTCAGCTACACTTGACTTTTATGAATGAAATGAAACGTGCAGAAGAGAAAATTAGGCCTTGTTTTTAAATGAACATGGTTAAACAGAGACCAGAAAGTTACTAGATAGGTACTGCAAGCTTATCCGTCTCCCTGAAGATGTTTGGGATAATCTGTGATGGCAGAAAAGTACCAGCAAAGTATGCACTGGAAATACCTGTCTCAAAGTCTCTTCAACCAGTGCAGACTGCAAGACCACTCCCCTCGATTCCCAGTGGTAACTGCATAGTTGAAGGATGCTATATCACCATTGTTGTGCCCCATGATGCTCTGCTCTGCCTAGTGAAGGGGACTACGTTTTTGAGGAAGTGCACATGTGCAGTACCAAATGCTGTCACTTCCACCAGGGAGAGCTAATGGCTCAAGTGGGCTGATATATTGTTCCATGACGCATGCTATGGTGGGAGGAAGCAAAATGTGAATGACGATGAAAATCCAGGAAAGAAAACTTGTGCCTCCAGCCTTGAGATGCAGCTGAGATGCAGCAGTATGTGGTAAGTACCCCGTCTAACCAGGGCCCTTCCATAAAAGGGGAAACTATATGCTTTTGATGTTGATTTTTTTGATTCAGATCAGCAAATGCCCAGCCTAACTTAATGGGAAATGACATTTTAAAAATCCAATGAAAAAGCTAGCTACTGTATAATTAATCTAGTATGAGCAAAACGAATCCCACAATAGTGGATTGGTTAATTTGCGGATGAGTTAAGAGTACGTTAAACCACTGAATTTACATTCTGTTTCTTCTCCAGACCTATGTATGTATTTAAGAAAGAGCGGTACAAAATATTTTAATGTAGCAAAAAACTACTTGTATGGATTAACAGGTAGCCAGGCAGACAAATAGATGAGGTAACTAAATGTTCTGTAGGTTGCAGGACGTGTAGATAGATAAACGGCTATGCAGACTTAGAGGTGGACTTTTTCAAATCTACAACCTTATTGGAAAAAACATGAAATTAATTAATACTTCTTCCATTGTGCATAAATTTAAAGCTTACAATATTTTTTGTATATTTTTCATAAATATCTACAATACTATCAACAGACCTTAAATTCTCAAATATATCCATTGCATGTGAATTTAAAGCTTGAAATGTCTTTATAAAATGTTCCTCGCAGTTTACTTATCTGCAAATGACCCCGCCCCAATATGAGCATTGTTAAATTCCCCCCAAAAACTGTTGAGATTTCCCTTGAAAAAATTGTTTATTCAGCTTACATCTTCTAAGGCTTGACCAGTAAGAAATTGGTGGTAATGAGCAAGCTGACACGGTGGGGAACATTAAATGTGGCGGGCCACCACCTGTAGGACTGTGGGACAGTGGAAGTGGTGCCCACACCTCCCTTCCCATTTTGCAACTATCCTGCTATTCTAATTGAGCCTCTACCTTATCGCCTGTCCATGTAAAACATTGTAAAATATGGACTGAATAAGAACTTACCACCTGAAGCAAAGCCAGATATCCAGCTCCCACATTGTCAAAGTTCACTTTCACATTCTTCCACCGGGCTGTTTCGTTCTGGTGTATTAGTGCAAAACACTCTGTTTCATTGTTCACTTCGGTGTTTAGAAACGTCTCGCCAGAGGTGGTGTTCACACAGTGATAGTATTTGCCAGCAAAAAGGTTTACTCCCATGATGCTGAAAATTAGCCAGAAAATGAGGCACACCAGAAGCACATTCATGATGGATGGGATGGCTCCTATAAGTGCATTAACAACCACCTAGCATAAAAGTAAAAACAAACAGTGTCGAAAAAGTATGAATTTATCTATAGAGAGAGACATTTCATGTATTTATTAGCGAAATTTTCAGGTAGAACCATTGTCCCAAAGACTTATTTTAAAGTTCGGGAATGCAAAAAATGACTTCAAAAGAAAACGAAATACATAATTAAGAGGAAAAACCTAACATCAGCAAGATAAAGCCAGGCAATGTGACCACAAGAAAAGAAAAGACCACAGGCCTCAATATGGAAGCTTCCATCGGGCAGTAAATGGCTTTTGTCAGGCCCCATTTTCTAACCTCTCTCAGGAGAACCCGTCTAGTGACTACAGCTGCTTACTGAAATCTCCACCGGAGACCACAAAATGTGGAGTGGGTAGCGGCTGGCATTTCTGCATGCAGGCATTGCCATGAAAATATTTCAGTGCCCCTGTCAAAGCCCGGCACTAAAACTAATCTGGCATGTCATACGGTGGGGTGAAATATGAAATATTACCTACATTGAGGGGCACATGTATCAAGCTAATTACCGGTTGCAAACGGGCCGATTCGCAGAATCGGGCCCTTTGCGACCGGTAATTAGCCATTTGGGATGCATCAAGCCCAAACCCAATCGCAAAATAGGTAATCGCAAAATTTGCGATTGCCTATTTTGCGAATGCAGTTAGGGATTCGCAATTTGCGATTCCCTAAATGCAATGCAAGAAGCAATCTCAGATTGCAACTTTGCATTAAGGAATCGCAAATTACCATCAACTTCAAGTTGATGGTAATTTAAATTCCTTAGAAAAATGCACAAAATTGCATTTTTCTAAGTGCCATGTGGCACACACACATGCCCTTGGGACATGTGTGTGCGCCACATGTGCACACATGCCAGTTTTGAGGGTGCATCAGGGTGGCCTTTTGGCCCCCTAGCACCCTTGAAATTGCATTCGCAATTTGCGAGTACCTATTTGTTAATCGCAAATTGCGAATGGTTTCCCATTCATTCCTATGGGCCTCTAGGACCATAGGAATGAATGGGAAGGCATTCCCTGCTGGCGAATCTCAATTTGCGATTCGCTAATAGGGAATGTGTAGGAATCACAATTTATTTAGCAATTCCTACATGCATAAGGAATTGCGAGTCCTTAATAGCGATTCCTTAAAAATCGCTATTAAGGAATCGCAATTCCTTGCCTTGATGCATGTGCCCCTTAGATCGTTCTTTTGCTGGTCTAAATATGGACGGTGTTCATTGCTTAATTTGAGCCGGTGCTTTCCGGTGCTGAGCAACGGCACTTAATTGGTTTCCGGTGCTCGGCACCGGCACCAAATTGTCAACACCACACTTAGGGCAGTCTGCCACAAGGTGGCGCTGCTCATGTCATTTAGAGATGAGCAGTATAACAGTTGTTTAGTAAAACAATATACATTAAAAAATTGCTAATACCTGCCTCCCCAGCCATTCCTTTAGCTTTGGGGACCTGGAATAATCTGAACTGTCGCATTTACATGCGAGAGAGATGGTTAGTAGTTGTTTTGTCAGCAATGGCAAGGGTGACGGGTGGTGCAAGCTGCAGTGGCCTCCTGGTCAGAGCCCTGGCACTTAATATTTTACAAATTAAGCACTGACGGTGTTTGTGAGAAAAACTTCAGCTTTCACCCGAGGCACATCACTTTGTGCTGGATCTGCCATTTTTACCAACCAACTATGCAGAAAGGTACTAGTTTGGGCACTAATGTGTGTAAATCCTTTTAGCCTGGACATTTATGCATGGTGAAACAGAATTATAATCCACCGAGGTGGACAATGGGGCACATGCATCAAGCTTTTTTCCGGTCGCAAACGGGCCGATTCGCAGAATCGGCCCGTTTGCAAATGGAAAAAGGCCTTTTCTGATGCATGTACCGTTTTCCATTCGCAATTTAGGGAATCACAATTTTTGCGATTACCTAAATTGTGAATGCATTTAGGAATCGCAATTTGCGATTCCCTATATTCCGATGCATGTAGCCTTTCCTAAATGCAACTGTGCATTTAGGAAACGCTAATTACCATCAACTTGAAGTTGATGGTAATTTGTGCATGCTTTGAAAACTGCACAAAAATGCATTTTTCAAAGTGCCATGTAGCGCACACATGCGTGCACACTTACCTTTTTTGGGGGGGTGCTTCAGGGGGGCCTTAGGCCCCCGGGCACCCTTGGATTTGCATTCCCAATTTGTGAATACCAATTTGGTAATCGCAATTTGCGAATGTATTACCATTCATTCCTATGGGTCTGTAGGCCCATAGGAATGAATGGAGTCACATTAACTACTAGCGATTCGCAATTTCCGAATCGCTATTAGGTAATGTTAAGGAATCGGATTTTTTTTGCGATTCCTACATGCATATCATTTTGCGATTTCCAAATAGCGAATCGGTAAAATTCGCTATTTGAGAATCGCAAAATGCAGGCTTGATGCATGTGCCCCAATATCTTTCTATCATGAGGAACCACTTGTTAAACAGACCAATATTGCATACATATCATCAGAGAACAATGTTGTTGATTTAGAAACATCAGCAATGCATCAAAATATGAAGACATTTTAACACTTTAATCTAAGACTGTGATGTACTTGTCTTTGATGCTTTATTCGACTTTGCATGGAGGAAATATAAAACAACATGTATCTGGTACAAGAACCAAGTTTTACAGACACTTTCTTTTTTGTTTGAGACTCACACAGATGTACCCATTTTCAGATCTCACACAGAGGCCATTTTAGCTGCATGCGGCTTCCGGTACTGACTTGTTGACGTTTTTATTTCAGCACTCTATTGAATCACGTCTTCTTTCATGCTCTTTAGCCCCCGTTGATCCTCCTTACTAATCCCACCTTCACTCCCTCTTTCTGCTTTTCCCTTCTCATCTGTTACTCCACTATAGAGCTGGCGCTCCCCTCTTTTAATAATTTTTGTATTAAATGTTCTCTTTCAGCGCCCCTGCGCTTATGTTCCATTTGCTTCCCTTTCTTGTTTGCTGCTCCCCAGTGCTTCCACACCACTCACGGTTCCACTCCCTATTTTTTTTATAATGTTTTGCTTTTTTTTGAGTGACCGACATCAGCTTAGTGCTACCAAGCTGCTGCTTCTAATTTTGGTACTTCCACGCACTTTAGTTTTAATTAGCAATTTACAGTTATAAGATTTCTGTTGGCCTTTGGGAGCAGTAAATTACAAATAGCACAATTGCCACCGTGGATTCACAATACATGCACATGCATGTACACATGGCACCTACCTTGGATTTTTTTTTTTTTTATAAAAGAGAAAGACCATTTCAAGATGGCTGGCATGTGCACATATGCATTGTGATGTACTGGCAACAATTTTGACACTTAGGGTCATATTTATCATACTTTCACGCAGCTCAATGCAGCAAGCCACCTTGCTCCGCTGCATGAAAGGGCAGGAATGCACCGTATTTAACATCATACGGCACAATCCTGTCCTTTCCTTAGGCTGGCGTACATTTGGCTGCCTAGCGCCAATGCAGGCCCCTTGTGACATGGTGCAAGGGTGGCTGTATTGTATGCAGGATTGTTTTTGTGCAGCAAGGGAGACCTTCCTGCACAAAAACAATCCTGAGAGGCATGTTCCTCTTTCTATGTGTGCTGCAGAATGATGAAAAAACGAGAAGAAATAAAGATATTTCACCTTGTTACGTCTCACCTGGGGAGGCGTACCATTATAACACATTCCCAGTTTTACCACCAATACTAAATCTGGAAATGAGCGTGGAAACACCCATGCTCCACCATGGAACGCCTCCCTGGGGCAGCGTAATGCAAGGCAGCGATTTGCGCTGCCTTGCGTTACTCCACATTTATTAAGCCATGCAGGGCCACGCAAGGTAGCCTTGCATGGCTTGATAAATCTGACTTTAGTGTTGCATCACCCTTGCGTCCCCTTGTGTGGCGCAAAGGAAGGCAACACTATGATAAATATGGGTCTAAGAATTTACTGTTCCAACTTGGATGATAGCCATTTTAGAATGCTAAATGACATAACTAATACAGTGCACAGGGGTACAAGTGCAAACATGCATTTAGAAAACTAATACGTAGGCTCTCACCATTTAAAGGTCACACCTATTGTCTTTGCCATTATTTTTTACACAAAAGGAGTAGACCCGCATCCAAGTAGTAAACATACTCACTTAGATGGTAACACATACTTTGCCTGAGAAAGCAAGAGCAAGCAATTAGAAAACTTTACTATGGCAGCACCAGTCCCAAAAAATATATACAAATATGACCTGCAGTTGTAGCTTGTGAAACCCTGTGTGCGTGCAATATCATTATAATACATGGGATTCTGCTATCCCAGTATAAATGCACATCTCTAATTTCTTTATAATCGGCGCGTAGTGACGCATTTAGCCGAAGATTAGTAAGAATCAACTGAAATAAGTTATTGCAGTCGAGTTCTGATGTCATAAAGCCTGCTGTCAGAGCCAGGGGAAAAGGTGGAAGGCAGGTCATGTCACGGAGCAGCTTTTTAAAGCAACGAAAATGAAATGTTGCTTTTCTTTCTCCTGCTCTATTTTTCTCTTGTACAGTGACTAGCAGAAACAGCATGATTTCTTTTGCATTCCTTAGATAATTATAGAAAAGTTAGAATCTTTCAGCATGCTGCTTCACATTCTGAGTTACTGCAGCTTTGTATTGAGCTATTTCAAATATCTTTTTGTAACAAATATCTAACAGGCTTTTGACTGTTTAATTTTACAGTAACGGTTCTATTTTTATTGTTCGTGTTTGCAAATATGCTCTCTCTTTCTGAAAGTGCTTAGCACAACAGTTTTAAGTGGTTTGTGGGAAAGGTGATGGTGTGACCATGTATTAGATGGGATAAAGTAGCCCTCGGAGTTCAATAATCTTATTCAGGAAAGGCTGCAGTACTGAGACTACAGTCCTAAACATCACTGATGACCTACACAGATCTCTCAACAAGGGTGGCGTCTGTCTTCTAATCCTCCAGGACCTCTCAGTGACCTTTGATACCGTCAACCACAGCATTTTTCTGAACACCCTCTCACAACGGGCTGGCATTAGCAGCACCGTCCTACAATGGTTCTCATCATACCTGAACGAAAGTTCTAACCTAATCAAACTCAACAAGTCTACATCAACAGCAACTTTAATCAACTAAGGAGTCCCCTAAGGCTTAATCTTATCCCCTGTCCTCTTCAACCTCTACATGGAACCCTTTGCATTGATCCTGAAACAAGCCAGGATTGCCTCCCATCTTTATGGAGATGACACCCAAATCTATATCAAAATCGCTTCACTTAAAGACATGCATCACCTCAACAACACTCTCTCCTTGATGCACACCTGGCTCAATAATAATCACCTAAATCTAAACCCCCAAAAAACTGAACTCCTCCTCATCCAGCCTAAACATAATCCTACCCCATCCACAACTGGCTCGACAATTTAACTGCACCAAACTATAAACTATCTATATCCAACTCTGTCAGAATTCTTTGGATTACTCTAGACAAAAATCTGAACATGAAAAACCATATCAACGCCTCAGCAAAAAGCGCCTTCTACACACTAAAACACATAAAAAAAATCAAACCATTCATCTCCCTGAAGCCTTGAAAACCGTAATGCAATTCTTTGTCCTCTTCAAGCTGGACTACAGTATCACAACGATCACTGGCACCCCAAAAATCCACCTTCTGCCAATGAAGCCCACACTCAACACTGCAGCCAGAGTGCTCTAGGGAGAGAGACCATTCGACCACGCCACTCCCACTCTCAAGAAACTCAACTGGCTACCAATTAAAGCAAGAAGTATATTAAAAACAGCCTGCATAACATACAAAGCCCTCTACTCTGGCAAACCAACCTATCTCTCCAACAAACTCTCAAAAGCAGGCCAAAAAAGACCTTTACGTCCCTCCCGAATTTAAGACAACCACATCTCTCACTCGATTCTTCTCTGGGAACATCCACAGAATCTGGAATGCCCTTCCTAAGGAACTTTGTGACAATCAATCCTACCCCCACTTCAGGAAAAACTGAAAACTGTTGCTGCTCCACAAATTCCTAAACACATCCACCTAAATCATTTGGTTTGTCCTCACCAATTACCACGTCTACCATATACTGTATTAATATAAGCGTCACATTAGTACCTACCTCCTGTAAATGACCCCTAATTCCCTCCGTCCTGCCACATATAGTATGACCTCATCCTTCACACTCTGTTATACTTCCTGTAAAGAATGTTTATGTAATCTCTGTAAAGCCTTATAATGTATGCCTTGTTCCTGCCACGTATTGTATGATCCTTTTCTTCACATTTTTTATACTTCCTATAAACAATATTTATGTAATCCTTGTAAAGCCTTATAATGTACGACTTTTTCCTTCCCACTTTTGTTATACCCCCTGTACACGATGTATATGTAATTCTTGTAAAGCGCTCTGATGCCCTCAGGTCACGTTCGCACTATATAAAACTCAATAAATAAATTAAATAAATAAATTAAATATGGAGGCTGGGCTGGCAGCTATCTTGTGGTTCTCTCAACTTTAATTGAGGTGAGGGAACCACAAGTTGGTGTGACAGGAGAACCACTGATATACAGCAGCTCTCCCATCAGGACAAAGTCAAAACGATCCCCTAATCCAGTCAAATACTGATTAACATAGTGTAAAGGAACTGTACCCCTGTATCTTTGTTCTGTCTCTAGCGAAAAAATGAAAAGTATAATACTTATACCCAATGTAACTATTGCTGCTACATGGTCTTCATAAGGTATCCACAAGCATTTTTTGGGCACAATTCACGTAGGGAAATCTATATTCAGAGATCTCAGCACACATAGGTTTCCACCTCCACCTATGCAATTCACCAAGTCTGGGAGGATATTTCCTCCCAGGAGCAGGAGTACATTTCTCCACCCTCTTACCTGAGGAGGTGGAGACACGTGTGACTCAATTTCTGGCTGTAGTTACCACAAGTAACTTCATGATGGATTTCAAGGATACTCTTGCAAGCAGAGTTCTGCTGCAGCTTAAGCAGAGACCTCAACCTGAGGTAAGTAGAACTAGGAATGGAAGCGAACAGGAAAACCACACTCACATGTGAAAAATCACACACAAACATGACAAACATTAACCCTTGAAGCAAATAAATAAGGCCCAAATCCTAGGCTCTTCCCTCCTCCCCATGACTGCAAGACCTTGTGAATGCCAGACACCAGCTCCAGCCATGAAGATACAGCCCACCCAACTCAGGAGGATGAAGTACACACCCTCAGTGGAACAGAGAAGGCTGCCACATGGCCGGCGGTCACTGACAGGGTGATGCATTGGTGGTGAAGGTACACACTGTAGGCTAAACAAAGCATGTGAAGGCGAAGTTTTCCTGGATACAGTTATGCATGTATGTTTTAGTATTTCTAAAGCATGAACCTAGTTGAACACCAACATAGCGCTCTATAGGGATCTGCCTCAGTGAGGTATAGATGGTGGCAAGGCAACAGGGCGAGGAGGGTGAGCTAGCAGAATCAGTGAGAAATAAGCCTGTCTTAGAAATTGTTCCTTGACAAAATGACTTTTTGTTTCTTTCTGAACTGAAGGATGGTTGGTGCAGTATTGATATCAGAGAGGATGCTCTTACAGCTCTTGTTGGGTGGAGGGTAATGCTGGAAGTTTTTTTTTTCCTTCAGTGGTTAGTCTCTAACCTGGTGAACTGGTGATATCCTCAGTTGGTGTTGACCTCCAACTATTGTTACTTTGTTAACTAGATAAACAGGAGTCTTTGTGTAATGGGCCTTGTAAGTGATGCAGATGATCTTGAAGATGATCCGAACTTGCAGAGGTTGACTGTGTAGATCCTAAAGGGTGATGCGGTTGGATTTTTAAGCCTCTTGATAAGCTGTGCTATGCTCAAACAGAGGCAGAGACTCTGTCAAAAATCACTGACCTTATAGTCCAAATACAACAGGAGCGATGAATGTTCCCATACCTACCCAAATCCATAGCCAACCATACAAAAGAGAAAATTATTGGTTAGCAGTAGACATGGGGAAAGGGAAATGGGATAGAGGAGAAAACAGAGACACTGTTACTTGTCAGTCATCTAGGCATTGACTTCTACTGGGTCTTATCTAAAGACAAGATTAAGGGCCTGAATTCGAGTTTGCCTTTTGGGTTACTCCATCAAAAAACCTGATATCCCGGCCGTTTTATTACAAGTGCAACATGATACAGTGCACGTATAATAAAGTGATAGAGTAGCCCATCTGCCAAACTCTAAATCAGGCCATAAATTCTTTAGTATTGTATCACTGTATTGCAGCATCTAACATATGGTATTATAAAGTATATACATTCAGAATATTGCTATCCATTAGACTCTCGCTTCTGGTGGAACTCTGAAATTCCCGAAACTGAAACAGAAATATTGTTAATGAAACCAAGTCATTATGGTTTAAAATTATCTAACGCCTTTTCACCTTCTCTTTCGTGGGAACAGGATTTGTGGTTCAAATAGATTTCTAAGGTTATTTTCTAACACTGTAATATAGCCAACATTCATCAGAATTAAAGAGATCATACTGATACCAAATAATCACTTCCCTAATCTCATAGCACTACTTAATACAGTATATGTATCATGAGAAAACATCTACGTCATTTAAAGAGAAGAGGATTCTTCCTTTCCATTTCTCACTTGAAAAGCAAAGATGTGCAAAAGAAAATACGAGTTTATACTCTTTTCAGAATAACTCTGAAACAGTACTGGGTGTGTTTCCACAATACAATTGGATTCCTAAAATTACTTCTCAATATTCAGTTCGAACTTTAGTCATTTCCAACAACGTTAACAAACAAATTACAAGGTTTGGAAGGAGTTCTGGAACATTTGGAAATTTACTTCCTTTACTGCCAGGTCAGGGAACTACACTAGCGTGCCTACCAATCACAAAAAGATAAGCGCAGGCCACACATCATGGCAGGTTCTTTCTAGTTTCAACCCAAGATCCTGGCTCCTTCTCACTCTCCTTCATAAATGTATGCTCTCCACAATGCAACCAGACCTGCTATTTGGCTTGGCCCTTTCAGGGAATCTCAACTTCAAGCTAGGTATGAACAAAACACCTCTATCTTTCAACTAGATTATGCCTCCTGACTTACTTCACACTACCAAAAAATAGCACACATTCCCCTCACAGACAGGCACACATTACGTACAACCACATTCTTAGGAAATGTATACCTGTGATCCTCACAAGACACACCCGACTTTTACATTCAAACAAATTCACCACTGAATACAAATGAAAAACCTATTACAGGTACGTTTTTGAATCAACAATAAATGCACCTACCTTCCACCTGTCTCTGATCTCATTTGTTCCAGGGCCTACAGGTGGGTGTATGTGAGAAATGGCATGAATTGTGTGTGAGTCTGGATCATGTACCATTCAGCCTTAGCTTAACACACTCACATCCTATATAGACATTCCCACACACTCTGAGCTGAGTCACAGTCCATCCAAAATATAAGGTTTTGTGTGATACAAACAGAAACTGACATCACAGGAAAATATTAAGCTTCATCCTGAATTGGCAAGCTCACACACTCATCGCTATATAGACAACCATCATGGAAAGGACATTTCACAAGGCTTAGCTACGCCCATTTCTTCCACATATGGCCTCAGTGAGGCACATGAAGTAAATAACGTTTGACATCCTTCGACGAATGGCAAACTCTGCAGTCAAGTCTCTGTTCTTCCCACCTGACAGTCTAAGCAAGCTGTGGAGAACCACTCTGGGCGACCGCACAAATGCCAGCACATCCTAAGTCATGAGGATACCTCGTCTTGTGCTAATCACGGAGTCCTCAGCTTCTAAGAGCATTGTCTTCCCCTGCATGCCTTAGGTAAGCTATTGGCACAGATATAATACTGTACTAGCTTCTCGAAGTAGTTATATGTTGTTAATCGTAGGATGAAAATCACACGAGTGGTATGATTGTGCCTGGATTTGGGCATTGGCATAATTCCCTGATGGTCACTGATAGAGGTTTCTGCTGGCTTTAAACCCCTGCTAATGGGCAGCGGGCTGGGGTTTCAATTGCAAGGAAGCGTTCTCAAGCTAATGAGATCATGCTCTGCTCCACTGTCAGTTCCTACAGTTAACTCACTATTAGGAATATGGTAGGTGAAAGTGGTGCGGTGCCAAAAAGTAGACAATTATTTTTCTGTGGTTTGTTCTGGGTACCCTGATGAGTCTCTATAATCCGACTGGAATGAAGGGGAGTCCTGGGGGATCTATGCTGCCTCTGCATTTGGGGCCATGGTGGCCCCTTCTCTGGTACGGAACAGACAAAGTCCCCCCAACCCCTCCATTGTTGTGCTGAATAGTAGTGGCAAATGGAAACAAGTTGAAACAATGTACAAAAGTATATTGCAGGATATTTCCATGTGTAATACATTTAATTATCATGAAAATGAAACACAAAGTGCACGCGTTCCTTGGGCGGTAGTCTTCGTGAAGACACCGTGCACCCTAGCATCATGCAAAAATGCAATTTTTAGTATTTGTGTGACTTGTTTCATCATCTTTTCTTGACAAGTTATAAGTAAGAAACAACTTTTTGCCAATCACACCTCAAAAAGTTGCAGATTTTCAAGTAGCATTGTGTTGCACAATTCTCGGTAAGTCAGCACCACATTATAATATCTTCTAAGGCCCCAATTCTCAAGAGATTTCTGCTCCTAGGAACAACTTAGGTGTGTAAAAAGTACAGAGGCAAAATACCATTTGTGATTCGGATATTTCACCCTTGGAAATTAGATTTGCACATACAGAAATTCTGCCATAAATATTGGGATACGCATTTGGGAGTAGGCGTGTGTGCAATTGTGATTGGCCCATCAGCAAAAAACTGGTGAACACCCGCAAACTTGTAGGCTTGTGGGTATTTGCCAACAATTTGAATATCACTTTCAAACACAAAAATGATTGTAAATGTACTTTTGAAAAGGGCAGGTAATATGCATTTTAGGGTTGGAATGACGAGCTTACCACTAAATGTTCTTGTCTCAATTAGGACTCTTTTTTTTTTTTAAATATATGTTTATTGACTTTTTTCAAAACCAACATCTCTGGTAACGGCATGGACCAAAACATGAGCATACATTACTGGTCATTCAAAGTCCACATAAAACGGGCCGTAGCCTAAATTCTACAACGGTAGGTTCAATCTTAATCAGTCTTCTCACCCACCTATACCTCGTGTAGTGAGCCTTAGGCATGGACGAAGACCATCCCACGGATCCCCGCTATGGCTCATGCCCCCAAACTTCTGTACTACGGGTCAGCCACCTAACCCCGCCCCCTCCCATACCCCTATTACCCAACACAACTCCCCCGCCCCCCTACAGCCATGTCTGGTGTACAATTTCTCAAAATGTTCCCAGTATACCACGCTCCCCTACTCCTTCCGTTTCCGTTCCAGGAGATCTATGCTACTCTGCCTCCCTCAACTCCCCGGTATTGTCTGGCTCCCCCCCCTGAGTGTATGTCTATCAATTAGGACTCTTCGATATTAGAGACGGCTCACCCCGAAGGCTGTCCAAGGCAAAGGCAACATTTAGTAATACTATTTAATCTTGTGTGGGACATAGCTCCTGAGTTTTCAGATTGATTATGTGTTATAGCTGTATGGTTTCAGCTTATGAGTCATAGTTCAATGATTTCAGTGCAAGTATCAGTGATATTGTACTGTCGGATATGTAACACTTTGAGTGCCACTTTCTCATGGGTATATCAAAGCAATGAATTTTGGTGCCTCTCTGTTAGTATACTATTGTATCCAGACATATAACACAACAATGAACATACCCCTACATACATAACCCTGAAACAAGCTAGACCAGTTGTCAGTGCCAGTGCTTGGTATAAGTATCAGAAGAATGAGTAATAAGAATGATTTTGTTGCGAATAATTAGAATTGAAAATGTTTAAAACACAGACTATGAATTGAACATTATGAAGGGCATTACACCTCTATGCTATGCCCTCGAACCCTCGGTTAGCTACTTTGCTCTTATTCTCCTCTTTTTTACTCGATCTACTTCCTTGTGTCACCCTTTCAGCATGTTCTCTTCCTCACACCCACCCGACCTCCCTCTGTCCTCACTTGTAAACTTCATTTTCTTTTTTTTGGAGCTGTTCAACATTTCAACAGCTGTATGTACCTCCTTCCCACACTTTCACATACAGTGGAAATTAAAATTACCACGTGTGCTGGGGAAAGGCTGTGCTGTTGCTGATTTTTGGTCGGTATTAGGTGTTTTTGGGCCATACTTGTTTATCCTACAATCCCTGTAAAATTAAAAGAACTACGGTAACACATACATTTACCTCAACGATTTAGTCACTCTCATGACTCGGACAGGGAGTGGACAGGTGGGTACTATAACGACCAAGGAATGTGTCCTATGCCTGTAAAGTGCCGTGACACGTGCGCCAGCGTTGCGCTAGGGGCATTGCTTAGTCAGTTAGATTTGGAAGGTGGGAGTCTGACATTTCCCAACCATCTTCGCAGTGTACCCTACTAAGGAAGATTGCTCATTAAGCAGGAGTCGGGTGATTGAAGGTAAAGCATTGGGAGGATAGAGAATTTTGGGGCAGATTTACAAGCCCCCTGCGCCACCAGTACGTCACTCTTTGTGACGTACTGGTGGCGTATTTTACTGCTCCATATTTACAAGTACAGGAAAAGCCACCCTGCGTGGCTTTTCCTGTCCTTGTAAATATGGCCCCTTTACACGCAGCATTTTGCGTGAAAGGGGCGTTCCATGGGTGTTGCTGTGGATGTTCCCACGCAACACCCATGGAACTAGACACATTTCCAGATTTACAAGGAATCGTACATCTGGAAATGCATGTGAATGGTACGCCTACCCAGGAGAGTCGTAGGGAGGCACAAAGAGGAGAAATGTTTTCATTTCTCCTCGTTTTTTCCTCTTTCAAAGCGTGCTGCATTCTACAGCACGCATTGAAAGAGAAAAATGCCTGTAGTGATTGTTTTTGTGCAGGAAGGTGCCCCTTCCTGAACAAAAACAATCTCCCCACGACGCAGGCCTCCTTGCACCATGGTGCAAGGGTGCCTGCGCCGGCGCATGGCAGCAGTTTGTGCGCCAGCGCAGGGGGAAGCACAGAGATGCGACATATTGTTGTAAATATGTTGCATCACTGTGCTTTGGAAGTGACTCAGTGCGACGCAGCCAAATGGCTTGCGTTCGTCACTGAGTCACTTTCATTGTAAATCCGCCCCTTAGTTGTTAAATGGAGTCAAATGAAATTCGCGATTTTTTGAAAAATAACTGACATTTTTGAAGCCCTTCAAATCTATCAGTTCATTTAGTGTTTTATATAAAGAGCTTGTTAGTGGCCAGTAGAAGACTGGCAAGTTGGGCACATGATTTGGCGAACTGCCAGCTGTAAGCAACTGCCACCCGCAGTTTCGAGATTCCAATCAGACGTCCCACAAGGTTGCGTGCCTGTTGCAATGATCTGGGTGTAAAAACTTCCTGATCATAAGTTCCAAAGCTGATAAGACAACTTGGTGGGCACATGCATCTACTGTACAAAACAAATATTTGTGATATGTGTGTATGTGTGTGTGCATGCATGTGCACGTGTTATTTTTCAAATATTTGTTATATATTTTTAACCTAATTCCAAGGGAAATTAGACTGCTTCCCAGATAGCATTTGTATGCTCGCCAGAGCATCGCCAGCTTGAGGTGTCATCCATAAAACATCACGTAGGTCAAAAATAAAATGTGATGAGGAGGTGGAAGATAGTAACATCACAAAACCCAGCGGGTAATTTGCACTCTACCCGCTCCAACAGTCAACTCTCCAAAAATGGAAAAAGGTCGTCGAAAGGATTTTTATGAAGAAAAAAGTGAATACAAGTATGCACATTTGCAGGTAGAGGCCTATGATTCAGGATTGCCATTCTAGAAATAGAGCTCGTAAGCATGAAGAGATACATGCATGGGATCTAAGTCTTTGGTACAATTACTGCTTCCTGCTATCAAACATATAAGTACAAAAGATGATATTGTGTACTTTTGTCCTACGAGTTCACTCCACATCACTCTCCTCCCCAAAATACAGACCTACTTGAACAGAGGACACTTGGTATCTACCATTACATTGTCTATGAGCCCTCAAATACCCGATCCAAAAATAATGAAAACATTTTCTCTTTGAGGGAGAAGGGATGGGGTCTCTATATGACTTCTTCCAAGGTTCAACAAGACATGGGTCTCTTCTATGATGAGTGTTAGAAATTGTGTCTCTAGTTGGCAGATGTATGCACCCTGTCCAAGAAGTGACGCACACTCTAGTCAGGGTAAGTGTAGTACATACTAAAGGTTTACCTGTGCTCACACTCAGGTAGCTTGGCACAGAGCAGTCACGCTAAACTAAAGAGGGAATGAGTAAAGTATTTGTGCACACACACAGTAACACAGTGAAAACACCACAAAAGTACACTCCACACCAGTTTAGAAAAATAGCTAATATTTACCTGAGTAAAACAAGACCAAAACGACCAAACCCCAACATACACAAGTCAAGATATGATTTTTTTAAGATTGAACTAAAATGCAGTGCTTAGAAGTCTATAGCTCCAACCAGGGTTATCTGGTCGCACTTCACCGGGAAAAATCCACAAGTTCAGTCCGCGATGGAGCGTAAGCCAGATACAGGAATCATGCAGACCCCCTTACAGTACCTTGGATGCATCAGAAATCGAAGACGATGTGTCACACAGAGGAGGTGAGGTATCAGTTCCTGAAGAGCTGTGCAGAGGAGGTGATGTGTCGGTTGTGGGTGCAATGCCTCGGTTCCTGAAGGTGACGCGGCATCGATGTCAAAAGGGCAGTGTGACGTTCCGCGGTGCCAAAGTTGAACCGCTGGGCTGAAGGTGATGCATCAGTTGAAAGCCATGCAGGATCCGGGAGGCGCTGGAGTTGGGACGATACACCACGGAGGTCTGTGGCACGGTGTTCGAGGCTCACGCAACAGCTGTTCTTCAGAGGTGATGTGTTGGCAAAATAGGGGCTGCGTTGAAAGTCGAGGATCTTGCATCGTGCACTCGTGAAGCGGTGTCCACGGCTTCGGTGCAGGCAGCGGCGATGCGTCAGTTTCACATGGGTGCACTGGTTCTGAACTGACGCTTTGGAGTCAATGCTTTGGTTTCTTGTTTGCAGCACCAAATTCACCTCCAAGGGCCCAGGACTGGATTTGGCACCACTTGACAGGACAGGACTCACAGAAGAGGAGCCGAGATGCTGGTTTCAAAATGTAGGTGAAGTCTTTAATGTAAAACACACAAGATGATGGACGGAATGCTGCACATTGGCAAACATTCACCCCCAGTCACAGATCTGGGTTTAATCCATCGTTATTTTGCTTCACCACGCCACCCCAGTTCAGACATAGCCATATGCAAATCAGTCTTGACCCTGTGCCTCATGGGAACAGTCCAGACCGAACTGCCAAGCCATGTCTTCCCTGGACCGGAATCAAGCATCCTAGGACCGGTTTCAGGCTATCAGCCTTCATCAGCCAGGATAGCTTGACTCCAGTGGCGTAGTGAGCACGGGACCCACGTCTGGGCATACCCTTCCCACTTAGGGCGAAATGCAAAACACACAAGATGATGGACGGAATGCTGCACATTGGCAAACATTCACCCCCAGTCACAGATCTGGGTTTAATCCATCGTTATTTTGCTTCACCACGCCACCCCAGTTCAGACATAGCCATATGCAAATCAGTCTTGACCCTGTGCCTCATGGGAACAGTCCAGACCGAACTGCCAAGACTGATTTGCATATGGCTATGTCTGAACTGGGGTGGCGTGGTGAAGCAAAATAACGATGGATTAAACCCAGATCTGTGACTGGGGGTGAATGTTTGCCAATGTGCAGCATTCCGTCCATCATCTTGTGTGTTTTGCATTTCGCCCTAAGTGGGAAGGGTATGCCCAGACGTGGGTCCCGTGCTCACTACGCCACTGGAGTCAAGCTATCCTGGCTGATGAAGGCTGATAGCCTGAAACCGGTCCTAGGATGCTTGATTCCGGACCAGGGAAGACATGGCTTGGCAGTTCGGTCTGGACTGTTCCCATGAGGCACAGGGTCAAGACTGATTTGCAGGTCTAACTTGGTGAAGCTTTTGGCTCCCTGAACAGACTCCAGGGTATCCTTTATGAGAGGCAAGGTGTATCTTTCTTTGATGGTTACTCTGTTCAATCCTTTGAAATCGATGAATGGCCATAGATCCTTCGTTTTCTTAGGTACGGAAAAGAGAGAGGCCACAGCAGAAGAAGAGGATGGTATAATGAGCCCATCTTGTAGATTTTCCTCTCGATATTGTTTGAAGGTCTCTTTTTCAGTTTCCGAAACAGAATAGACTCTTCCAAAAGGAACGGTGGCACCAGGTTCAAGAGGAATAGTACAATCAAATACTCAATGAGGCCGCAAAGAGAGTCCATAGGTTTTTGGAATAAAGCCACGTACCCTTGATAATGAGCTGGAACTCCCTGCAAAACACTGAGCCTACCAAATTCTGTTTCTTTGATTTTAGAGGTTTCCTTAGGGAGCCCGATGATCTTCAGCCACATAGCAAAACTGATGCACAATTGGAAAGACAGTGATAGGGTTCGAGTCTCCCAGTTGATGGATGGATTGAGTCTGACCAGCCAAGGAAGTCCTAGGATCATAACGTGGTTTGGAGAGGCAATAGGATTGAAGTGAAGAACCACATGATGTCTTCCAAAGGCCAATCATATAGGGCTGGTCATCTCTTTAACAGGTCCTGAGACCAATGGTGTGCCATCTACTGTATGAACTGGTTCTGGGAACTCCTTGGAAACCTGGGGTATCTGCCTTTCCTGAGCCCATTTCTCACTTGATATAATCCACTTTCCCCACTATCCTGAACGGCCAGCCCTTTTTCGGTCTTTCCATTAGGAAGCTCTAACAGCATTGCCAAAAAGAATAAAGGGGTAACCAGTTCTCTGGAGGGAAAAACTGAAGGGCTTCCATACTTTCTTGTCCTCTCCCCTTTTAAAGAGGATGGGACCTGGTGTTTCCCAAAACCTTCTGAGGCCAAGTTGGACAGTTACGGGCCAGGAGAGCCGCAATACATACACAGTCCTTGCTTTCATCTATGCTCTCATTCTGGCTCTGATAGGGCTCCTCGAGCTAGCCCAATCTGCATGGGCTCTTCATCTGAAGATTAAGAAGACTCAGGGGCAGGAGTGTCGTTTTTCTGGACAAAAAGGCAAGCAACCCCAAGGGGCTGTTGAACTCGGGCCCTGCGTCTTTCATACCGACGCCGCTCATTGAGACGGTGTTTGATAGAAAAGGCTTGACCCATTAATACTGCCATTGATTCTGCGTGGGGTGAATGCACCAGTTCTTCCTTTGTTTCTTGATAAAGACCCCGGTGAAAAAGGGTGACAAGAGTCTGTTCCACCCATGTGGTCTCAGCAGATAACAAGCAGAAGCAAGTGATGTATGTCAGAACATATTAACTGCCTTGCTGAATTTCACAAAGATCTTCCTAAGAAGAAGTCTCCAAACCAGCTCTTACAAACATCCACTTAAAGGCTGCAAGGAAGGCTGTATAATCAGAAAGATTCGGGCCTTCTGTGGGTACCAGTGGGGTCGCCCAAGCCAGTGCTGGGCCTGAAAAGGCACTAATGAGGTATCCAACTTTAGCTCAATCCAAGGTAAATAGGGCTGGTCGGAAAGTGAAGAACACAGTCAAGGAGTCCAGAAATTCCTGAAGTTTATTAGGATCCCCGGAAAAACGGGGAGTTGCTGGAGAAATGGTTGGAACATTTGATGCTCTGGTTATAAGTGCTTGACGAAAAGCCAAATTCTCATTTCTCAGTTATTGCAGCTCTTGCTCTCTTTGTTGTACTGTTTCAACCAGGTTTTGTGCTGGATCCGCTAGTCCCACCTGTATTAGATCTTGCGAGGCATCCATGCTTTCACAGCCCGATCCAGAAATTGGGTGTTGCAATCTGTCAGGTTTCTCAAATAAGGGGCTTCTTGTTGCACACTTAGAGTGATGGAGGATTGGTGTGCCCAGGTCTTGTCTTGTCATCTTTCAGAGATATGGACAACCCCTTCTGGTAGCCACAAAGCCGCCAACACATGTAGTGCCTAAGCAGATAGTGCCCTCTAGAATGAGCCCCCAAGAGGAAAAACCCCAAAGGGAAAGAACCTCTGATGGCAAAGGAAGGCTTCCAGGATGCATAGGGAAGACCAGAACCCAATTACGGAACAGGAGGCAGGGTTACTAGGACTTCCGCAAAAGGACGTATACCGGTGTGAAACTGAGCAAACTGGAAGTAGGACAACACCGGAGAAGAAAATGGAGAATTCCTGGACGAGAGGATCACTGGAGTGTGAAAACACCAACAGGAGAGAAGAGTGTCACAACGCAAGGAAGAAGGTAGTCATACTCCTTTTATACTCTAAAACAGGAATGACATCAAGGAAGACGCGAGACTGCCATGATGGATTTTGAAATAATAGCCACATAGTATAGAAGAGCTGCCGTGATGGATAGGGCATATGAAAACTCCTTCCCAGGAATTATGGGAAGGAGAACTACAGTGACCACCAGCATGGTCCCAGCGAGGAGAACACTGCAGACCAACCCAGCAAACCAGGAGAGAAATGGCCTCCTTGAATGCCCCTGTCAGCCTACCAGAAAACCCACTAGGTTGCAAGCAAGTAATCAAAGAGTCCCGCTGTATCGAGTGGAACACGAGGGAAGCGGTCTGACGAGCCGCGGGCTACGCTGCAACCCACGGCAACCCATGTATATTTTTCAGCAGTTGAAGGTGAACCCTCCGAGCTGTCTCACTGGCTACATTTTCTGTCAGCTTCCTGCGATTCGATCTGGATCATGTGTCACACGATTAATTTCCTGTGAATAAATTTTCAGAATAAAGCTCATATGATTGCCTGTGATATCAGTTTTATGCTAAAAGGCCCCTCACCAACCCATTAAGTGGTATATACCCATTTACAATATTACTCCATCGAGGTGTAATATTGTGCAAAAGTAAAGGAACTTGAGTACAAGATCAATTTTTGTGAATAGCCTGAGCTCGTACATCGATCCATTTGCATGTCTAAGACCAACTTAAGATGTGCGAACAGTTTCTGATTCAGGCCAACTGTTCCTCCATGCCAGCATTACTCGCTTTGCAGCTATGTTTTGAAACATCATTGTAACTCTCACAGCACCATTCCGAACTGGGAGGATCAGTAAGGAATCACAGGCTACGTTTTAATTGGTTGATTGCCCATATATTGTATAGTAATCTTCATATTCAATTAAGTATAATTGTCTGTGTGATTTTATGATTTCATATAGTCACAAGTCTAATTATGAAGAAAGCAGTTTTAGGCAACATACATAGAGCCACATATTAAATCTTGCATATGTGTTGCATGACTATTTCTGACCTTAGCAATATGTGTGGGCACATTTTATTAAGTACAGAATTTTCTCAGTGATGATAAATATCACATCTAAGCTTCAGGCCAGAAACACGACCAATTCTTCCCTTGTCAGTAAGACAAACAATGATTTTTACGATGCTATTTCATGTCCATTCGTCTTTGTACCTTGGCATATTCACATTTCTAAACTCCAGCAAGAAGGGACGACTAATACTCTCCCATCATGGGCAAAGCAGGAACATAGGGTTGTGATCTTCATTGAGATTTTATGCACATCAAAAGCTTTCCTCTGGTACCCACTTGTTTGTGAAAAGTGAATATTAAAAAGACCCAAAATACAAGTATTTTATCTTACCCTCATCCCTTCAAATCTTGACAGGGCTCTTAGAGGTCTCAGTGCTCTTAGTGTCCTGAGAGATTTAATAGCACCAAGTTCTGAATAGCCCAAGGCATTAGCTACTAAGCTAACCAGAGAAACCTGCAAAAAAGGAAAGCAACATAAGTTATTTTCATTTATACGTCAGACCAATTTAAAATAAAACAAGTTATCATACCTTTAGCCCATATAATTTATCTAGAAAGCCTGTCCCCAAATCACCCCACTGATCTTCTTTGTACCTGCACTTACTACCAGTGTTGCATTGTATTACTCTTTTATCCTATATTTTATTTTGTGTACTTTCTACTTTTTATTATTTGTGTTATTTTGTACACTGGCACATCTTGCATCACATATATTGAGCTAGGTCTTGACTGTTT
Organism: Calotriton arnoldi; assembly: GCA_963921515.1. Lineage (NCBI taxonomy): Eukaryota > Metazoa > Chordata > Amphibia > Caudata > Salamandridae > Calotriton > Calotriton arnoldi. The sequence continues at coordinate 821,457 of CAWUFW010007135.1, forward strand.
GTCCACATCTTCACTCATAGACAAGAGGACTTAGAAAGTCACCTTTTCATCACAGACTGTGCACCTTAAGTGCTATTTAGCTAAAGAACACCAGTCTAGGGATTTAGCGGAGTCAGCTGTCTAGTGATTGATTCAGGGTGACCAGGCATCCCTCATTTTGCAGGATAATTTCACTGTTTCATCATGTCTTGGAAAATTAGTTAGGAGTCCTTATCAGAAAACAATTTCATTAATTCATTGTTTGTAGATTCCATGATGGATGACCAGTGTCACCTAACTCTTAGCTGATCCACAATTGTCGTCTTACTTCTATATTTGTAAACCGTCCCATTTTTGGTTTTCAAAATCTGGCCATGCAACCAATGAAGGCATTTCCTGCAGGACATTCACTAATTTTGCAAACATGTGACCATACATCTGTAACCTGAATGTATACACTCACTTCTATATTGTGACCATGCTGGCATTCTCCACAACTGTTTCACCTGGTTTGGCAATGAACTCAGACCATCTCCAGTCCTGAAATTGTCCAGATTATAATCTTGTCAAATTTCTGACCCTGAGGTTGAAACATCAACTCTTCAGGGTGTCCCTCTGCCCAGCTGTCCACACAAAAGGGTGAACACATGCAAGGGTATTACCTTTGTGGGCATCTTAGGGCCAGGAAGGGCACTAGGCAGAACCTCTGTTACACTGAAACCAACAAGATAAAAATGATGTGCCTCATGCAGGACCCTATACTGCCAATCCCCACAATGACACTTTTAGACCTGGCACCATTGGCGTGGGTCTCCCTTCCATTTTTTGCCTTTGCCTCCTGTGTTTTGCTGTGTGTTGGACTCCATTTTTGCTGGTCTAGATGCTTTGGGCACTTTGCCACTGCTGTTCAGTGCCAAAGTGCAAGTGCTCCCTTTTGAAAATTGTTATTATGAATTAGTGTTTCCATGATTGGCTATTTGATTTACTTGTCAGACCCTAGTGCAGTGCACTGTGTGTGCCCAGGGCCTGTAAATCAAATACTGCTAGTGGGCTGCAGCACTGATTGTGCCACCCATAGAAGCAGCCTGTAAAATGTAACTCTGGCCTGCCACTGCAGAGCCTGTGTGCAGTCTGGGACTGTCATGTCGACTTGGCAAGTGCACACACTTGCCTGTCTCTAAACCTTCCCTTTTCTACATATCAGTCACCCCTAAGGTAGGCCCAAGGTACCCCTGTGGGCAGCGTGCATTGTATGTGAAAGGTAGGACATGCCCTGATGTGTGTAGCATGTCCTGATAGTGAAATACTGTCAATTTAATTTTTCACTATTGCAAGGCTATCTGTTCCCACAGGACAGAATGGGGAGTTTGTTTATAACATCTTATAAACATAACTGACCCTGGGAACAAGGTGCAAAAATAAAGTTTAGTATGCCTGAACTCGGAATGTTAAAGTGCATCTTTTAGTGAGGGTGGTTTTTACATTCTGTGTTTAAAAATACCACTTTTAGAAAGTAGGTATTTTCTTGCCTAACCATCCAGTGTGCCTCTGCTAGGTTTGTGTATTGCATGTCTGGCTTTTGGATGACAGGGGCTGGAGAGGGGCAGTGGCTCCAGAAGTCTGATGAGTCAGGGCTGGGCTGAATAGACCTGGGCTGCATTTAGAGTAGGGGGAGGAGATTTCCTTTCACCTGCATGGGCCTGGTCTGCCTTCAACAATGCTGTCTCCACCTCCTGCCAGGAAGCTGCACCAGTGAGGACAGAACTGGTTTTGGCTGGGTATAGACACTCTCTGCCTTCAGAGAACAAAGGATTTTTGTGTATAAAAAGAGGGGCCCAGATCCCAGACTTTTAGATCACCTCTGGGAAATCAAGAGGAACCTTTGCCAAGGAGAAGAGCCGGAGAAACTGAGGAGGAATACTGCCCCTGTGCTGTTTGCTGTCTGGGGTTGGCCTGCAGTGGCTACTTGCTGCCAAGGGAAGGAGAAAAAGACTTTGCTGTTTGCTTTGCCACCTGCTTGAATAAAAAGATCTCCAAGGGCTTGAAACTGAGCTTGCCTCCTGTTCTGAAGTCTCAGGGACACAAAGACTTCATCCCTTCTGTCTTTCTGCATCTGGAACTGCTGTTTCAGCTGCCACAGAAGGAAATTGCAACACCGACGTCGGCGAGCAACGCCGTAACCTGCACCGAAGCCGTGGGCACCGCTCGTGAAGAGCACGACGCACCGCCTCGACTTGCACCGTAGGCCCAACGCCTGCTGACGCCGTGCACATCGACTCCAAAGCCATCAGCGAGGCCGCTGCCTGCACCAAAGCCGAGGACACCGCTCGTGACGTCCACGACGCAACGTCCCGACTCGCACCGCAGCACCGACGCCGGTGCTTCATCAACGCGGAGCCGATCCTCAACGTGGGTGACTCCTGAATTCATCGACATCGCACCATCATAAGGAACCGCTGCCTCACCGCCATCATGACGTCACCTCCCCAACACAGTAAGGAACAGACATTTCACCTCCCCTGCACCGCAGTAAGGAACAGAGGCTTCACCTCCCCTGGGGTCGTAAGGAACCGACGCCGCAGGCGCCAACGAAGCATCAGCTCCCCGACGCCGTGCACCGCCATTGCTTTCATCAATTCCAAGGTACTGTTCTTTGTGGGTCTGCTTGACTCCAGGCCCGACGCCGCGCACCTCGTGGTCGACGCCGTACTTTGGGATTTTCATCTGTTACGATGTCGTAATAACTCCAGGTGGAGTTATTTGTTGCTAGAAACTTTATTTGAGTGAATAACCTATTTTTAAGGATATCATGATAGCTGTATTGTGGATTTTTGTTGTTTGGTCTTGTTTTGGTTTAGATACAGAATACTTATTTTTCTAAACTAGTGTGGTGTCCATTTGTAGTGTTTTCACTGTATTACTGTATGTGTTCACAAATGCTTTACACACTGCCTCTAAGATAAGCCTGTCTGCTCGTGCCAAGCTACCAAGGAGGTGAGCAGGGGTTATTTTAGGCGTGTATCCCCTTTACCTGACTAGAAGCAAGGGTCCCTATTTGGACAAATGTACCTTCCTCTGCCAACTAGAGACCCCCATTTCTAACAGACACCTAGACCAAGATCACAGAAACACTAACATAGCATCTTCAAACTACGAAGCCCCAACGTCTTACATGTCCCATTAACTACCATATACTCTCAAAATACAGAACACACATTTCAACTAATGCTCATTAATTCTCGCTCTGCAGTACTTGATACACCAGATATCACAGACCTCATCACCTACCACAAGCTTGATGCTCTCTTCATCACACTTCATCACAAAAGCATAGTCCAGCCCCCCTCCTCACACATCCTAGACGTTCTTCTTCATATAGGCTACAGCATCCATCTTGTGCATCCGCATTGTCTTGTACCTTAATCAAGCAAGTGACACTCAACTCAGTGGAGCTACTGACATGCCACTTCCAACTTTCTGCAAGCAGGAGTGTTACCTTCCATGTCATCTACATGCCTACAGGGCTCAACAATAACTTCCTTGATGAATTCTCAGATCTCTTCGCCACCTCACCCAGAGACACCCTCCTCAAACTCATTGACTCACCTAACATAATACAGTATATCACCCAGCGGACACATTCCAAATGTCACATCCTTGACCTTATCTTTTCAATATGATCAATGATTCAATGCAAACCACCTATACTTCTGTGCTTCACCAACCACCTCACCATCCCTACTCCCCTGCTCAGCATCATATCAACAAACCAAAGTCATCCCAAAAGAGAAGACCAAACCTTGAGATCCTTCAAAACCTTCTCTATTGACAACCTAATGCAGGAACTTATATCTTGCCCTCCCAACTCCATGTCTGATGCCAACACCCTTTCAAACAACTTAACACATTTTTTGAAAACTATATCAACATATATGCTCCAAACAAAACATGCACATGCATTACAAAAACCACCAGTACCCTAGTACTCTAAAGACTTCGCTGACAATAAATGCTTCATCTGCAGACAGGAAAGATAATGGAAGAAAAAACAGCACTCCTTGATATTGAAGTCTTTCTGTGCAACACACAAACAGCTCATCACATGGGCCAAAGCAAAGTACTATCCCAATACCATCAATAAAGCAGCCAACAGAAGCAGAACTCTTGTCAAGACAATCAAGCACTGCATGAACACCCAGCTGACTCTCCTATCCCACACTGCACAGACAAGTATAAGGCCATCATTCTCTTCATCAATGAAAAAATAAAGACACAACAGCACATCAGTGAAAACACCAAGCCTGCTTCGCCTCTTTAGGTCTCCTTTCTCTTGGAACCCCACAATAGTCATACTTCAAAGACCTGTAGTTCTCAGACTCATCAACAAGCTTAACTCGGTCAAAGCCACTTCATGTGAAGATGATATCTTACCCTCGTTCTTCATCAAAGCTCTCTGTGGAGAAGCTCTCTCACCCCTACTTTGTCATTGTATCCCTCACTCAAAGCATCTTCCCAGAATCTCCCAAAACAGGCCAGATCTCCCCCCTCCTAAAAGGCCTACATTAGACCCTGATGACCTCGCCAACTGCTAGTCCATCCCTCACCTGCCCTTCATTGGCAAGATTACTGAAACGCAGTCTACACTTAACTCCAAGAACACACCAATGCTGACTATCTCTTGCATGAATAACAATATGTTTACATATCACGTGTAGAACAAAGAATGCAGCCTTACACATCGTAGACAACGTCCTACTGACCACAGATGAAGGTGGCCTCTGTCTCCTAATATTGATGGACCTCTCAGCTGCCTCTGACAGAGTCAATCACCCAACCCTCATCCACAAACAGGAGTCTCATATCGGATTCCCTGGCAATGTCCTTCACTGGTTCTCCTCCTACCTTTCCAGTTTGTTCACATGGGATACTCCAGGCGGCGAAAGATCCCTGTCACCTGAGTAGTTCCTCAGGGTTCTATACTATATTTTGTCATCTTCGACCTGCAAATAGAACCACCCTTGGACGCCACAGCAGTCTCATCCAGAGCCTGAAGAAATGTGATCATATCAGCTCCATCCAGATAGAGCTCCCATTGTCAGTCTGCATCATCTTCGAAACTAGCTACATCATTTACAAAGTCATCATGACTGGCCTGCACCCCAGCTTATCTTGCAGACAAGCTCACCATCTCTGGTGAATCCTTGCACATCTGCATCCCGGTCACCATCAGAATGGAGGCTAAGAAGTGTAATACAAGGCAGAAGGCCTTTTCCATCTGTACACCCAGGATCTGGAACAACATTATTGCATCCATCAGGACCACCTCAATGCTGCTCCACTTTAGAAAGGAGTTGAAGACACATCAATGCAGTAACAACCCAATAAACAGCTTTCTCTCCTATCACACGCTGACTGCATGCTTGCCTTTTTTCCTTGCAGTTCTATATAGCGCGAACTCGACCCGAAGGTATCAGAGCATTTTAAATGAGCACCAGTTGTGTTGCAGATGGACCCATTTATTTTTGTTAGGCACAGGGAGAGTAAGTGATTTGCCCAGATTCATAGGATGTTGAGCGTCCCTGCCGAGCGGTTCCCCAGCTTTGAGTTTGACAGCTCTAGCCGTTAGGCCACATCCTTTGACACTGCACAGCGCTTACCTACCTTGTACTCCCTTTTACCCCAAGTGACATCATGGATTTGAGCACTTGTTACATCTGTGGCCCCTAAATAGCCGTCTAAGTAGTGCTGAGGGTTGAGGAAAGGGAAATAGACTAAACTACAGAAAGTATACATTTTTCTATAAATAATGCTTGCTGTCTATTCCTGCCACTGCCTAGAGTACCAAAATGTAGAGTCCTGGGCACCAAAGTAAGAGAGGGGGAGCACATGTTACTCCTGCTGACCCATAATTGATATCCATGAGCAGTACTCACAAGTTGACTGCATCAAACGCTGCTGAGAGATCAAGCAGTGACTGTTAGACTCCTCAACTATCTAGAATGAGAAGAGTAGTGTGATGGAGTTTAAACTTAGTTCCACATGTTTTACAGAGGCAATAACATCTTTATAAGAAAGAAGAATCTCAATACTGCAGGAGATTACATCATCTTCTTTCACAGGTACAGTGGTGGTGAACAAGGATGATGAGAAATCATTATGTAAAAGAGAAGCAGGGAAAGTCATTAACTGACAGTTTCCCCTCAGTATTTGCTACAATCACCCAGAAATTACAACTGTACTTGTTCACGGTAATCAATATTGTCCATTTGTAATCTATAGTGCAGAAAAGCAATTAATTTTTGTAAAAAAAAAACTTTGTACAATAGCGAGGCATGAAGAAGAAAGCAATAGGGATCGAAGATTCAAGTCACCATATTTTGAGTTAAGAAGCAATTTTCAGGAAGCATTTGCAAGTAAGTGTGAGGACTGCCTTACAGCTTCTAGAAATGGAAAGACATTCGCCTTCTTCTTGTTTCTTTTCTTCCCGCAGGCCTGTCACCTCAGCAACGGAGATTTATTTTAAGCTGAAAATGTGTGGAGATGTTCTTGTTTCTCTGAAGCGATTCAATACAAATCTTCCTGTAACTAAATCTGGTTAGTGTATTTTAAATGGGCTTGGTGGGTGTACAGGAGAATAGATCTTTCTAAGTCGAGCAGTTTGGTTTTGACTTCTACCGCGTTTTCATCACAGACCCTAATGATTTAGGAAAGAGGTCTTCAAGCGTTTTTGCACTGCTCTGTTGATATAGAAATAGTTTAGGGGCGGAAGCCATATGACCTGAGGCTTGACTTTACAACTTTATAAATATTTGTGGTTAGTACGATTGATGTTGCCAACAGGAAGAAAGAAAGCTGTGGAATTATAGATTTGCTACCAGGTTATTTGATATTTTTAGTGATTTGGAGTGGCCTACTGCTATACTTTGAATTTGAAGGTGTAAGTCAAACATAGTCATGGACAAATGATTTGTGCATTGGGCCATTATCTTCTGTTTCACCAGGAAATGCTCCCCACGTGTAAGCATGGCCACATGCATAATTGTCAAGGATGTAATAGGAGGATGATCATATCACAAACTACTGTCTTTACGGACACATCCATTTTTGTCTTCAATCCTTCCATTGGAATTAACATTTTTTGTTTGAATAGGAAAGTGATTGAAAACTCTAATCAAAATTTAAGACAAACATAAATAATAGAGCCATTATATGGGCAAAACACAGATGACGAGAATATCTATGTTAACCCATGCCATGAGCTTGCTAATTCAGTGGCTCATATAATTGGAGAGATAAATGTAATTATATAGGGAACCCGTCGATAAATTGTACATTTTTTAAAGCGGACAAGTCAAAGTTAATAGTTGAGACTATTTTCTATATGCTACAAATTTAATGATGTTAAGGCACAATGGGGAAGCATAGGGAAGACTTTGAATACACCTTTTTTCTCATTTTAGCACTGCTCTTACTCACGTGTTAGCTTAATTGTAGTGTCACTTACTTTTTTTAATAAGATTCTTTTATCAATATTTCAGATAGAGAGGAATCCACCTCAGGCTTCCTTTGCTAAGAGATGACGTTTTAGGGCCATTGGAAATTCTGGCCAAAATTGTTGGAAGTTGGAGTTGAATGAAGCAGGTCCAGTGGATAAAAGGACCCGAATATTGATGATACAGGGCAGTCTGGGTGAGACTAGAAATTTTTGTTAAGCAGATCATGGGTTTTGAGTAAATTGTAGCAGAAAAGGATGGAAGAAAGATAGATGCCAAGTCATGGGCAGGTTTAAATACTAGTGCAAATAACTTGTAATGGACCCAACATGCGACAAATACCTTGTCCATTGGGGAAAATGGAAATGAATAAATCACTCAAGTAAACTGCTACGCTAATCAAGTTTAAATATATGGAATTGGTTGGATGGACAAAACATTTGTATATTTAATTCTTGATACCATGCTGAGGAAGCAGTAGTAGTGAAGATAGATTCCAGTTGCATAGTAGGATTGAAAGGAACACTGAGATCTCTGCCAAAGGAGGCCAATGTCAGGATGACATGAGGGAAGGATGATGGTATATGGTAAAGAGGTAGGAATGCACAATGCCTTTGCCTTGGAAGAGTTGAGCGTAAGGAATGGTAGTGCATTCCAGTGATGAATACCTGTGAGAGAATCCAATATCCAGGACTTGAGGAGAGGTTTGAAAGTTGGAAATGAAAAAATACTTGTGTCTTGCCCAATGAGTTGGCAGAGGAAGCCAAAGGAGGAGATGATGTTACCAAGAGTGGAGTGTAGAGATACAAGAGTGCCCCAGGCCAGGACATAGGCTTGAGGGATGTAAACTAGCATGGTTGTGGGTGAGGCTGACTTAGAATCCCAGGTAACTGAAAATGATGAATCAAAGGGGTAGGAGGATAACTGGTTGATGCAAAGGCCGGTGATGCATGTGGAGAGTCCAGCATAGGGATCAACAGTGTCAAACTCTGCAGAAAGATTGAGGAGTATGGCTGCTGGACGATTACGATGGGCAGTGGAGTGCAGTGAACAGAAGCCAGATCTAAAGGGATTGTGGAGGTTATTAGAGAAGTGATGCATGGTAAGGTGGTTGACGCAAGATGTTCCAGAAGATTAGCAGAGATACGGAGCGATAGTTCGGATGGAGAGGAGAAGTCCGGTAAGGGTCTTTTTAGACAAGGATCTGAAGCACTGCAGGTAGTTGTGAGATATGAGGGAGTAGCGAGAGAGAAAGGTAAGGCAAAGGAGAATGTTAGAAGAGAGAACTAGATATTTGATGGTGTGTGGGCTGAAAGGATTAGATTGAGAGCAAGATGATTTATAAATTTGATTATAGACAGATTTGATTACAGTTGGGCATTAAGTCATTAAGGGGAGAAGCTTGAGTCTGATAAATGACGATTTTAGTTCATAAGTAGCAAAGTCATTTGTCAAGAATGACTACTCTGAGATAGGTGTGTGCAGTGACGAGGGTAGACGATTCATAGAATGCACAAGTCACTGAAGGTGGGGTCGATGTGAGATTATGAGGCCTTGGAAGTAGCATGGCCAATAATCTATCTAGGAGGACATCAGCTGGATGTGGCATTCCACACAAGGCACATAATGTTCCAAGAAAACATTACTTTCACAAAGCATGCATATATTTTCACAAATCTAACATGTACACACCAACAGCAAAAAGGAATTCAACACCAAAGTGCATCAAGCCTGACATCCAGGGCCTAAAAGATCAAATGGTTCAGGAGTTGCCGCTACCAACGAAGACACACAGACAGGTTAGAGTCAAAGTATAAAGGGGCGCGCAGGACAAACCGCTATATGAATATATAGCATTGTGCACATCGCACCCAAATCATTTTGCCCTTTTCTTTTGTTTGTATCACAATCTAAGGAAATAGGATAGTCATCTGTCTGCTGATCGTTATACTACTCCCAGACTGCAGGGCATCACTCCTGAAAAATACGTGCTATGTAAAGGAAAGGCTGTAACTATTACAACAAGCAGATCTAGCCACCTGGGTACATGACCTTTCTACCCATACACAGGAGACAGAATCTGCCTAGCAACAATACACTGCGCACTCAGGAGGATACACTTACTCCCGATCCTAATGCTACTGCCAGCTCCATTCATGCAAGGTTACAACCGCGCACACCCACAGGTGCGAGACATAAAGAACCAGGACTCTACAGATGTGAAGGCAACAATCTAGCAGCTATATCACTCCCACCACAGGATGAGGGAGGATAAAATACATTGCACTTGGCAGTCTAAGTGTCAACACCCCACGCCTGCAACCAAGCAAAATCATGTAAAGTAGGACACCTGCTTCACCACCCATAAAATACACACTAAAGACGCTGCATCTGAACAAACCTCTGCCAAGTAACAGTAAAGAAGCGCAGAGAAAAAAGGAAACACACCCAAAAGCTGGAGACCTACACCTTTAAATTTGATTTTAGGAGCCAGGAGCATCTTATACCTTTCTAGACTCTAGAACCAAAATATTGTCGCATGTGGCCTTATCAATACCACTCTATGCGCACCATGGAGCTGGAATACAGAGAGGTATGTTTAGGCTAGTCATACACTATATTTTCTAACATGCCACATTATTTGACATTCTCAAAAAGTGGCATCAGCCATGAAGGAATCCAACTTCATATGGATATACACTTAGGCCCATATACTGATTCATTACTACCATGCCATATGTGACGTGGAATGATTTTTTCCACCTAAAAGACCTTGCTGTGTATAATTGGGCATTTGTTTGTCACTGACGTGTTAGCAGCATGTATTAGAACTCACACTCCTAAACGAAACAAGCTATTTTGCTAAGCATTTGCCACATTCTAACAGGACAGTGGCAGTATGAACTCCCTCAGCGTCACTGTACCATTTAATCTCGGAGATATTTTCCTCTGCCTGCATGCATTCCATGTACTGCCGACCAGTGCTTAATTTATATTAAAAAAAAAGAAGTACCAGGGCTCTCGTTAGGTGGCCACCGCAGTTTGCACCACACATTGCCTCTGGCTGTACTGTCAATGACAGGGCCAGCACAACTACTCACCATCACACTGCTACAAGTGTGACAATTCAAACTGTTTGAGGCCCCCAAAGCTTTAGAAATGGCTTGGGTGTCAGGTCCAAGTTATTTTTAATGTATATTGAATTAACAGTTTTTGCGCTCACCTTTAAATTACACAAACAGTGGCTGTCATAAGTGCAGGTGCTGGCAATTAAGTGACGGGGCCGAGCACCGGAAACCACTGGCTGAACTTAAGCACTACTGCCGACAGGATTCAAACTTACTATCCCCACAAGGAAGAAACATCTCTCCCACTACCACGTAATTAGACAGAGGTAGGACACAACCAGCCATGGAGCAGGACAATCTATGATGCTATCGGCTGGAGGTGCGCAGGAAGTCATGAATGAGCATGAGGTAAACGATGACAACGGGGACGACTGGGCGGATGGAAACTCACAAGTCAGATAGGCCCAAGGATGGGGTAGGATTACAATGGACACAGACACCAATTGCTCATTTATAGGTAAACAGTGCTGAGAGATGTGTATACAGGCAGAGGTTGCGTGCCCTCAGTACAAGTGACAACAGGAAAGAACAGTAGATTAAAAAGGGCGGTTCCTCCGCTATGGCGGAGGAGCGTCGCCCCACTGCATTTAAGCAGTGCGCTGCAACGGAAACATAAAATGATATATACTTTGAGTTATCATTTTATGTTTCCTGTTGCTTTGCGGGCGGGTGGGCAGGGCTGCTCTCGAGGCAGGGGAGGAGTGGTTTGCCCACTCCTAAATGCGCAATGACTGTATGGTCGGCCCTCTGGGGCCGCCCAAACCAGTCATGCGTACTTTACCTGTTCTCCATGCAGGCTGCATTACAGCCTGTGTGGAGGCCCGCATTCACTGGTTGAGCGTCGAACCAGGACGCTCAAAACCAATCACAATGCTGCATTGCAGCATTGTGATTGGTCAGGGAAGCCTTTTCTGTGCATCCTGTGCCTCGGCGAGCAGGAGCAGAGACGCAGGACCGGCGCGGCAAGGTGTTTCTTTTATTATTATTATTTTTTTAACCGTTACCCCACCTTCCCCCGTGCGCCCGAACCCACCCTGCGAACCATGCCGGCTGCCACTGAGATTGAAGTCGATTGGATGCTGGGGATAGAAAGAGTGCTCTGCGCAATAACATTCTGGCAGGGTCTCCTGCTTGATCAAAACAAAGTAGCTGGAGCTCAAACGTCAGAGGAGTGCACACAATGCCATAGAGCAGGATATCACCATGAGACACAAGGATATATAGAACAATAGAAGGGTGATTAATACTGTGGGACACATTTACAAGGCCCCTGCGCCAACAGTATGTCACTTTTTATGTTCTGACGCTCCAGTGGCACACAATGCTGAGCCAAATTTACAAGCCAACGCAAAGCCACCCTGCGTGGCTTTTCATGGCCTTGTAAATATGGCCCCCTTTCACTCATTACTCGGCTTGAAAGGGGCGATCCATGGGTGATACTGTGGGTGTTCCCACACAACACCCATAGATTTTGACGCATTCCCAGATTTACAAGTTTTCGTAAACCTGGGAATGCATCAGATTCTAACACGTGACGAACAAGGAGAAATACCTTTATTTGTACTCGTTTGTTGCTCTTTCTATGTGTGCTGCATTTTGCAGCACACATAGAAGGAGGAAAACACCATCAATTATTGTTTTTGTGCAGGAAGGTGTCCCAACCGTTTTCTAAAGTGAATCTTGATAGCGTGAAAAAATGGTCCTCAACATTAGAGATACTGCTTATCCAGCACATGGGCATTCAGTGTAATCATTTAGTGACAGACTACTGCTCATCTCTAGAGGAAGGCAGAGTGAATGACTGGTTGCATTATATTATTGCTTTGCCAATTTTAGCCAGCTTTCAATTTGGTTGACAGGCAGAACTTTTAGGGCAAGCTTAAAGCTTGTATTACCCCCAGGTCCCTCCTGCCCTCGTCCCATTCCTTAACAAAGTGGAGATGACCATCTCCGCGACAGAAAAAAAAGAAAAGGAGCATGCTGGGATACCCAATCCACTCCCTCCCACTGGGAGTACATAAGCGGTACCAGCCCAGCATGCAGCCTGTTCTTTTTTTCTGTCTCCCGACAGAATGGGACGTGTTGGACTTACCTGCTGGTTGCTTCGCTGGACGTCTCGTCTGGGCTGCTGGGCTGTCCTCGCCGTCCTCTTTCCGCGTTCTCCTGGCCTGCCGGGCTTGCCAGGAGTCGCGTTGGATGCCGCCCGGCCCTTTGCGGCTGGGGCGCCGTTCCTCCCGGTCACTTCCGGGTTGCAGTGCGCGTCTCCCTGTGGCTTGGCCGGTCTGGGGGACGCGCGGCTGCGGCTGTTTGGCGGGTCCAGGGACTCTGCTGGCGATGTTCCTGGTCCTCCTGCCTGGAGTTTGGTTTCCTGCCGTCCTCCTGGTGCCCCTGCTGCTCGGTTGGGTCGCTCCGGAGCTGGCCTTGCTGTGGCCTCGGCGGCCGTTTTGACGGCATACTCCTCCCGGCACTGGTTCCTTGGTGCACGCCTGGGATGGTTGATGGGGGGGGGGAGGGGGCGGTGAGCTGGTGGTGCGCTCTTCCTGCCCCCTTGGTGAGTACCGCATAGCGGTTTTCGTTTTTCTTTCCCACTTCCTCTAGCTCGTTGTGAGTTTCGTCTTGTCGCCTCAGAGGAGTATTTCAAGCTTTGAGGCACTGACCTAGGAAGCATTGGTGGCAATTGGATGGTGGCATGGGACCTTGATAGGAATGATGGAACTTATGGGAGTCTTTACTACGCACCCAGCATCACGTACATCCATTTCACGGTGTGACGGCTACCACTGCTTCCTCTAGCGCCTTGTGCCTTCCATCTTCTCCCCTCACAGGTGGATTTCGGCCTTGGGGCGCAGACCTTCAGCTGCATTGGTGGTGACTGGGTGGTGGCGTGGGCCCGTGCCTGTACTGCCAGGAGGTTGTGGGAGTCGTTGCTCCGCACCCTGCATCCTGCTCATGCATATTCGAGTCCTGCTTCTCCTTACGTTCCTGTTGCAGGTCCATATGCCTCTTTTCTGCAGGTTGTTTGTTCACCCTACGACCATTCGGGCCTGTCCGCTCCTGTTCTCGTCTGGTCTCCATAGTTGGTGTGCTTCTGCCCTGGTTGGTGCCTTGATGGGGGACCTCCTTGGGGTTCCTGGTGCTGTTGGTGTCCTAGGTGCTTCCTTGGTTGTCCGGCATTTCTGTCTTGACTTCCGGTGCCTCCTTGTGGGCCCCTGGTCTTGTCTGCTTTTGATGGTGGACGGGGTCCGGTCTGGCTCTTTCCTGATTGGGAGTTCGCCTGGGTGTTCTTGGGTTGATGGGCTTTTGCTCTTTCCCTGGGGTTCGGTTGCGGCCCTGGCTGGTATGTCTTCCCCCTTGCTTCTGGTTGCTGCCGCCCTGTGCGCCTGGACCTATGGGGGTTGCCGGGGTTTGGTCCTGGGGGCCTCCTTCTTGCGCTCCTTGCGCTCTGCCATTGCCCTTGTGGGTTCCTTGCTTTCTTCCAGTGCTGTTGGTTCCCATCCTCCTCTGGTCTCTCCAGGTGCTGGTGGGTTCCTGTGGGGGCTTCTCTTTGCTGGCTCCTGTTCCTGCGTGCTGGCCATCTGTGCTTGCTGGTTGCGTGGGGTATGGGTCAATTTTTTTGTCTCGGTCCGGGGCCCTTGCTGTCTCCGGCCTGTTTCTCTGCCTCCGCTGCCCCTGCTCCTGGATTCCTGGCAGTCCTTGGGCGTCTTCGGCTGCCTGTGGCATGGGCTCCCCTGTCTTCCCTGTCCTGGGCCGTAGTTTCCCCTGTGTCACTGCCCTCTTTTGGGTTTTTTTTTGCCTGGGAGGGGGGTCCTTCGGGGTTTCTTCCATGGGTTGTGTGTTCCCGGGTTTTTTTGGCTTTCGCTGGCTCGGCGCTTGTTGCTGGTTGGCGTCTGTGCTGGGGATCGGTCCCTTTTGGGTCTGCTGTTGGCCTGTCCCCATGGTGCTTGCCGCCTGTGGGTTTCTGGCTTGCTGTGCTTTCCTGCTGTGCTGGCCTGCGGCCTTGGCTTCTGTTCCTCCTGCTGCCCGCCCTGTGGTTTGGCCGGGTCAGTCCTGGTTCCTCCCGGGGTGGTGTCTGCTTGCTGGGCTTTGACTCGCTTGGGGCGGTGTCTCCCAGGGTTTGTTGGCTTCTTCTTGTGGCCTCTTTGGTCTGTCCTCTGGGCCTCCGGCCATCCTGCCCTTCAGGCTTGTGTTGTCCCTGGTCGGCCCTGGTTGGTGTCTGGTTTGGGGTACTTCTGGGTTTGCCGGTTGCTCTGGCCTGTTCTGGTCGTCCCTGGCTATTTTTTTTTCGGGTCCTGCTGTCTTGCAGTTCTTGGGCTTCCTTCGGCTGCCTGCTGCCCCTGCGCCCGTTGGTTCCTGCCCTTTGTGGGTTCTGGCCTGGTGCGTGGGTGTCTGCTGAGTCTCTGTGGCCTGGTGGTTCTGGTCTCTGGCTCTTCCTCGCATCCTGGTGTTTCCATGGTTGTGGATCATCCGTCTTGCATTGCGGCTTTGTGTTTTGGCCGCCTGCGCTGTTGGGCGCTTGTTGCTTCCTTCCGGGTGTTGTTGCTTGCCCCCTGCTGGGGGTTTTTCTGCCTTCTGCGGGTTCGCTTGGTCCTCCCCCTAGATTTTTTTGGAGGGGGGGGGCTGTTGTGTCCTGCCTCTGTTCTGGTGGGCCTTTGGCATGTTGGCTTGTTGGGCTTGCCTTCGCGCCTGCCGCTCCTTTTGCTCCTGTGGTGGCTGGGTGTCGTTGGTCTTCCTTGGCCTTTGCCTTGGGTGGCCCCTTGTTCTTAGGGTACCCGGCTCCTCTGCCCTGCCCTGTCTGCTATACCCTTTCCCTCCTTGTGGGTGTTGGGTGTCGGCCTCCCCTGGTGTGTGGGCCGCTTTGTTGCTTCCCGCTTGCGGTTGGCTTTGCCTCGGGTCTGGGGCTCTGGCCTTTTCCCTTTGGGGTTCTGTTGTTGGGCCTGGGCTCCTGGGGTTCTCTTTTGGTCCCCGCTTGGGTCCTTGCCTGGCCTCTCGTTCTCTTGGATTTTGTAGCGGTCCTGGGCTGGTCTTCTGGCCTTTTCTGTGCTGCTCCTTTGCGGCTGGCTGGGGCTCTGGATCCGGTGTGTGGGCTGCTGGGCTCCCTCCCTCTGCTTCTCCGCTCTCTGGGTAATCTGGCTGGGGTTGGCTGCTTTGCCTTTCCCTGTGCCCCTTCTTGGTTGGGGGTTCTTTTTGCCGCTTCTTTCGGGTCCTGTGGCGCCGTGTTGTGTGCCTCCTGGCTGCCTGGCCTGCCGGTTTCTCCTGCTGGCTTCTTGGGCGTTTGTGGGTCTCCTGCGGGGTTGGGCTGTTGGCCTCCTTGTTGGTCTTTCCTGTTTGGCCCTTCTACGGCTCCTCCTGGGGTTCGCCTTCGGTGGTTCCTTGGTGTCTTCCTTTCTCCTCCTGGAGGTTGGTCGGCTCTTGGTTGGGGGTGTTTCCTCCTTTCCGGTTCTGGGGTTTGGTTTCCCGGTTCCGTGTTGGGCCTCTGTTGTTGTGTTTCTTGATTCCTGCGGCTCTTTGGTGTCTTGGCTGGGGTTGGCCTTTGGTCGGTCCTGCCCTGTGGCCCGGTCCTTCTGTGGGTTTCTGGCCTCCGGGTTCCCTGTTGCTGCTGCTTTCGGCTCGGGGGGGTGGGGCCTTGCTTTGGTTCCCTGCCCTCTTCTCTTCCTAGCTGTTCCTCTGGGTGGGTGCCTGTTTGCTTGTCCGGTTCTTCCCCCTTTGCGGCTCTGCTGTTGGCTTCCCCTGGTGTCTTGGGGGGTCCTGTGGTGGTCGTGTCTTTCCTGGCTCTCTTGCTTTGGCGTGCCTCTTCGGTTTCGTCTTCCTTCCCCTCGCTTTTGGGTGTGGCCCTTTGTGGGTTCCTGCGCCTGTGATTCGCCCTCTTCCCTGTCTTGGGGGGGTGGAGTTCGCTCTCTGTCTTGCCTCTGCTGTGTTCCTTCCTGGGCCTTCGGCCCTGCCTCCTTGTGCGGCCTGTTCTCCTCTGCTTGGCCGTTGGGCTGGGTAGGCCTGTTTGGTTGGCTGCCTGGTGGTGCCTGGGGCCGTGGGCTTCGCACGTGGGGGTTTTCTCCCTGCTCGGTTGCCCTTTCTGGCTCCGTTTCTCCATTTGGGGTGCGCCTGCTTCTCCTGGACTTCCTTTGGTCGTTCGGGGTGGGGTCTTGGTTTGGCCCCTCTGGTTGTTCCCTTGGGGCTTGGCTTTGCGTGTGTGGCCCCCTTCTGGCTTGCCTGGGGGGGGTTTCTTGTGGGTTTTTTTTTCTGGTCGTCCCCTGCTGGTTTTGGGGTCTTGGCTCTGTCCGCTTGGTTGGGAGCTTGGTTGGTTGTGTGCTCCTCCCTGCATTTTTCTCTTTTCTTGTGGGCTCTTTTGCCCCTGTGAGATGCCGTTTTTCGGTCTGGTGCCCCTGGCATTGGTGGGGTTCCGGAAGGCCGGGTTTTCTGCTTTGGTATTCTCCACTTTGTTAAGGAATGGGACGAGGACAGGAGGGACCTGGGGGTAATGTCCTATTACTTACCGGTAATCTTCATTACTCCTGGTCCCGTTGTCCTCGTCCCATTCCTTACATCCCTCCCTCCCTCGCAGCCGGCCTTCCGGTTGTTGGCTTGGTATTTCAGGCTGCATGCTGGGCTGGTACCGCTTATGTACTCCCAGTGGGAGGGAGTGGATTGGGTATCCCAGCATGCTCCTTTTCTTTTTTCTGTCGCGGAGATGGTCATCTCCACTTTGTTAAGGAATGGGACGAGGACAACGGGACCAGGAGTAATGAAGATTACCGGTAAGTAATAGGACAATATCCTCTTCTTCTATCACTAGTTCAACATTGAGAAAACTTGGCACAGGTGGAGATATCTGGTACTGGCATACTTTCATGAGAGCTATAGCTAAATACCAGCTTTAAAGCAGGGAAGAATTTAAGCGCCAGTCCTGTTCTGTTTTTGGTTTTAGCGAATCTAACAAGCTATTATTGAATTCATTCTCACCCAAAATTGGGAATAGACATTTGTGAAATGTATTGCACTCAGACAATTTAGCCATGTTAGATGTTACTTGTGGAATGCAGCCCACAGAGAAAGACCAAAAACGAAGAAAAATAAATGTATTTCTCCTCATTGCACCAATCCAACATCTGCTTTTGCAAAGCATTCGATTTTGGCGCTGCCTCAGATTTAAACATCCTTGTAAATCTGGGGCAGCGTCAAAAAGCAATGGGTGTTGCAGTTGAACGCCCACAGCAACACCCATTGCACGCCCCTTTCGCGCAGATACCTGCTTGAAAGGGTACCATATTTACAAAACAGCGTTAAGCCATGCAAAGTGCACGCTTTGTAAATATGGTGCAGGGCATTGTGCCACCGGAACGTCAAAAAAAGTGATGTTCTGGTGGCGCAATCTCTTTGTACATATGCCCTTCTTTTCAAAGTTGCATTTGCACTTGGATTGTCTCTTCGATTTTATGAGAAAAGGTTTCAAAAACAGCATTTATTTTTAAAATATAAACATACATTTCCAGGAGGATGCAACTGCCCTCCTAAAACAAATGAGATCTCATCATATTGCAACTGAATTTGGGAAATACTTACTTGTTTTGATTCCTTGAAAACAGGCTTACGAATAAATGTTTGAGCGCTCAAAAGTCTGCGTTGGTGATGCATTATTCTGAGACTTGTTCCCTGATTGGCTGATTGTTGCACAATGTTATCAAACAAGGTTGGAAGTAGTTTCTTTACTCAGACTGATAAAAAAAATATTTTCTTTTAATTATGAAAAAAAAAATATTTCTAAGTAGTGCCCTTTCTGTGGAGGTCACAAAATCTAATTGAAGTATTGAATTGGATTGGTCCTTTGGGAGTGGTTTGTTCTGCTAACTGTAAATAACCTAACTCTCAAATGCTTATAGAGTTAACCTATATATTGGGGTCGGTGTTGGCGCACACGTTTTTCTGCAAGGGCTGTTCTCTGAAAATACATAGAATAACAGAATTTTCCATCATGTTGGTAGTGGCCCATGACCAAAAAGTTGCGTTCTGAAACACTCGGATGCGTTCCTGGATGTTGTGTTAGGCTATGTTGGGGCATGAGTCCCTCAGTTCTTCAAAGTTTACATTGGTTAGTGAGCAGGAAAGGGGAGATTTACGAAGATTTTGTGCCGTCTTTGTGTCACAAAAGTGACACAAATCGAAGCAAAACCTTTTTTTCCAATTTAATTTCCAGCGCTAAACTTGTTTAGCGCTGGAATGAACAGAAAAGTAATGCAAAGCAGCGCATGGCGCTGCTTTACATTACTTAGCGCCATGGGGGCATACCAAGAGTGGAGCATGGCCGTTCCCATGCAACCACCCAAGGTTTCTCATGCTAAACCCAATATACTAACTAAAGTAGATTGGGTTTAGCGTGAGAAAACTGCGCCCTTCCAAAGCAGGCACAAGGAAGGAGAAATGCTTTAATTTCTCCTTCCTTTTCCGACTTTGCATGCGTGCTGCACTGTGCAGCACGCATACTAAGTGGGAAAAGCTTTGCATCATGTCTAGGTATGGTATTTTGTACAGGAAGGCTAGCCTTCCTGTACAAAACCTATGCTAGACTCACGGAGACACCCTTGCACCATGGCGTAAAGTGTTTCCGTGGCGCACAGCAGCTGATTTCAGCGCCGGCACTAGTTAGAGGGGAGGAGAGTGCCTTATTTTAGTAAATAGGGTGCTCTCCTCCTCTCTCCTTTTCACGTAGCGCAGAGTAGCATTGGCGGCGGCTGCTGCAGTGCGCTACTTGTCAAAAATTAGTAAATCTGCCCCGAAGTCTCTTGTTACTAAGTATTGAATAAGGGTACAGTTCCACAGGTAAAAAAGTGAAGTTTGATCATTTGGAAAAATTCAATAAGAAACTAGTTTGTACAAAAATACAAGTCAAATTCCTGTTTGCGTGCCTGAGTGCGAACATCGTTCCAGTTGGTCTGCAGGTAAAAAGGAAACAACTTTTTAGGTATGTTGACAAATCTAAAGTCAAATTCAATTTTATTGTGAACAATTTGGTTCGTTATAGAGATGGCAATGTCAAATGTACAAACATCAAAGGGGCCAGTGGCAAGCCGCAAAAGAAGTGGGGAGAGAACCATGTACTTCCTAAACCAAAATATTCGAATGGAAAAATGTCGCCTAACAAATAAGGAATTGCAAGACTTTAACAGACAAGAAACAGAAAGAAATTACAAAGAGTAACAAGACTCTATAAGAAAGGAGTAGAATATTATATATATATATATATATATATATATCCTCCATATGACTCCTGACGACAAGGACGCCCAGCACAACGGGTCGGGGCTTGATTGGCGACGTCACCGCCCAATAAATGCAAACGAAAACTCATGCATTTTGCTTGCATGAGAGTCAAGCCCTCCACTCAAGAGTAGTTTCAAACCTCTTTATTCAAGCAGGTACACCAGCCGCATCACGGCCTGCATAACGCGTTTCAGTCCCAACGGACCTTAATCATATGCAAATTTAAGGGGCAGGTGCTTGGGCAGTTTAAATACTTTACACAGTCAGACAGAGAGGAAGGACAAAGTGTAGGTGCTTTTTTTCTCATTTCGTGAATTACACTTGCAATCAATACGTGCCATCCACTTTTTTTCTCTTATTTAGGACATCACATGACATTTGAAAAAGTCCATACTCTAATTCATTTTCTGCAATAATGCTTTTTTTTAAAGTTTCGAGTCGGAAAAAGTCCATGTCGTCCGTTTCGAATTTATCAGGACTCCAATGTCCATAATGCATTGCACCTGTGATTTGCAATCACTGCATTCTTCCCCCAAGTCCAGAGTACTTGTTTACATAGTTAATAATTCTGAGTGAACAGTACCTTTATGTGCCTCATGTGGAGTGAATTCCATGTAGGGCTCAATGGCAACGTTGAATTCAGATAATTTCCCAAGCATTAATCCTTGTGCATTTATTTCTTGTGTTGAAGTGTTTGTGCCTGCTTGGTTTCCAGATGCTAGTCTTCCGCTCTCGACATGCAAGAGTTTAGTACTCCTGCAAACCCTGGCTGTTTCCCAAATCTTTATCAAACAATCAGCAGGCAGGCCTCCTGTACTCACAGTGGCGTCAGCCTCCCGTGAGCAGTGGCACTCACTCAGTCAAATCCTTCGAGGCAAATCCAGCGCAGCCGGCGGGCGTCCGAATATACATCCTCCATATGACTCCTGACGACAAGGACGCCCAGCACAACGGGTCGTGGCTTGATTGGCGACGTCACCGCCCAATAAATGCAAACGAAAACTCATGCATTTTGCTTGCATGAGAGTCAAGCCCTCCACTCAAGAGTAGTTTCAAACCTCTTTATTCAAGCAGGTACACCAGCCGCATCACGGCCTGCATAACGCGTTTCAGTCCCAACGGACCTTAATCATATGCAAATTCAAGGGGCAGGTGCTTGGGCAGTTTAAATACTTTACACAGTCAGACAGAGAGGAAGGACAAAGTGTAGGTGCTTTTTTCTCATTTCGTGAATTACACTTGCAATCAATACGTGCCATCCACTTTTTTCTCTTATTTAGGACAGCGATTTTGCTCTACTCACACACACGGTCAGATCCTGCCTTTAACGTGGGAGGTGAGAGTGAGAGCACAGACTAGCACCTACTTTAAAAGTGACAATTCTCTATTTAACCAACCATTTTTACACTGATGACAGACGGGTAATTCTCAGAAACAAGGGAAGGGTCAGTGGGGTTGATTTAAATTATTCCAAGCTTAATATATGGTGAATGTGGCAGTATACTAATCGCTTTGTGACCGTTCTCATGTTTTATTCTCTGGTAACTGGAAGCAAATTAAGAATTTCCACAAATTTTCGTTGATTAGCTTCTGCCTGCTACGAAGGAAAAATATAAGGTAAATGACAGGTGGTCAACCTGCCACAGACCGCAAACTAACTGCATTATGGGACATTTTTGCAGTTCTTGCTGTTCACTCTGGACCTCGTTTTGCCAGGGAGAACCAAACACACTGCATGATTGATCCCTGTGCCCAAAGCCTGACAATTTCTCAGGTTTGCTGTGGAGCAAATTTAGGTGGTTTTATAGCCCAGTTTCACTCTACAGGTGAATTAAAAAACAGACAGATTTTGTCTGTTTTAAATTGTTAAAAATTCCTTTAAACACCCTAGTTACGACATTTCAAATCGAGATCTATTGATTACGTGGAATCACCAGTCGATCAGGATGAAAGCCTTTGGTGCATGCGCTGCCCCCTGATTTTGATCAATGAAAATTAATTTGAAAAAAAAGAACAAATAAGGCCAATGAACCGCATATTTCGACGCTTAGGCCCTATCATCAACCCATCAATTCATTAAAAGAATGTAAGCAAAAGAGAGCATGTTCCTATCCTACATTAAATGCTGTCATGAACACAAGTCATTGTTGAAACACAGGCATTCTTATGAGAAACACATGCACCAGAATGCAGTCAGAAAAGTATGCAATTCATTTGCAAGAACGAGCTGCAATAATATGAATGCGTAAAACTGTTGTAGAGAAATCATTACTTAATAACCAGATATTACTATTTCACGTCATATTATTTTCACTTTGTATTACTTACCCCATCATCCGTGCACGTGTATATAACACAGACTCGTGGTTTTTAAACCTCAGATCACACGCGGGTTTATTTAATATGTATATAAAAAAAATACATGAAATTGTGGTACAAAATCATCGTACAAAACCTCCTTGATTATCTTTGATAATCACGCCACTGTAGATAATTCAATTTTAGCACACTGTCATGTAGATTTACTAGGCAATGGCACAGAGGCTAAGGCACCCACACAGGGGCAAATCTAATACACAGTACATGCAATCGACCTGAAACTGAATAAGTGGATGTTCTTGCTCACATTCTAAAATGTGCAAGGAACAATTCAGTACCGCCATGTGTGCGCATGTGCAAACGTGCAATGGACTGTTGATTATATGAGATAACATCCCGAACCAGCAATAAAAGCGCTGTTGCTGCCATGGGCAAAATAGAGCACTAGACTGCACCTGTCCATACAGGTGAGGGTAACATAAAAGCAACCGCAAGATTCAGAGATCGGAAGTGCCATAACAAAAGCCTATTATCAGATGCATGCCAAGTTCCTGATCTGTCTCTTTCAAGCACCCAAAGCACCTGCCCTTTTGAAATTGTACCTTCAATAAGGTGCCTGTCTCACAGCCTATGTGTATTTGGGCACAGCGACAACATGGCTGCCGGTTTGTGAATATGACAACTGAAGAGATCCTATAATATCTGTATGACCTCAGCACAATACTTTGCAATGTACACAGCCCTAAGTAAATATGCCGTCTATGGGGTAATGTGACCCGCACTTGTTTCCACCATAGTTTTGTTTAGGCTTTCAAGCTTTAATAATAAAAAATAATAATTTCAATTTGCAGAATCAACCTTTTCTGTAAATATGTATTAATAACAAATAACAGGCTGCATCGTATTAATGCTAAAATGACTATTTAGAATTTCAAGAAATCAGACCATGGGTTAATTGACATGTAGTAGTAAGCCTTAAAGAAATGCATCAGTTAAAAATTAGACATTTGCATTAAAATAACGTAAAAGATGAACGAAAAGAGGTTATGGGTAGTGACTTGAACCTACATCAACAATCAAGAAGTCCAGCCAGCACCAAGCGTTGGTGAAATATTTGACAAACCCATAGGCCACCCATTTAAGAAGCATTTCCAGTATGAAGATGAAAGTGAAGACCTTGTCAGCATATTCCAGCACTGTCTTTATAGTCTTTCGCTGTTCAATATATATGTCTTCGAAAGCCTGCGGGTAAAAAGAGAAATAAAAATGATTCACTCTATCTTTTGAAGATGTTTGTCCACAGTTTCTGGATGTTTATAGTCTTCTCCACTGATATGATACACAAACATTATACATGAATTTTGGAACAACATATTGTGCCCTGCCTAACACCCTCTTTCTCCAGCCCCTATACCCAATCATGAATGCACCTTAAGCATTTGATTTTGAAATACTGTCTTTTTGAGCGAGATGTATATGCTCATGAGGTGAAAGCAGGCAATTATTTTCGTAGAGATAAAGCAAAATTCAATGGTGGCATCAAATCACTGGACCTAAGCTAGAAAATTGACTTTTTTGTAGGGAGTGCTCCAGTAGCCAAAAATCTATTTTGCCTGAAGATTTTCAAATCACTGTCCCTGCCTTTCGGCTATTATTTGGGGGTGAAAAGCAGATTGGTGTGTACTGTGTATATATAATGGTGTTTTTGCAAACTCAAGTTAGCCTTATTTTCATCTCAAACATTTTTTCTGGCTAAAAAGACGGTAAGGGACTACACTGACCTGGTTTCATCATGTACATTTTAATTAACTATTATGTTGGAGATGGGAACATACGGCGTCGGGAACGGTGCAGAGAACGGCGCAGGTCGGGGCCGAACCGGCGCCGTGTCCCAATGCGGATCCCAGGTAGGAACAAAATGGTCCTGGAACCTGGGTAATGGCGGGACGAAAGGCACCCACTGCGGCGCCGGAGGCGGAGCCGAGGGCGGCGCTGGGGCCGGAGCCGGCAGCGGTGGACCTTGTGGCGCCTTGGCCGGAGCCAGCGGCGCAGGATCCTGTGGCGCCGAAGCTGGATCCGCCGGCGGCGCCGGTGGTCCAACAGGATCTAGACACGGGACCGCGGGGCCCGAGGGCGCGCCGGCGGGAGCCCGAGGCCTCAAAAGGCGGTCCATGGTAGCAAGAAATTCTTGCACCTGTGCGGGAGTCGCCGGCGGACCCGGGTAAGGCGGGTAGGCCGCAGGACTCTCGAGCTCCAAAGGAGCCGCAGGGGCAAGGCCTCTGTCCCCCTCATCCGCATCCGAGGACCGGCGGGGGGACGTCGGAGAGCGAACACGCTTCTTCGACTTCTTTTTATGTTGTCTCTTACCCGAATCCGAGGGTGAAGACCTGTAGCCCGAGGAGCGATGGCTGTGGCCCCGTGAGCGTTCCCTGGAACGGCCTCTGGACCGGGAACGGCGCGGGGACTAGTGCCGGACCTCCAGCAGTTTCCGGCGCTGCTCCCGCAAGGCCTTCGGGGCCATGGCCCGACAATCCGGACAAGACCGAGAGTCGTGGTCGGTCTCCAGGCAGTAGAGGCAGACATCGTGGGGGTCCGCCACCGACATGTTGCGACGGCAGGCCCCACAAGACTTAAATCCAGGCATCCCTACGTGCACCAGGAAACCAACTGGAAAAAGGGAGACAAAAGTCTCAAAAGAGATAGTCAAAAAGCAAATAGGGTACGTGCTCTAACCGGATCTGCGCTTACTGGCGCGGAAAAAGAAAGAACTGACGTCAGCGCGCATGGGTGGCGCCTAAGTAGTCTCCGTGACGTCATCTCGGCGCTTACGACGCCAGCGACGGAGCCGCACGACGCCACCTACTGGCGCGCAGGGGTACTGCTAGCAAAACTTTCCGGATCCAGTCTGACGCCTGGGGATATTCTAAGGTAAGAAATCTATCACTAACGTGTCTCTTTCAGATATGCATGTACATCTGGGAACACTGAAGACCAGCCTAGCCACCTCATTCTGTATCATTTGAAGTTTGTGTAAGGCAGCATCAGGCAGGACAGCATATATTGTATTAGCATGTTCCAACCTGGATGTATGGATGCTATCACTAATGCTTTACTTGCTTCTTAGGTCATTAGAAGAGCTATTTTCCTCATCATTTAGCAGAAATGTGCATTTGGATACCAAAGAGCTCATTTGGGTTTGCACAAAGAGATAGCCATCAATCATGATCCCCTGGCTCTTAACCGCCGGTGAGGGAGGTGGTAACAGTCCTAATTCATTAGGCCAATAGTGTAGATTCCAAGCATAAATCTTGTTGTTTAATAGAACTACCTCCATCTTAGCAGCATTTAATTTTAGTTGGTTTACTTCCATCCAGCGAGAAATACATCTCATGGTATCCTTAAAGTGTGCATGCACTGTAGGAGTACCATCCTGATGAAACACTAACTGGGAATCATCGGCAAAGTTATAGATATCGCAACCTCTATTCACCAGCTTTTTTAGCCTGTGATGTAAAAGGTCCCAATCTGACAGATTGTGTACGATCCACAAGAAATGACTCAGTCCAGAATAAATGTGTTTTATGTCTTTTATGTTTTCTCTTTACAGATACCAAACCAAGCAGTGGGTCCGTAATTACGGTTTTCCCACAACACTCAGAGCACACTTTAGGGTGTGTGCTGATATTCCACACACGTGGTTACCTCCACATTTGTAGCCACTTCACTGGTTTTTCCAACACTTTGGTCCTGACGAAAGCCTTACGACTAACGTAAGAGGCTGAAACATGTTGACCAGTTTTTAAGGGATATTGAAGCACAATCTATTCTTCAATATATCCCAATATCATTTTTAATCATGCCCTAAGACCCTTATAATAAAGTTTTTCACCAGGGCATATCTTAGAGACATTTTTAATCTCACCACTCTCTGAGCACCCTTCCCTCAGAGCACTCACTTCACTTCACCAAACCCGCTCCGCTGTAACCAGGCGTCGTAGCACAGCTGGGTTGCATTCGGCAACTCAGCTGGGACCCCAATGATGAAGCATGCCACCAACTAGGTTGGTGGGTGAGGGGTCTTCTTAAAAATCCATTGGATGTTTGCTCTCTGCTACTAGCTAGGTGAGTCAACTCAAGTGGTACCGGTCTCTGCGGGTCCGTCCAAGTTGTTTTGATTATAACTTTGGGGAAAAGGATGCACCCTCATTTACCCTTTTTTCCTCGCTCTCCTGTTGTTTTCCCATATACTTGACAGTGCACAGCTGTGAGAGTATTTTCATTCACTCTAGCGTATATTCATACAGTTATAACCAAAAATGGCGGAAAATCCAGGGTTAACATTTACCGAAGAAGACGTTAATAACATTCTTTCAGCCCCCTTTGATGTCTGACCTTAACATCGCACAGACCATAGCACAAAGTGCGTATTGGGAAAATCTAACCGAAAAAAGAAAAACCGCATTAGAACAATTCTCCATGGAGTAATCCTTACGGAATATCTGTGCACCAACACTGCCCCCAGAGGATTGATTGTCACCAATGCTCCACGCATCTTTTTAGATGATGCAGCATTCAGGAAAGACTGGGCCCAGATCGCCTGGCATTGTACCAGGGACTGGATTATTCTAATTATCCAGACAGCAAAAAGATTATCAGACGCCATCCTTATAGACATCCAAGCCACAGATAATCATTTTAAAACCACCCTGACTTCATTCAAGAAGAGACTGGATGAAGTCAACAAAGAGATGGCTGAATATAAGGACGGTCTCACCCAGTCAAAAATACAGAAATTTCAAAAAGATCTTAAGACATTTTCTTATGTTAAAACTTATCCATATGCAGAGGCGGATTATCAACCACCTACACGCACTGCACAATCAGGGTCTTCAGACGATGACTCTTCCGTAAGCAGCGGTTCTAGCGGTGGAAGTTACCACAACAAACAAAGGGGTAGAGGTCAAAGTAGCAACTGGCATCAACCATGGCCACAAGTACCCCAAGGGGGCCCAATGAATTTTCCAAACCCATACCCCCCAATGAATCCACACATGCTGTATGGCTGGAACCCCCCTTTTGCCCAACCACAAATGCAATTCATGAATGCCAACCCGAGGTTTCCTTTTTTAGGAAACGGCCGAAGAGGATGCGGCAAGAGACGGAGACAGAACCAGATCCACTGGGAGGAGGATCCCAACCAGGGTGCCCACACACGCATCAAATCCAAAGAGCAACAAGCGGGACCCAGCACACACATGTTCTAATCACCAACCTGTCATCATATATCTTAACCAAGACGGAGGAGACAGTCCTTAATAAAGGACTAGGCTTTGCCCCTACTGCTAATTTGGACAAATTCAAACTACATTGTGAGTTGGCAATTTTTTTTCGAAAACTTAAACTCAAAGCCTTCTTTGAAAATCAGTCACCACAAGAACCAAGTGGACAAAAAGGTGATACTAATTTGAAGCTTAAATCCACTTTCAATCCGCCTCCACATACTATACCGGTTGAGATCATTGCTTTTGAGCAAAGAGATAGAAGAGACCCAGGAAGAACCACAGTTTAAGAACACCAGTGGCGCTGAATATACCGCTATACACACTCTCAGGACCAACGACCGCATCAAAATAAAACCGGCGGACAAGGGAGGAGGGATTGTCTTACAAGACATAGACGACTACCGAAACGAATGCCGGAGATTACTTGACGACATCAAGAACTACAGACGTCTGGATAAAGACCCCACTGAGGACCTAAGGAAAAGAATTCAAACATTGGTTGACGGTGCAGAAACAAAAGGAGACATCAGTCACTAAGAAGCCAAGTTCCTGACGTCTGGGGGGGATAAAATACCATACTTCTACACGATCCCCAAAATTCATAAGAACAGATCACCCCCACCTGGACGCCCCATCGTTTCAGGCATAGGTTCACTACTGGAACCTCTTTCCCGCTTCTGCGATTATTATCTTCAACCGATAGTGCAAACAACACCAGCCTATCTTAAAGATACAAAAGACCTACTTGGACATCTACATACACTTAGCTTCAAACCAGAGACATCCTTGCTGGTCAGTTTGGACATAGAAGGCCTGTATACCAGCCTCCCACAAGACGACACTTTGCAAGTACTAAGTGCCGCTTTGGACTCCACCACCTGGGACTATATGACCCCGAAGGCTTTTGTACTACAATGTGCCGAATTCGCTCTGAAAGAGAACTATTTCGAATTCGAGGGAGACCTCTTTCTACAAACATATGGTACTTCGATGGGCAGTACATTCGCCACAAGTGTAGCGGGCCTTTATGTGTCCAACTTTGGGAAAACCATCTCTTAAACCCCGCTGCACCATTTCACACAAGTATCAAATTTTATAAGCGATACATCGATGATGTAATCCTTATATGGAAAACACTGAAACCAGACTACAAGACTTCCTTACATGGATCAACGAACAAGATCCTAAACTTGGGTTTACTCACAGTGTAAGTAGAGAAAGTATTACCTTTCTTGATCTAGACATCACGGCAGAAAGGGACGGCCTCTCCACAAAAACACACTTCAAACCTACAGCAAGAAATTCACTCCTACGCTTTGAAAGCTTCCATCCTAGATCCTTGCGAGAGAACCTGCCATATGTACAATTTTTGAGACTGCGTCGAAACTGTAGCAACATCAGTGACTACAAAGAACAGGCTACTGCTTTAACTAACAAATTGAAAACCAGAGGTTACCCTGAAAGAATAACAAAAAAAGCTCAAAAACAGGCCAGGAATCAGAATCGTGAAGGCCTATTGGAACAAGTACAGAAGACAACATCAACAATACCACTCACATGCGTAACCACGTATAATTCCATTTCCAACAAGGACACACGATCAATACAAAAAAACTGGCGCATACTTACAAGTGGTAAACTGAACTGGGAAAAACCTCTGTTCTCGTACAAAAGAGCAAAGAATCTACGAGACAGTTTAGTAGCCACATGCCCACGACAACAAACAACTACACCCAACACTGTCCTGAAAGCCTGGAGTCTCCCCAATGTGACCGGTCACTTTCCCTGCGGCAACTGCAGCGTTTGCCACCTTACAAAAACGACAAAAACCTTGGCGTTAGAAGAAGGCAAGACATGGCAAATCAGGAGACACACTAACTGCAACTCAGCTAATGTGATCGATCTCATCCCTTGTCCTTGCTTGTTTTGCTACGTCGGGATGACAAGCCGCAAAATAAAAACCAGGATTTGTGAGCATAGAAGCAATATCCGCTGCCGACGTAGCACCACAAAGATGACGGAACACTTCCTTGAGGTGGGCCACACAACGAATGATATGTGTTGTGTCATAATCGAACAACTGGACAAAGGAACAACCAACCTACAGAACCAGCTCCTTGAAAAAGAGCAGCCTTGGGTTTACCGCCTATCCACCCATCTGTAAGGCCTAAATGACAACATCCCATGGAACGTGTTACAAAGAGCATGATAATGATAACAAGACCCTTACAATTTATACACACATGCTCACATTGATACCAATGGCTTCCTATGTGGGACATTTTCGGATGACCTCTATACCCAGACATACACATGGTTCAAGGCATGATTTTGTTTACTGCTGCATTGGCCTACTTTGCTGAACATTGCTGAACACTGCACTATGTCTTCTCCGCCTTTAATTATGCCTTTAATTATGCATGCGTCGATTATGTGGACAAATGCAATGTTGCACATTTTACTCTCAAGCACTACTTACTGCAACATACATAGACGTTTGTTATAAGGCACAAATTTATATACTGTTCCTTGTGCCAACATCGTTGAACATCTCACTTTTCATGTTCACATATGCTTTCCTTCACGTAATCAAGCATTAATGCACAAGTTACTAACTTGTGTAACGATATATCTGTAAGAGACAGTAGTTAGTGACAGATTCCTTACCTTAGAATATCCCCAGGCGTCAGGCTGGATCCGGAAAGTTTTTGCGTAGCAGTACCCTTGCGCGTCGGTAGGCGGCGTCGTGCGGCTCCGCGTCCGTCGTCTGCGTCGTGGTCGCCGGGATGACGTCGCGGGCAGTACTTAGACGCCGCCCCTGCGCGCTGACGTCAGTTCTGTACACGACTTTCCGCGCCAGGAACGCAGAGCCATGCAAGAAGCTGACATAGGTGTCTGAAAAATACTAGGGCCCTGAAAGGGATGACCTTAACCCTAGAAATCAGTTCGCAGAACGGGGAGGATGGGTGGGGCGGTAAGGAATCTGTCACTAACTACTGTCTCTTACAGATATATCGTTACACAAGTTAGTAACTTGTGCATCTGAAAGAGACACATTAGTGACAGATTCCTTACCTTAGAATAGATGCCCCAGCAATACCAACCCCGGTGGTGGGTCTGCGAACAAAGATCAGACAAGGAAGTCCCGGAGGACAGAACGGCCAAAGAAGCCGTCCCTCCGGACCTGACTGTCAAGGCAGTAATGCTTTGTAAACGTGTGCAGCGAGGCCCACGTAGCTGCCTGACAGATATCCTGCAGCGGAACACCGCGGCCCAAAGCCGTGGTAGCAGCCGCTGCCCTGGTGGAATGGGCACGCAGCCCAACAGGAGGCTCCTTCTTAGCCAAAGAATAGCAGGCTTTGATACACAAGGTTACCCAGCGGGAGATGGTCCTCTTGTGCACCGCCCGACCTTTTTGGCGCCCACGTAGCCAACAAAGAGCTGGTCATCCACCCGGAAGTGTTGTGTGCGGTTAATATAAAAGGAAAGCGCACGTTTTGGGTCCAGACGGTGGAGCCTCTCTTCCTCTCTGGAAGGATGCGGAGGCGGAAAGAAGGTGGGCAAAGTGATGGTTTGCCCAATGTGGAAGGCAGTAACCACCTTTGGCAAGAAGGACGGACGTGTCCGAAGAACAACCTTGTCTGGATGGACAGACAGAAAGGGAGGTTTGCATGATAGAGCCTGGAGCTCACTCACCCGCCGAGCGGAGGTGATGGCCACCAGAAAGGCTGTCTTCAGAGTCAGAAGACGAAGAGGACAGTTATGTAGAGGCTCAAAGGGAGTGCACATGAGAAAGGTAAGAACCAAGTTCAAGTCCCACTGAGGCATCACAAACGGAACAGGAGGGAAGAGGTGTGTAATGCCTTTAAGGAATCTGTTAACAACAGGGGACTTGAAAAGGGAGGGCTGATCAGGAAGCCTGAGGAAGCCGAAATGGCACAAAGATAGCCCTTGATGGTACCCAGGGCAGAACCCTGTTGGGCCAGTGAAAGAAGGAACAGAAGAACCTCAGAAAGAGGGGCAGAGAGGGGATTCACAGCCTTTGCTGTGCACCATGCCACAAACTTGTTCCACCTGCAGGCGTATACCACCTTAGTGGAGGGACGCCTGGCTGCCAGAATCACATCACAAACTTCGGGAGGCAAGTCGAAAGGAATCAACTGCCGCCGCTCAATCTCCACGCAAGCAGGTGGAGGCTGGACAGGTTCGGGTGGAGGACCGTCCCCTGCTGCTGCGACAGAAGATCCTCCCGAAGAGGCAGACGGATCGGGGGATCGACGCTCATACTGAGTAGCTCGGGATACCAAACTCTTCGAGCCCAGTCCGGAGCCACAAGGATGACTTGGGCCCGGTCGCGCCGAATCTTCTTCAACACTCTGGGTAGAAGTGGTATAGGCGGAAAGGCGTACAACAGACCGCAACTCCACTCGCGACAAAAGCGTCGCCGAGCGAGTGCCGCCTTGAAATTCCAACGCGCAGAACTGATGACATTGCGCGTTCTCTTCAGTGGCGAATAGATCTAACCAAGGCTCTCCCCACTGCAGAAAGAGACCTTGCGCCACTTCCGAGTGAAGACGCCATTCGTGATCCATCATGCACCTGCGGCTGAGTTCGTCCGCCCTGGCATTCAGGGAACCTGCCAGGTGTTGAACCATCAGGAACATGCCCTGATGTTCCAGCCATGTCCAGAGGCGCAGAGCCTCCTGACAGAGGGTCCACGACCCCACCCCGCCTTGTTTGTTGCAGTACCACATGGCGGTGGTGTTGTCTGTGAACACCTGCACTACCTTCCCTTTGACAGAGGGAAGGAATGCCTTGAGTGCAAGTCGGATCGCCCGGAGCTCCAGAAGGTTGATATGGAGTCGGGACTCCGCCGGAGACCAGAGGCCTCTGATCTCCGCCTCTCCCATGTGACCGCCCCATCCCAGAAGGGACGCGTCCGTCACAACTGTGTGCTCTGGCTGGGGAAGGGAGAGGATCTGCCCATGACCCATTGCTGGTTCGAGAGCCACCACTGCAACTGTTTTGCAGCCCCCTCCGAGATCTGGACGTGATCGGACAGGTTGCCCTGGTGCTGCGTATGGTGTACTTTGCCGCATCCCTACCTTCCGCAATGGTGCGAGTAAGCAGTGTCTGGACCTCCTCAGAACACTGGGGCAAAACAGCCGCCACCGAATCCCACAGGGAGTGGGTATATCGGCCCAAAAGGCAAGCGGTGTTGACGGACCGCAAGCCAGCACTGGGGGAAGAAAAAGCCTTCTTCCCAAATTGGTCCAGGCGTTTGGATTCCCTATCCGGAGGGGCGGTAGGGAAGGCGGTTTGGGAGGCAGAGGCTTGGACAACCAAGCTCTCGGGGTGGGATGTTGAGAGAGAACAAGGGGTCGCCCGGAGCAGGGCGATGGCGTCGGGCCACGTTCCTATCCACAGGAGCCCCTGTGGTGGGCTTGGACCAGGTGCCCAAAAGAACGTCAGATAGTGCATCATTAAACGGCAGCACAGTCTCAGATGAGGAAGCTGCCGGCTGAAGCACTTCCGTCAGGAGATTAGTCCTGACAGCCACAGTAGGCAATTGGAGGTGCAAGGCTCCAGCTGCTCTACGCAACACCGTTGCGAAATTTGCTCCCTCCTCCGTAGCCACGGGAGGAGACAGCATGCCAGTGTCAGGGGAAGTGTCTAGACCACTGGCATCCCCAAGTTCCTCTGCCCAGTCCTGATCATTCTCACACTGCTGTGTGAGAGGGTCTTCCGACCCCTCCCAGCTCTCCTGGTCCTCCTGTGGTTCAAAATATGGAGGAGGAGGGACATCTGGGACCTAAGGTCTCATCGGCGCCGGAGCCGGCGTCGAGCGACGTCGGTCCGGCTCCATGTCCGGACCCAGAGAGAACCGGGGAACAACGCCGCCCGGAGCCCCGGACGGCGTCAGGAACGGCACCGGGGACATCGGCGCCGGCGTGGCTATGGTCAACCGGCGTCGATGGGGGTTGCGGTACCACCGGAGCCGGGATCGAGGCCGGGGCTGAGATCAAGGCTGGCGAGACAGGCGACGCCGGGACCGGAGTCGTCGGCGACGCCGGAGCAACCCCATCAGGGCCCGCGGGGCCGAAGGCGCACCGGAGGGACCTTGAGGCCCGAAGAGGCGGGCCATGGCCGACAGGAATTCCTGTATTTCGGCCGGAGTCGCCCCCGAACCCGGAAAGGACGGGTAATGCGGGGCAGCTCTACAGGCACGTCCGGGGCCGCGGGGGCGGGGACGGTGCCGACAGGGGCCTCAGCCGAGTCGCGAGACCGGTGAGGCGAAGTCTTAGAGCGATGATGCTTCTTAGACTTTTTGTGCTTCGACTTACCCGAGGAGCGCGAAGACTTGGACTCCGACGACCGGCGGGGGCTCCGCGACCGGCCCTCGACCTCTCACGGGACCGGGGCTTGGTGCGGCGCGGAGCCGACTGCCGGACCTCGAGGAGCTTTCAAGACCGCTCTCGCAAAGCCTTCGGGTGGAGTTTCCGGCAGTCAGGGCACGACTTCGTGTCGTGGTCTCGGCCGAGACAGTAGAGACACTCTAAGTGCGGGTCTGTGATCGACATCATTTGACCACAGACGTCGCATGGCTTGAAGCCGGGCATCCCTACCGACACCTAGGAGTTGAGAAGACTCGAAAGAAACAGTGAAAAATCACCAAAAATTTAGTCAAAATTGACTAGGGCACTGCTCTTCCCGGATCTGCGCTTACTGGCGCGGAAAAAGAAGAACGGACGCCAGCGCGCAGGTGCGGCGTCTAAGCACTGCCCGCGACGTCATCCCGGCGACCACGACGCCGACGACGGACGCGGAGCCGCACGACGCCGCCTACCGACGCGCAAGGGTACTGCTACGCAAAAACTTTCCGGATCCAGCCTGACGCCTGGGGATATTCTATGGTAAGGAATCTTTCAGATACAATATCGCACAGTGTTTCTTTTAAGCACTTCCTTTATTTTTCTATGCCCGCTTAAAAACATCGTGCTACTCAGACTCATTTCGGGGATATGCACATAATGGTGCTAGTAATAGTGCTCTCAAACGTCGCTTACGGCAACAGTCCGACAACTAGGAAGTAATAACCCTACACGCCGAGTGCCGCTACGTTATACAAGTTAGCGATCTAGTCTCGGTTTGCAGGGCACACGGCTCCCTACGTAGCTACGCACTCTCCCGGAACTGTATGTAAACCATATCCGAGGTCGGTTTAGTTACCGGCGGGATCCTGTGAAGGACGTTACAGGTTTGAATATGGGGTCCATCCTTGACGAAGTAAGTGGTAATGCTTACATGCGGTGAGCGAGATCATTGCCGGTTCTACACTGGGCCCGAATTGTTAACAACTTGTTTACCGCTTGCAGTGCTTGACTACAGGAGGCCCCCTCCCCGCAGGATCAAATAAATCGCTTTTCTCCTGGTTAATGTAAGACCGATTTTGCATTTTATTTACCTTCTTCATTGTGGTTTTCCCGGCCCCATTCTTCGAACATACGCTTGATATAATTTTTAAACGCTGGCTCACGCGCCTCAAATATAATTGCGCCCCTTCTTTGACACACAGTACTCCACGCCCTTAACTGTGTCAGCAGGTTTCCAGCACCAGCGCGATGAATCCAACGCGTCTTTTAAAAAGTTAATATAGACTTACAGGTTTCACTTCACACCAGCCCAGTTGAATTTGCACTGGTGGCCGGTTATTTGTGCATACTTGTGACCATGCACGGTAATCTACCTACGCATAAATTATGCATGTTACAATTACCACCACGCATGATGCTGCATACTTACCGCTGTTCGGCGCAGGCAACACTGTTCAACAGCAGTTATCACCACTAGACCTGACTCACCCGAGCATCAGAGCACTGCACAATGCGCAGCATGAAAAGAAGGTAAAATTGATGCCAACTGCATTTATTTGTAAATGTTTTGTATGTCTTTTATGTTGTGTGTTTTCTCTTTACAGATACCAAACCAAGCAGTGGGTCCGTAAGTACGGTTTTCCCACAACACTCACAGCACACTTTAGGGTGTGTGCTGATATTCCACACACGTGGTTACCTCCACATTTGTAACCACTTCACTGGTTTTTCCAACACTTTGGTCCTGACGAAAGCCTTACGACTAACGTAAGAGGCTGAAACATGTTGACCAGTTTTTAAGGGATATTGAAGCACAATCTATTCTTCAATATATCCCAATATCATTTTTAATCATGTCCTAAGACCCTTATAATAAAGTTTTTCACCAGGGCATATCTTAGAGACATTTTTAATCTCACCACTCTCTGAGCACCCTTCCCTCAGAGCACTCACTTCACTTCACCAAACCCGCTCCGCTGTAACCAGGCGTCGTAGCACAGCTGGGTTGCATTCGGCAACTCAGCTGGGACCCCAATGATGAAGCATGCCACCAACTAGGTTGGTGGGTGAGGGGGTCTTCTTAAAAATCCATTGGATGTTTGCTCTCTGCGGGTCCGTCCAAGTTGTTTTGATCAGTCCAGAATAGTGCACTGCCTTGTATCCCTGCATCTTTCACTCGGTCGATCAATATCTTATGATCAACTGTGTCAAAGGCTGCAGATAAGTCATGCAGAGCCAGATAAGCATTTTTCCCCTGGTCTACTTTCCAGCTTGAACAGGATGCAGTAATTCAGTATATTGTAGATATTTTCACAATTCAGAAGCAACATGTGCCTCTAGTCATTTAGCAGGGAAGCGGGAGAAGAGATATAGGCCTATATTTTCTTATAGGGAAGACAATACATACATATATGTTAAAGGATCTATTGTGCATAACTGCGAACAAAGATTGTGATTAAATCTAGCTCAGGAGAGTCCTCAAATACGTTTAATCGTGGACCTCATGGCTAGGATTAAAAGATTAAGGATGGGGATGAAAAAGATCATATTATTGTCCCTTCATCCCTCCTTTCTGCAGGTTGTTGACATGCTTCGGCCGCCTTGAATCGCCCACATGGGCAAGCCTAGATCACTAACCCCCACTACAAAAAATGGAAGTGGCGTTTAAGAGAAAATACACCACGTGCAATGGCAAGGAGGCTGGGGCCAAATACCAGAGCATGACGTTTTATCCCTCCCAACCAAATGGAGCTCAGTGCAGATCCCGAAGTTGAAAAAAATGTTCATGTGTTTTAAAAAATATATTTAATTAAAAATATTCAAGCAGTTCACATTCATCAGCAACAATTCATCAGCTTCTAGCTAAAAAAACATTTAAGAACAGCATATAAGCCCCCCAAACAACATAATTACCTGATATGTTAATATCAGGCATGAAGGAAACCATGGTTAAATAGGGAAAAAGGCTTCAATTTCCTTCAATACTACTATTTGAAGGAACACATGGAAAATGATAAAACAATATGTCCATAAATGTATGACGAAAGTGAGCATGCTAGGAGATTGATAGCATGGGCATCTAAAGCCACAATTAATCAGAATCACATTAATCTCATATGCGACCCAGCAAGTAGGCAGATAATTAAGGCTAAACAGGGAATAAGGGAAATTTTCCTTCAGCACTATGAAGTGCCTTATCAAACCCCGGACAACATCTCTGCGTGGCAGATTACTGATTATTTGGAAGACATACACAGATATACAGATAACACAGATCCCAAATTAACTTTGGAACACATACAGGTGCTTCTAAGACCTATGCCTGATAAGGAACTGTCGTCCACCTTACAGAACTTAAAAAATTGAAACGTTTCTGGTAATGATTGGCTACCATCAGACTTTTATAATCTATATGTTCCACAATTGAAATAAATACTAAACAAATTATATAATGAAAGTGGCATACTGTCTCCATACCTTACTCCCTCTCTGATGGCACTGTAGTACTAATCCTTAAAGAAGATACGAAACCTGAGTAGCTGGGATTGTAAACACTGGTCAATCTTTTACATGTGGACCATAAACAGTCAGCAAAAAATCTCCCAACCCACGTTACAGATGCAGCACAGATTTTGGTTCATTCAAATCAACGTGGCTTTCTACCCAATAGGTAAATCAGATTAAACACAAACATTTGGTAGAAGTCATTGATTATT
This sequence comes from Calotriton arnoldi, assembly GCA_963921515.1. Classification (NCBI taxonomy): domain Eukaryota; kingdom Metazoa; phylum Chordata; class Amphibia; order Caudata; family Salamandridae; genus Calotriton; species Calotriton arnoldi. The sequence goes on from CAWUFW010007135.1 coordinate 858,997, forward strand.
TTTCATCAAATCATTATGAAACTACTTTTATTGTTGTAGATGCAGAACAAGGCTTTTGATCTGCTAAATTGGAATACACTTGCCATCCTTCAAGAATTTGGTTTTCCTTACCAATTTGCACAAATCCTTCATAAGCTGTACTAAAAAGCTACTGCTAGTATAATAATCAACTAGGTGCAGGATGGGAAAATCCAGGTTGCATGAGGGACTCACCAGAGGTGCCCCATGTCCCTGGTGCTTTCTGCACTATTTATAGAGCTCAGCACAATTAAAATCGCTGGTGCTTTCTGTACTATTTATACAGCTCAGTAGAATTAGAATTCAGTTAGACAACAGGTAATGCTCACCTATTTCACGTATGACCAAACTAAAGCTGTACGCAGATGACTTGATTTTACATCTAAATGGAGGTAAACAATCTATTACTTATGATTTAGACTTGGTACAGGAATTCTCAAATATTGGGAGCTACAAGATTATTAAAGAAAAAAACTGTTTTATTCAATGTTTCTGTTGAATGCTTGCCAGAAAGCTTGAGGGCAAATTATGTCCCAAATCATGCAATAAGATACTGGAGTATGTTTATTAACGCAAGTTATTCCAATTTATTTAACTTAAATATACTTCACTGATATATAAAATTAAGAATCTATTCTCTAAATGGCCAGCTCTGCCTCTCACAATTGTAGAACACATAGCATTAATTAAAATAGCTATTCTACCTTTTTATATTTTTTATTCACCGCTCCTTCTCCTACATTGCTACCAAGTCCTGGAACGACCTTCCCTCCAGCTCCGTACAGCCCTCTTGCTGGCAGATTTCAGAAAGAGACTCAAGACCTGGCTCTTTGATGGCGACACAGCACCCAGATACCCCTAGGTGTGACAGTGTTACACTTTACAAATGCTGATTGATTGATTGATTTACCAATTTCCCCTGCAAATTACATGCATTTTCTCCCAAATTGAGAAATTAATATCTAATTTCAAAATGGGTGGGGCAATGACCTAGGATTATAGTTTGTAGCTAGCAGCTAAATAAAGAATATGGTGGATTAGCTCTGTAGAGACTTGGATTTTACTATTTTGAGGACTTGAAACCTTTACTAACTATATGGAGTAGCAATATAGGCCGTCAGCTATACGACAGCACAATTTTAGGTTTGATGTGTGAGGAAAAAATCTTGAGTTACCAACATTCATAAAGTCTCCAAAATGTCCTAAGTAAATTAGGAATAATATACTTCAAATGATTTTCCTTCTTAAAAAATGATTATTTAGCTATTTTAAGATCCGAGGAACTCCATGAATTTATGTCTCTGTGAGAATATTTAAATTTTGGCCTCAATTTGGAATTAGGAATAATTAAGAAATGGGAAGAGGTAGGTTGCAATTATGTCTCAGATTTTCTAGTGAACAAATCTGTGAAAACATGGGGACAGATACAGGAAAAGTGTAATAATTATTTATCCTTGCCTGTATTTCTTCTACTTTTCACCAGATTAAACTATTGTTGACTCTTAATTTTAAAAATATTCAGTTCCTCCAATCTGTAATTCTGAAAACTCTATATGTAGATTTAAAAAAAAAAGTTTAGTTAAATGGAACATAATTTGTAAACAAAATTCACATATTAGTACATTAACAGACCCATATAATAAATGAGAAAAAGAGATAGGGGTTCCAATAGCTAACATCATACGGTTAAAGGTCTCTCAAATTAGTTATTCATTGTTCTGTGGGGCAGACAAATGAATTTTTAAATCAGATTGATGATTTACTATAAGCCTAAGACTTTCAATAAGTATTATACCAATGCCTTATCCACATGTTTTAGATGCCAAAATAACACTGTTGCAGATTGATGGAATATGACTGCATCATGGCCATAGTTAAGTTCTTTTGGGATTACATTTTAACGTTTATAAACTCCATAACAGATGAGCATATCACAGCTGAGCTCTATATATATGGAGTGGACAGTTCTAGTTTTGCTTGTTCTTGTTTGTTTTAGTTGTATACTCACACACAACTGGGTTTGTTATGCATTACCTGAAAAAGTATTGTGAACTTGTATCGCTGCACCACTCTTGACCATATATGATGCCGTAAGCGAGAAAAATGGGTTGAAAAAGCAAAATAAACAGATTTTAAATATATATATATATATATATATATACATATATGTCACCAAGTTTCAAATAGCCCGACAAGTAAAACTAAAGAACGTATTTAGAATACTTAGATATTGAGTCTAACTTTAGGTTTCAATAATAGTTTAAAGGGGGCACTAAGCCCGCAATAGTAACCTAACCTAAGATTGAACCATGCAGACACCGAGTCTAAATAGAGGTGCTAACATGGCAAAAAGAGTTACAAATGTGAATGTGGGTAACTACTCCCAAGTATTGTAAAATATAATAGCATGTAATTCAGAATGATCATAAGACTCTTAGTATGTCAAAAGGTAGACACTCTGATATAAGTACAAATGTGAAAACCACTAGAAAAAGTAACCAATGATGTTGTAAATATACTTGATTATAGATAGAGACTACCTATCCCACAATGCCTCATAATGGGCAATGTGGGAGTTTGGTATAAAAGGGTAAAGCGAAGAGGGACTACCGCTATGTACCGTGATCAAGACCAATTTGGTCGAAATGCGTAGGTGGAGTAAAGATGGCTTGATCAATAAAGAAAAAGAAAACCCTTTGGAGAGTGCTGCGTGATATTTGGAACTCGGTGACAAACATATGTTCAAGGATTAGTCCAGCCTTGCCGCAAGCACCAGCTAATTAGTGCGCCCTTCGTAACATGGACTGTGTTGTTGGCTCATATATATATATATATATATATATATATATATATATATATATATATATATATATATATATATGTATATGTATGTATGTATGTGTATATATATATATATAAAAATATATATATACATATATATATTCAAAATCCACAACACTCTCCAGAGCTCCTCTTCGGCGAAAAGAGAGTAACAGACCCGTGGCTGAATGGCAAGTTGTCTTTTTATTTCTCCTTACTCCTCACGATGGGCGGGCATCCAGTGCCCTTGATCACATACGGAACGCAGTCCGCCATACTGTTTTAAATGCTATATATATATATGTATATATATATATATATATATATATATATATATATTTTCACTGAAAAAACCACAGGTTTCAGGGACGTTATAGTTAGTTGGACATTTCACTCGTACAAAACCAGAGAAATTCGGCCGTTATAGTTAGTTCAGCTAACTATAACTCGCGCCCCCACAATGCACTGCTGATGACGTCACATATTACATCATCCGATCCCTGTCCAGCTCATTTATTGAAACAAATTTCAGGAGTTATTGGCTCGGCTCTTACGCCCTTGCTGAACGAGATATTCAGCTCGGGCACTTTTCCCAAGAAGTGGAAGGTTGCCTCCATCGTCCCCCTCCTAAAAAACAGAACCTTGATGCAGGTGACCCCAATAATTATAGGCCTATATCTCGACTCCCGCTTCCTGCCAAGGCCTTAGAAAAGGCTATGAACATACAACTTAATGCCTTTCTTCAATCCATTCAGACTCTTGATCCAACCCAATATGGCTTTAGAGCAGATCACAGCACTGAGCTTGCCTTAATTAAATCTACGGAGGAAATTCGGGAGGCTCTGGACAGGGGAGGAAGTGCTGTGTTGATCTTGTTAGACCTGTCCGCGGCCTTTGACACGGTCCATCACAAAGTCTTGATGGACCGTTTGTCTGGGGCCGGGCTAAAGGGGTCTGCCTGGAAGCTTCTGCAGTCATTTCTCTCTGACAGAATACAAACTGTGGATATGGACAACTGCCAGTCTAAACCTTTCACCCTTCCTTGTGGGGTCCCACAGGGTTCTTCCCTCAGCCCGACACTTTTTAATGTGTACGTGGCTCCCCTAGCTGGTGTGATTAGGTCTTTTGGCTTCCAGCTGACCTCTTATGCTGACGACACCCAGATAGTGTTGTCACTAAGGGAGGGCTCTGAAAAGGAAACTGGGGCTCGAATCCATGACTGCATGGCTGCTATCTCCAGATGGATGTCTGCAAACTGCTTAAAACTCAATTCTAATAAAACGGAGGTCATAAAATTTGGGAAGAATCCGCTAGTGTGTACTCCAGACTGGTGGCCGGCTGACCTAGGCTCATGCCCCATACCCACTGAGAAAGCCAGAAATCTGGGAGTGTTAATGGACAACAAACTGGTACTAGGTGACCAAATAAGTTCAGTTACCTCGGCATGTTTTTATGTACTAAAGATCATAAACAAGATTAAGTTCTATCTTAATGATAATGGCCTCAAAACAGTAATATCGGCACTCATTATGTCTCGGCTGGATTACTGCAACGGACTCTACATGAACGCTCAAAAACAATTTATCAACAAGCTTCAGATGGTTCAGAATGCGGCAGCCAGACTGCTGTCAGGGACCTCAAAGTTTGCCTCTGTAAAGGAAGAGATCAAACAGTTGCACTGGCTCCCTGTTAGACACAGAATACGCTTCAAAGCGCTGTGCACTGTTTTTAAAGCTCTTAATGGCAAAGGCCCGGATTACTTGCAACGAAAAATTCAGTGGTACATTCCAAGGAGAGCACTACGATCAATAGGGGCGAAGAAAGTCACAATCAGCGTTGTTAAAACGGCAGGCTGGGGAGGCAGAAGCTTTGTTAACAGTGCATCCAAATCCTGGAATGAGCTTCCTTTTCAACTGAGGAATGCTACAGACCTCCTCTCCTTTAGGAAGGGGCTCAAAACCTGGCTTTTTAACCAATAATGCTTTCTGGCCACCTCTCTTAGCAGGCAGTGCATAGCGCCAGGACACCCTTGGGTAACAGCGCGCTCTATAAATTTGATTAACATAACATAACATAACATTCATGACATGGTCAGTGACATCACTGATGACATCACTGATGACATCTCAAATGACATCACTGATGACATCATCCAGTGACTGTGTGTTTCTGTGTAGTTTAAATATGTTTTATATATATATAGGCCAAGGTGTATTGAAGAATGAGTGGGTGTATGAGTGTGTGAATGGATGATTTAGTAGGTGCGTGACTGTCTGTATAAGTGAGTGATTAAATGTGTCTTGCTGAATGCATGATTTAGTGACTAAACTGTGTGAATGTCTGTATCAGTCTGTCAGTTGATGTGTAAGCGGCTGCATGGGTTGGTGAGTAGCTACATGAGTGTCTATATGGGTTATTGATTGGTTGTCTGAGTATCTGTATGGGTGCCTGAGTGTCTGTGTGGGTGGGTGGGGGGTGTGTGATTCTGTGCATAGATGTGTGAGTGGGTGATTCACTGGGTGTATGGGTCCAAGAGTGCATCTGTGATGGACTGTATGGGTGGGTGAGTGCGTGTATGGGTGTGTTGGAGAGTGAATGGATGTCTCAGTGGTACATGTGTGAGTAACTACATATGTAAAAGGCAGTATATGTGAGTGTTGGAGTATATAAATGACTATATGTGAGAGCGAGTGATTATGAGAGTGGCTGTATGCATGAGTGTGTGCTTGTATCAGTGATTGTATAAGAGAGTAAGTATGTGTTAGTATCTGTATGAATAAGTGAGGTGGTGTGTGTATATCTGTATAGGTGAGTAAATGGGAGTGTGATTGATTCTTTGCATGACTGACTAGGTGTGTGTGTAACTATGGATGAGTGACGGTGTGTGAGTGTCTGTATTGGTGTATGAGTGTAAATGATAGTGCTGTATTGATGAGTGATTGCATGTATAAGTGACTGTATGGGTGAATGAGTGGATGTGTGTGTAGAACAAGGAATCAGTGAGTGGGTATGTAGTAACTGGTATTGGTGTGTCTATGGTCTTGAAAATGGTAGTCTGTATTTTAAAGTGGGTGTATCAAAGGTTATATTAGGGTGTGAGGATGTGTATCAGATTATCACGTGGATGATGTCATCAGTGATGTCATCAGTGATGTCATTTGAGATGTCATCAGTGATGTCACTGACCATGTCATGAAGGATGTAATATGTGAAGTCATCAGCAGTGCATTGCGGGGGTGCAAGTTATAGTTAGCTGAACTAACTATAACAGCCGAATTTCTCTGGTTTTGTACGAGTAAAATGTCCAACTAACTATAACGTCCCTGAAACCTGTGGTTTTTTCAGTGAATTTCTAAGGTTTTTAAAATGCTAATGTCTAACTATAACGTCCCTGAAACCTACGGTTTTTTCAGTGAATTTCAAAGGTTTTTTAAATGCTAATTTCTAACTATAACGTCCCTGAAACCTATGGTTTTTTCAGTGAATTTCAAAGGTTTTTTAAATGCTAATTACTAACTATAACGTCCCTGAAACCTAAGGTTTTTTCAGTGAATTTCTAAGGTTTTTTAAATGCTAATTTCTAACTATGCCTACAGAGGTAGGACTTGTGCAGAAAGAGGAAGAAAGGCGCAGAAAGAAGCAAGAGAAATGCAGAAAGAGGCAACAGAAGTCCAGAAAGACAAAGACAGGTGCAGAAAGAAGCAAGAGATATGCAGAAAGAGGCAACAGAAGTCCAGAAAGACGAAGAAAAGTGCAGAAAGAAGCAAGAGATATGCAGAAAGAACCATCAGAGGTGCAGAAAGAGGCCTTGTTGCAAAGACATCCTGTGCCCCCAACTTTTTGCTGACGGGTACTGGTGGTAACTAACTCTGACTAACCAGGCCTAGAGCCAGTGCTATGCTAAAAGACACTTAGAATACAGTGAAAACACCTACATACACTAGGGAACACTATGCGTTGGGGTACCCCTGTGATTGGCATGACCTCCTCTGTAATGCCCTAGTATATAATAGGGCAGGGGGATTAAAACTACCTCTAAGTCAGAGGTGCAGAAAGATGCTTATATAAGTAGTAGTCACGTTTGCAGAGTGGTAGAGAAAGGGTGCTGGGCCTCCGACCAGCGCTCAGGAATTCCGCTGCGTAGGACTTACAGGAGGTACCAGGAGGGCTTCTTGGCCCCCAAAGTCCCTCAGGAGTAAAGTGGACTTCAACCCCCATCCCGTAGTCTGCCATGAGGCGCGTTTGCAGAGTGGTGGAGAAAGGGGACGTGGCCTCCGAAGACGTCTTAGCAATCCTACTGTGTGGGACTTACTGGAGGTAACAACAGTAGCGGCTCCTTGAGGGAGTGCTGCGGGGCAGGGGAGGGGCAGGGTGGGGGGTAGTAAACTCCGGAATAAGGCCGAACGGAGTTGAGTCACTAAATAAATAAATAAAACGAATTACATTGCACGCTGCATCGCCGATTTGGCGTTGCAGTGCGCGCAATGTAATTCGTTATATTTATTTATTTAGTTACTCAACTCCGTTCGGCCGTATTCCGGAGTTTACTACCCCCACCCAGCCCCTCCCCCCCACCGCCCCGCAGCACTCCCTCGAGGAGCCGCTACTGGGTAACAAGAGGGGTAGTTGACCCCCAAGGACATCCTTGGGGGCCAACTACCCCTCCTATTACCTCCAGTAAGTACCACATAGCAGAATTGCTAAGTTCTCATAACAGGCCACGCCCCCATAGCCCACCACTCTGCAAACGCGCTCCCTGGCGCGCTCTTGGATGGGGATTGAAGTCCCCTTCACTGCTGGCGGTCCTTAGGGGCCAACTAGCCTACCTCTTACCTCCAGTAAGCCCCACACAGTGGGATTGCGGAGAGGTGGACAGAAGCCACGCCCCCTTTCTCCACCACTCTGCAAACGCGCCTCCTGGCGCACTCTTGGTTGGGGGATGAAGTCCCCTTTCCTCTTGAGGGTCCCTGGGGGCCAACTAGCCCACCAGGTACCTCCAGTAAGCCCCACACAGCTGGATTGCTGAGAGTGGTCCGAGGCCACGCCCCCTTTTTACACCACTCTGCAAACGCGCCTCCTGGCGCACTGCTGCTCGAGGGATGAAGTCCCCGAGTGTCCTGAGGTCCTCAGGACACAAGAGGACCTCATCGCCCCAGGAATCAAGGGGACTTAATCCCCCAATTCAGAAAGCGCCTGGAGGCACGTTTGCACAGTGGTACATGGAGGGGGCGGGGCCTCCGGGGAATGCCGGCTTTTGCTTTTTTGGAAAGGGGGCTGTGTGGCCCCCCCTTCCCTTAATTATTTTTGAGCCCTGGGAACCCCATCCCCCAGGGCCTGAGCATTTTTTTTTTTTTTTAATTAAAAAGAAATGGGAAAGGGGCCACATGGCCCCCCTTCCCTGGGCCACTTCTGGCTCCGGGGACCCCATCCCCCGGGGCCTGGCCTCATTTTTTTTTTTTTAAATAAACATTTTCCCGGGAGGGGGACCACGTGGCCCCCCTCCCCTGGGCCAATTATGGCCCCGGGGACACCATCCCCCGGGGCCGGCCTTCTGTATTTTTTTTTATTTTAATTATAGGGGAGGGGGCCGAGTGGCCCACCTCCCGGGCCACTTCTGGCCCCTGGGACCCCATCCCCCGGGGCTGGCACTTAGCGTTGGGGACCGTGGGGGGAGCCCCAATGCCCCCACGGTCCCAGGCGGCTCCCCATCTCCTGCGGGAGCCGGCATTGCTTTTGAGCAATGGGAGCTGCTAATATGCAGCTCCCCTTGCCCAAAAGCAATTCTGCTTTGCTTTTTGGAAGCAAGAGCAGGTTTCTCGCTTCCAAAAAGCAAAGCAGGGTTTGCTATGACAGGGCGGGAGCCGTGCTCCTGCCCTGCCATAGCAAACAGCAATGTCCCGGGGGTGGGCACCCCGGGACATTGCTGGAGGCGGCCCTGGGGGGTGGCGGTCCCCAGGGCAATCGAGGGCTCCAGGAGGGGTGCCGCGCGGCCCCCTTCCCAATGTTTGTAAAGCCCCGGGGAGGTGGTGGTCCCCGGGGCCCGGACCCCTGCAATTGAATATTTAGTGCCCCGGGGAGGTGGTGGTCCCCGGGGCAGTGTGGGGGGGGGCAGGAGCCCCCCACACTTCTTTATTTTAATTTAAGCCCCGGGGAGGTGGCGGTCCCCGGGGCTTCGGGGGGCCCGCGAGGCCCCGACCCATATTAATGAATGCCCGGGGAGGTGGCGGTCCCCGGGGCTGCGTGCCCCGCACCTATCAAATAAAGCCCCGGGGAGGCCCCGCTAATTAACTGCACATTGCCCCCGGGACCTGTCCCACCCGGGGCTTATACAAAACGAAGCTCGGGAGCCCGCGCTTTACTTTTTTAAATTTTTCTCGGCCGGATTCGCGCACCCAGCACGAATTCGGCCGATTTCTTTAAAAAAAAAATGCTTTCTTTGGCCCTGGGGGTCCCTGTGGGACCCCCTGAGCAGGCCTAGGGGGTCAGGGTGTTTGTACCCTGCCCCCTTTTCTTCTTTATCACCTTTTTTTCAACTGATTTCTTGTGACTCGGTCTGTCGGAAGAAGTTCTTCCATTGGCCGCCCGTAGGCCTTTTTCTAGGCAGATGGCTTTGATTTGGATTGCCACATCTGTCCATCATTTGACGGGAGCTAACTCAAGGCTTGGAATTCCCCATTGGGCATCTTCCTCCCTCGCAAGATCCTGGTCCTCATTACCAGGAGGCTCAAAGGTCATATGAAGGTCTCCCGCAACTATCACTAGGGAGTCCTGAGACAAATGATCTAGAAGGTCATCAATGTCCATTATAACTTCTGATCTCTTCCCCCACTAAGCCCCCGAGAGTAGACATTATAGATATCGATATTGATGTTCCCATGAGGTCCCGCCAACAGCCGAATGGCAAGAATGTCATTAACTGTGTCGTGAGCTCCTGGATCTTATAGCCGATAGTCTGCCTACCCCAGATGGTGAGCCCCCCTGATGGACGACCTTTGCCTCCAAGTATGGCCGGTATGTGGTAATACCCTAGATGAAAAAGAGGGTCTACTAGCTATGTTTCCTGGAAAAGGCAGATGTCGTGCTGTTCGATGAAAATGCGCCACTCCAGAGATATGACCCTAAATCTTAACCCAGCTATGTTCCAAGACGTTAAACTTAGTCTAGATGATGTGTGTTGGGACTCAATTTGCTCATAACACCTTGAGACTGGCCCTCCTACATTATCCAGCTCACCCTCATCCGGAGGAGCTATTATAGATGTTTTACACGGTACTGGGATCAGTGGGGTTAGTTCAACGGAGATGACAGTCTCACTGGCGGATGATAGCCTGACATTTTCGTCAGGGACGCCAGCGAGTGGAGGGGACTTTCAATCTATCTCCCTGAGTGGTGAGGAACTTGTGTGTATAACTGGTTCAGGGGGGTTAGATTTAAACCGGATGTTGAAGCGTGTGAATTTTTGAGTGCGAATGTCAAAGTTTACAAGGTTTTCAACCAGGTGGTGGTGTGGGAGTGTCAAGGCAATATAGTCCAGGGAGGCTTCAGAGGATGTATGTGGCTTGGCCCTGAGAATGTCATCCCTGATTAGGGACCGACAGCCCCTTACATGACGAATCCATTGGATACACTTATTTCGGAGGGAGCTCTCGTCTTCGCTGTATGAATCGCCTGAGCACTTCGGGACATTTGTCATGTACACAACATGGTTCATGCCTGTTGTACTAGGTGCCCCACAAGACGCCCGCAGTCCAGTAAATCTAGTGTAACCAGGGGTAGCAGGAGGTAGAGGTACAGAAGGGGTAGGTAGGTTTCCAGTTTGTGGTCACTTTTTTATACTCCCTATCAGGTTGAGTACTATCCTTTCTAGTGCTACTTATGGGTGGATTCATAACTGGACTGCTTGTACCATGCGGGGCAGGAGCATTACTATAAGGAGGAAGGTGTCTGTCATGACACATGTCCCGCAATATACAGGAGCTACTTATGGAGCGATCTCTCAGCGAGGATTTGACCTGCTGAACCTTTCTTAGGGAATCGGTTAGATTAGAAACAGAAGCTTTAAGGGCATGAATTTCACTCATAAAATCGATTAACTGCATGTACATGGATTTTTGCGAGGAATCTGCAGGAGACCTGCTGACTTGCCCAGTATTGAAGCATTTCCCTTTAGTAATATGATTCACTTCTCCTGTTGCACCTTGCTCCTCTGTGGTGCAGTTAGTATTACTCTCTATGCCCTTCCCATGTTCCTGGATCCCTACACTTAGGTGGCTAGTCTCTGACTCTGGGTGCTCTAACAGGGTATTAAATCTATTGGTGCAGGAAAAGATGGCTAGGGCATCTAGGGAGGAAGGTGAGGGAGCTCCTTCAGTGGCAGGGCTCGCGGGGCGGGCACCTAAAGATTCGGGGGATGAGACCCTGCTGGCTGACATTTTAAACATTTCTGGGATGCGCCTGTTAGAAGTCTTGCTTCCCGCAGCCTGCGTAGTGCTACTACGTGGTATGGTGTCAATGAGGGTTGTGTCTCGAGGAGACCCTCGCATTCTATTAATACGTTGTCTATTCTGTCCAATACACCACCCCCTGCTTCTTGGGTCGTGGATGGGCCTTTCCTTTTACCCTTCTTCGCCTTTTTCTTGTACCCGTCACCCATACCTCCCTCGCAGGCTTTCCTTTTACCCATTTTGGTCCCAGAGGCAACGATTGGGTAAGAGAGCAAGCTGACAGGTAGTCTTCAAAGTTTACGTCAATAAAAGATAGCCCCAAGGTTCTTAAACTAAAGATTCGGGTCCTCAACTTTGAAACTTTTCCATGCACATATAAATAAAAGAAACAGTACCGGAAAATGTTCTCCTGGAGAAAGCAGATAGATGTTCGGATGACCAAACGTCAGAGGGATTGCCCAGACTGGCCTCCTCCGGGCGCAGACGGGCCTTGGCCTTGGTGGGAGCCCTCAATGGTTTTTAAAGCACCTCCTGGCGCGGTAGGATGACGTTGGTGGCAGGCAAGCCGCTAGGGAGGCTGGGTCTCGTGGTCCTGGACCCCGACAAGGCAGCACAGCAGCAAAACGGGCATCCCGCGCTGTGGAAGCCCTCGAAGGTTTTTAAAGCACCTCCTGGCGCGGTAGGATGACGTTGGCGGCAGGCAAGCCGCTAGGGAGTCTGGGTCTCGTGGTCCTGGCCACTGACAAGGCAGCACAGCAGCAAAACGGGCGTCCTGCGCTGCGGGAGCCCTCAATGGTTTTTAAAGCACCTCCTGGCTCGGTAGGATGACGTTGGCGGCAGGCAAGCTGCTAGGGAGGCTGGGTCTCGCGGTCCTGGCCCCCGACAAGGCAACACAGCAGCAAAACGGGCGCCCCGCGCTGCGGGAGCCCTCAATGGTTTTTAAAGCACCTCCTGACTCGGTAGGATGACGTTTGCGGCAGGCAAGCCGCTATGGAGGCTGGGTCTCGTGGTCCTGCCCCCAACAAGGCAGCACAGCAGCAAAACGGGCATCCCGCTGGTGTTGTCGGGCTAGCCGGGCCAGCAACCTGCCTGCATTATTGCCCTCTGCATGCTGGCACCTAAGGTATATCGTGTAATGCAGGCAACGCAGCCATTCAACTAGTGGCGCATGGAGCTCCCTAGTAGCAGATAGGCAATCCGCCATTGTGTAGCCTAGGATCTCTGCCTGTTCAAGGTCCCTGAGATCCCTGTCCAGAGCCATCAATTTCCGTTCTAGGGTTTTACGGTGCCCACTGGTGCTCTAATGCAGTGGCCCCTCACTACCGTCTTAAGAGCTTCCCACTCCACTAATGTTGAGGTGGCCATGATAGTGTTGTCTTAGAAATACTTTACTACTACCTCTTGCACACCATCTTTAAATGCCTAGTCTTCCAGTGAAGCTCTCTGTAAACGCCACGTGGGGGAGGGGGGCAGGGGCATGCCTCAAGTCAGGGTTATCAGTAGTGGGTTGTGATAGGATATCGTCCATCCTAGGTATTCTGGACTGGTGAATGTCAGATTATTCCTCCTACAGGCAAGTATGAGGCACAGGCACACGAGTAGGTCGGGTGGTGGCAAGTAAAAGGAGTATTCACATGTGTGGGGATGTGCAATGTGCCAGACATCCAACAACCCTTAGTCTTCTACCCATTCGAAGAACCTTTGTGCTAGTTTAGTTTGCACTGTGTGCGACAGAGGAGGGAATGTGTGATCTAATGCCACGTCCAACACGCAGTTCGTATCCCCGCCCAGAATCACAGGTGCATCTAGTGCCTGGGCTAGCTGCCTGGACAGTACGTCAAAGAACTTCTGCTGTTCAACATTGGGGGTATACACTCCCCCAAGGTGAAGGTCCTCCCATCTAGGTTACCAGCTATCAACACATATCTACCTGCAGTGTCAATATCAGCTGAGGCGAGTTCAAATGGTACACCATGCCTCATCCAAATTAGGACCCCTCAGGCAAAAGATGAGGAGTTTGTCGTGTATATCTGCCCTCTCCATTTCCTTCTAAGCTTGTCAGTTTCTAATTGTGTGAGGTCAGTTTCCTGCACAAACACTATTTGTACCCCTCTCCTCAACAGATATGCATGCATTTTGTACCGTTTGAGGGCCGAACCCATGCACCTGATGTTCCAAGTCAGTAGGGTGTAAGCAGTGCTGCGCGTCATGGGTATGGTATGTAGTGACCTCTTGCCCCCCTCAGTCCCCTGAGTGTTATTTGCCGCCCACCGCCTCTGGTGGTCACCTCCCCTGACATACAGAATAACCTGTGTTAGATGTCTGTGGGCCTATAAAAACAAAGCACAAACCACTCCCAACTCCCACATCCCAGTACCAACAGCAACCAGCCATTTGTGCACAAATGTGAACTGTAATGAATATGTGCTCAAAATACTCCTCTCCATTCTAATGGGAGGTGCAGGGGGTTACCAGTTCTCAGTTCCAGTTGTCTCTGCTCTGCCCACCCAGCCGGACGCAAGTTATAACAGTTGATATAATCCCAGCCATTCCCGGGTGTAAGTAAGTCAAGGTTCACCAACATTCAATTTTTAAATCATCTGCCACTTGAGGGGGGATAGCTGGCAAATTGTCAGCGGCAGAGACATGGGGTTCAGAGTCTGTACCCTCTGCAGAGTTCTCCAACACCGTTCCCTCCAAGCTGGGGGGCTGGTCTTATCCGTCCAAACGCATTTGCCGCCTTCAGCACTGCCTCCCTGCTCCGCTTCTGTTCTCTGGAAGGCTTTTTATACCTCCCTGGTGCCCACAGGGGGAGGGAGGGCCCTGCATTTTGGCCTCCTCTGCAGGAATGGGTATCCTCTCCCGTCTCGGCCCTGTATCCTGAAGAGATGAGATTGACCATGGTGGACGACTTTCAGCCTGGCCGGTTCCAGCAACATATACTGCAAGTCTTCGTCCATTTGACCTCCACAAAGGACGCCTTCATCTTCTGGACTGTTTGGGTGTAGTCTAGGAAGTTACCCGGTGCACTCTCTCCACTGCAAAGAATTGGGAAAAGTCCTGAGATGCCATCTGCTTTCTCAGCCAGTTCTCAAGGTATTGCACCATGTCCCTAGCCTCCTCGCCTTCGGGCAGGCCCACCACCCTTATATTATTCCCTCTACTGCAGGTTTCTGTGTCATCTATCCTGACCTCCAGAACACCTATTGCTTCTCTAAGGACCTTCATCTCCTTATCCAGCCCATCCACCTTTGGAGCAAGTTCACACAGCGTAGTTTTTGCCATGCACACCTTATCCACCAACTTCTATTGGTTGTCTGTCAGCAATCCAAGGTCGACTACAATGGTGCTGATTTTACTCTCAAGTACTTCACAGGTGGCAGTAATGGCTTCGAGTAACTTGGTCAGATTAGTTGTCTCCGCCGCAGGTTGCTTCCCCTGGGTAGCCCCATGTATTGCAGCCATTGGTCATGGGAGCACCCAGGAAATCATTGCACCTAGCCAGGACCCCTGCCCCCAGGGCTGTGGTGCCCGCCCAGCAGTGCATGTAGGGTCAACACTGTACTGAAGTGTTGCATTGCACGAGGTTGGGGGAGAGGCACAGCGAGGAGCTCACCAGCCATCTCCCAGGTCCATTTTCACTGCCGAGCAGGGTGTCTCAGTGAGGGGGGAGACACAGTCCAGCAGAGGCCTCGCCCTTTTTGTGGTCCGGGTCACCGCTGCCTCCATTCCTTTCACTGGGTCTTGACTGCCTCCCTGCGCTGCACAGCGTGCCTCATCATCTCGCCCCGGTCATGCTCATGTCGCGCAGCATGGTTCCTTCACTAGACGCTGCTCCTCAAGCACTCACTGCTGGTGCCTCTACGTGCAGCCAGTCCCCACAACAGTCAAGGATGTACGCCGCACCTCTTCATTGGGGCCAAGCCAGCTCACCACTGATGTCTCCCAGTTGCTGCGAGGCCCAAGTGCTCGATGCCGCCATCTTGAGATCATCCACTGCCGGATCTCAATGCAGAGCGCCGTGGTCACAAACAGCTCGTCCGATATTCAAGCGGCGGTCCCTTGGTTGTCTGGCCTCTCCGGCGGGGATGGTGCCAAACTATGGCCCCCAAGGGGGGCACGATTCAGGATACATGGTGATTGGCCGGACGGGACCTCAGAGCAGCGCAACTTCACTCCGTAGCTGTCAGGCCACACCCCCATCTGAGCCCTATATAATACCCGCTTCGCTATACTTGAATAAGTTAGTTAGCGGGACGCAAATATTTCAATTCATAGCAATGTCAGTTGCATGGTTTCTAATTCAGCAAAATGCATGCAAACGCATGCAAACATTTGTACAGGTGTATGAGAAAATTGATTAAGTTAAACTACTGGAGTCATTATTTGCACTTAGGACTTATAGCTCAAAAAACCTTTTAAAAGTTTGCAAATGTTTCTGTTAATGACTAAACTGTGTTTACTACTATTATCAAATACTTGTTGCTTTGGTATGCTCAATCTCTTACTACATATGATTATTATTATTGGTAAAATTATATTTATTGTACGGTATATGATTCATTTAACTTGATTTAATGAATTTGTACATAACTAGTTTTCTACCCTAATTAGAAAAAGAAAAAGAGAGAAACTTATCCTCAGTAACCTTCAGAATTACAATAAATGAAGGAGTTATATTCACATGTACTGTTAAACCTGATGTTACTTGGGGGTGTGTTTAAGATGGCAGCAAAGAAGGTCACAGAGTAGAGAGCTCTGCGTTAAAAACCCGACACCATCCTGCCTGTTTCTGTTCCTCTCCTGTGTTATACGGGGCTGGCGCCGATACTCCCGGTCCCATTTGCCCCAGAGCTGCTGCCCGAACGCTCAACTCTGGGGTTCCTCCCCAACCACCCCACCATATCTGCATGCGGGCGACAGAATAAAAGGCATAAAAAAAATCCACCGGGGAAGAGGGCCCTGGGTCAGCCCCTCCCCAACCACATAAGTGAGTGAATGTGGCCCATCGTGGGCTGAGATTGCAGGTGTGAGCAGTCCTCTGCCTGCAAGCTATACATAGGTTGACCACCCCAGCTGCCACATCCCAGTGGTTCCTAGGGGTGCATCTTTGAAGTTTGCCCCACGACACCCCCCACTACCTTCACCAACAGCAAGGGCCAGGGCAGCTGCAGCGAACAGCCATTGGGTAAGCGGGCACTGGGCAGTCTCCCACACCATCGGATCACGGGGCAGGCCACTGGGGATTCCTGCCTTATTCCATGTTGTGCACAACAATCCAGACAGATATGAACCCTTTTGGCTGAGGTAAGCAGGAGGAGCCCACCTCAGGGGGCCCCCTGAAGGATAGGGAGTCTGCCTTCTCTCCGCTAGCTGTCCTGGAAAAGCAGACGCCAAATAGGATTGAACACCGGACCGATGTTGGAACTTTATCCCCTCCCCCACCTCCATATACTGAGACAACGGTAAAACAACGGTTCCCCAAAGCTGGTCCGGCAGGGATACTGCGACCCTATACTCCTCTCCCCCCATCCGCATCAGAGGGCACCGGTGGAGCTCTGGCCTCCGCCACACAGGAACAGACAGGGAGGTCTGATGATCTGCTACAGACCATCTGGGACGGGAAAACTACTCTGGAGCCAAGTTGGACACTCTGCCGAGTGACATGGGGCTTCTACGGGCTGATCAGACCAATATGCCAGACAGAGTAGAGGCGAATAAATCCCTGTTGGCAGGTATGTACCCCTCGATCTCGCAGATGCAATCTCAAATCAAGGCTTTCCAGGCAGAAGTCTCCCTACTGTGTTACAATGGAAGATGCAAAAGATGCGGAAGCCCGGTCACGCTGAAACAATATTCGTGCCATGGGGCTTCCAGAGGAGGAAGAGGGCAGTAATATGGAACTATTTCTGGGGGATTGGTTACTCCGCACTGTCCTCAGCAGTAAACAATCTACATTCTCCTCAGTGGAGAGGGCTCATAGGGTCCCAGGCTGGTGGTTGCATGGCTCTTCATCTAGTGAGATCGTGACCACATCTAGGAGATTGCCAGAACCAAGGGCCCCTGGCATATCAACAGTGCATCAGTGAACATATACCCAGACTATATTGCAGAGGTGAAAAGACGCAGGGACTCGTTCATGATGAATAAACATAAACTTTTCTAGGTTGAAATACTCTCTTATGTTTATGGCTAAACTACGTGCTATAGACTCTGGCACAACGCTTTTCTTTATGAAATTGGCTGATGCTAGGGAGTAGCTGAAATCAAAGTGGGTGTTGCTGAAACCTTGAGGCCCTCAACTAGACACAGGTTGGCAATGTCAAAGATCACAACAGCGTAGAGCTCCCAGAGGCAGACCCACAAGTGAATAGGCAGCATGAGAACGAGCCATGGCAGTGGCAGAACTGGAATCCCGCCATAACCAGGACATGGGATTCCACAGTGATGTGGCTGACTCTCGCGAGTGAGAGCTGGCTCTTGCCTTGGAGGACATTCCAGTGGAGCTGTGATCGGGACCTGAACTCACTCCAATGACATCGGACCAAGGGACCGGAACTTGAGTACTGTATCTTTTTAATGGGAGCTGCCACGCACACTTTGGGGTGGGAAAGGGAACCTCCCCTCCGCGGACTGGGGTGGAGGAAACATTTCTTATAAGTGTACCACTGGCGTGGACTTCATGCATTTTTTCCCGATACCATGGGCTGTTATGCCCCCCCGATTCTGGAAGGAGAACACTCTTTTGTTATTGGTTGCAGTTTACATTTGGTTGTGGGCTTGCTTATGTCCTGACCTGAGGATGGAAGATGGGGTACAACTTCTGAATCTTTTGTTTGGGAAACAACATAATCAAGCTAGAGATATGAGTTGGGGGCCTGATCTATACAAGGGCCCTGTGGGACCAATTCTAGAGGGGGCTGTGGGATGGATTCAGGTCGCAACATGGCAATCCGTCCAGCAGATTCCTCTCCTGTGTATAATATTATATCTTGGAATGTCCGAGAAAAATGGCCACCCCTAGACGTCTCCACCAAATATATTCCTACCTGTAACGCAGACACACATTGCATATTTGCAAGAAACACACATGACCGCCTCAGTACTCTCAAAACTACATAAAAGACTACTAGTTGGTACCTCCAACTCGGCATATGTGAGGGGGGTACTCATTTGGGTGGCTACTGCGTTGCTGCTCGTGATAAACCACAATATAGTTGGCCCCAAAGGCCGGTACATAGTAATTGAGGGGGTACTGGATGGGGCAACAATTCCCCTGGTGGCACTATATTCACCCAACAGTAATCAACAACAATTTCTGGCAAGCCTATCCCCACACTGCTACATGACCTAATGGTGCCGAGTATATGGGGTGGGGACTATAATTGTGTACATGACACTTCATTGAGCCAGTCACTCCTCCCACTAAGGGGCACATTGGCGGCTAGGAACACATGCACCTTCAAAAACTTGCTCCGTGTAGGAAGCTGGCTCTCTATGTAGTATACTAAAAGGAAGTACAATGTGCAGAGTATACAGAGGTAAACACAGATAATTCTAACGCTCTTTTTGTGGTAGAGTGGGCGAGCAGTTTGGCTTATCTGTGGGTAGTGCTAGGCATTTGTTGTACTCCACAGAGGCAATAAATGAGGCACACACTCAAGAATAAATACGAGACCAATTTATAAAAAATAATATCGATTTTCATATCATTTAAAGACCAAGAACACAGTTCTAATGTAAGTACTTTTGGAGTTACGATCTTGCAAAGTTCCGAAAATATATCACTTTTGTGCTCAATTACGCACCATATGAAACAATGGGGAAAATGCATATAAAATCAGGCAATGCTTTCACGAAGTTCACCTTCACGTTTTAGGTTGATGTCGAGACCAGGCCCAAAGTTCCAGCAGGAGAAGTTCGGGAGTGTCCCTGATCGGGAGGGAGCAGATTTCTGAGGGCCTTGGAAGCTGTTGCTCAAAGACGAAGGGGGCCACTTAAGGGCTTGGGGACCACTGGAGCACAGCTGGTTAGTCGGTGCCGGGGCTGGTGGGGCCGGGCGCAGAGCCAAAAGGCCAGCCCGGCGTCATGCGTCTGGAGGTCCTCGCAGTCAGGAGCAGGCAACTTGGAGAGGTGATCTCAGGACAACTGGGCTACTCAGGAAATGGGTCTCGGGTGTCTCAAATTCCATCAATGGGGGTTTACTTCTTGGTGTTTGCCGTTGAGAGTCCGGTACCCCAGGTATTGGTACACTGCAGCTCCAGTAGGTCCTGGTGTCTCCAAAGTGGGTGAGGAGACAGATTTGATCCACTGGAGCTGTTGTACTTTTTCTTGCTTTGGTGCTGCGTCAAGGTTGTCGAAGAGGAGCAAGTTGACAAACCAGACTTTATGGGATTGGTGCCTGTGGAGTGCAGGAGAGTGATACCATCACTCCAAGGGAGCTTCTTGGTGATTTCTTGAAGGCTGGAGGTGCTTCGGGGTTCTTGGAGTCCTCTCAGGTTCAGGACGACACAGCAGGCAGCGATTGTTAAGTCCTTGAAGCAGCAGGCAGAGTTTGGCACCTTTTTCTTCTGCAGCAGGTCTTCAGTTCTTGTGCAGTGGGCCTTCTTTGTCCTGGTCTTCTCTTGGCAGTCGAATCTGATGTTCAGGTCTCTGGGTGCCACCTAAATACTGAATTTAGAGGCGTTACGGGGGGAGACAGGTAGTAGCCAATGAACTACCTACCTTTAGGGTGTCCACACCCTCTAGTGACCACTTTCTGTGGGAAGAGGCAATACCCTATCCCCGATAGGTTGTTTTTCCACCGTCTCAAGATGGTGGAATTTCAGTAGAGGGGTTCAAATCGCCTGCACTGCCCTAGGGGTGGTGTATACTAAGTGGGAACCCTCCTCCAAATCTAACTAATTTTCCCGCCTTTCCTTCCGCCAAAAGTGGAGCAGGAAAGGGGGCCTGGCATCCCCCACCAACTGGAGGTTACCTGGGTTGGATTACAAAGGCGGCATTGCCTTTGAAGCTTCCTGTCTGCGAAGACCATCCTGTCCTGGAGGAGGTGTGAAGCACCTCCGCCCCCAGCAGGCTTTGTCTCTGTCCTCTGAGAGCGCTGGCTCTCACCCCATGAAGTCAGAAACATGTCTCGTGGTGGCAGGCTTGCAAAAACATGTCAGAGACCACACCAGTGCTTGGTAGGCTTTCAGGGGACCCTCTAAAAGGGTCTCCAGTGTGAATTTATTAGTAAACCCAACACTGGCATCAGTGAGGATTAATTAAGACATGATGTTTGGTACCAAACACCTTAGAAATCAGTAAATCCATCATGGAGCTAGGAAACACGTGTTGACAAGTATCCAGACCATGTACTCCTTCTAGCTTCCCTGTGCACTTTCAACATCACAGAATAGACTGGAAATTGTAGGGGCATATCTGCTCATGCTGATATGCCCTCACATAGGATATAGTGCACCCTGCCTTAAGGCCTCCAGTAGGGGTGACTTACCAATACCCTATGCAGTGTATGGGTGGTATGACACACAGGGCTGTGTGCCATGTCGACTCTTCGTATTTCTTTGCACCAAGACACACAGCCTGCAATGGCAGTATGCATAGCCTTGGTGAGGTGTCCTTGGGGTGGCACAGCCAGTGCTGCAGCCCCAGAGGACCCTCTTCAATACCCATGCCCTAGGTACCATGTGTAACATTTACTAGGGACTTACAGAGGTAGGTGAAGTTGTGCCAAACATGGTACAGTGTTTGGGAAAGAGATCTGAAACTGGGAACCTGGTAGCAGAGACCCAGTGCACTTACAGTTTGAAATCACATCAGGCAAAAAAATGTGTATGGGGGGGGTAACCATGCTAAAAGCAGCACTTTCCTACATTCTGGAATAGATGCCTGCATGATATCTGGTGCACAATGCACCCCACCTCGAGAGAATATTAGTATTTCTCACTGACCCACTGACTGCACACCAGAATTTATATATTCCTCTGTAACTCAAACATGGCACCTTATGTCTCGGCTACCGAGTACCTGGGCCATAAACATTCTGACCACAACTCACTTAAGATGACAATACACTGGGGCAGGTGGCGGGTGCTGAGATCAACATGGAAACTGCACACACAAGCACTGCAAGATAAGGTGTTCAGCAAAACCATTAGTACACACATTACTATTCTGAGGACAATTACGGGACTGCCTCGGACGGAGGTATAGAATGGGCTGCCTTTAAGGCTGTCATACAGGAACTATACATCAAAATCACTTATAGTGTGAAACTTACATTACAACTGGAGCTGCCATATGGGGTACTGAGTTGCAGGTGGGAGAGGGCGTAGGGAATGACAGCAATGCCAGACCCCTTAGGAGATATCACAGAGCCTTAGTGACCAGACTTGGGAAGCTGGACTATGCGGAATACATAGCTAAATAACAGAAGGGGATAGAGCGAGACACATGCTGGCATGGCTTTTCAGATCAGTGGGCCCTAAATCCCACATGAACACTTTCAGATCCCAAGATGGGGAGATGCTTAATATGCTGCCCGACATAAACAAAGACTCCCTAGACTATTATAGCTCACTATATGAGGGGATTGGGGCACTTCCTTACAGGGCTATCTAGATAAACTGCCATACCCGAGACTTGACCCTCTACAACACCAAACTCTTGATGACCCGCTGACAATTGAAGAGGTTTATCTTGTAATTTATCAGATGGTGCACAATAAGACACCTGGGATGGATGGACTTTCGGTTAGGTTCTATTACACCTTCAGGACGATATTGGCCCAAAAGCTCCTTCAGATGTTTCAGCTGGCCAGAGCCAGTGGTACTCTGCCTGTGTCCATGCAAGAGGCGCTAAATGTGGTCCTTCGGGAGCAAGGTAGAAACCCATTGGAGGTGCGTTCCTATAGGTTGCTGTCCCTCCTTAACACTGAATGTAAGCTCCTCAGGAAGGTCATTGCAAATAGACTAATGCCACATCTTACTACGCTGATCCACCATGACCAGAACGGCCTAATTTCAGGGAGGAATACATTCCTCAACTTGAGGCGCCTTTACCGCCTCATGGAGGAAATCCTCAAATGAACCCCCAGTTGCGGCCTTAACTCTAGACACAGAGAAGGCTTTCAACACTGTGGGGTGGCTTTACCTACTGGAAGTATTAAAGTGAATGGGAATGGGGCCTTTGATATTGTGTTGGATAGGCCTACTGTACACAGATCAAGTGGCCGAGGTTTGTATGGGCAGGGGGATCTCTGAAGCCTTTATAGTATGCAGGGGTACCAGGCAGGGCTGCCCAATTATATTTACCCAGGCAATGGAGCCCATGGTGGGCCTCTTTCATCTCCGGGGTCCACGATGTGGGATCCTGAGTAGTAACGCCTGGGAAGCAATCTCACTCTATGCAAATTATGCACTTGCGTACCTGTGAGATGTATGCAGGGATATCCCACAGGTGATAGCGACGCTAGATGACTTTGGGGACTCACAGACCAGGAATCAGAGGCTCTGCCTTGTACAGACCAGGAATGGCAGCCTGACACCTTCCGATATCTGGGGGTAAACATCTATCACTCCAGGGATGACCTTGTACAGGGGGACCTGGGGGCGGTGGTGGCTGGTATACGTAGCTCCCTGAACTTCTGAGGCTCCCTCCAGCTGTTGGCAAGGGGAGCAAAAAAACTATTGAATTAGGACCCAGATCTCTGTACTGGGTTGAATGTATGACATTGTTCTGCATTCTGTCTATCAATTGTTTTTATGCATTTGTCACCCCGATTGGTATGGGTATGCCCAGACGTGGGTCCTGTGCTCTCCATGCCACTGGAGTCAAGCTATCCTGGCTGATGAGGGGTGAAACCCCGAAACAGGTCCTAGGATGCTTGTTTCCAGTCCAGGGAGGACCTGGCCTGGCAGTTCGGGCTGGACTGTTCCCATTGGCGCAGGGTCACGACTGATTTGCATATGGCTGGGTTCAAACTGGAATGGCATGTGGAGCAAAAAAACGATGGATTTAGGCCCAGATCTCTGTACTGGGGTGAATGTATGACATTGTTCTGCATTCTGTCCATCAATTGTTCTTTTTGCCTATGGGCAGAGTGGCAATAGCCAAATTGCTGGTGCAGCCTAGACTGGTATACAATTTTTCACCACTATATGTTTACCTGCCCAGATGCTTTTTCAGGGACCTGAACACTATCCTCTCTGACTTGATCAGGGGGACAGGGAGGAAGAGAGTGGCACTTTACAAACTATATGCCCTGGTAGAGTGCGGGGGTTGGAGGCACCTAGCTACAGGCTTTATTAAGCAGCAGCTCAAGTACAGTAGCCTATTCAATGGCTTTCCGATGCCTCTAACTCTGAAAGGCTCATTATTGGGTGGGAAATGGGGGGCTGCAAGTTAGCGGATTGGCTGATAGATCCTCTGCAGGATGCTCCACCCATGGGATGCCTAGCCACGGCATCCAAATGCTGCTCACACATATACATCCAGCCTAAACATAACTCCTTGCTTTACTTGCTAAACCTTCCACTATGAGAGCCCCCATCCTTCTGTAGAGTGGCCAAACACCACAACACTGGATTGTGGACAGAGGCGGGCCTCTCTGAGTTGTGCGATCTATTCATACACTGAACCCTGTTGACCTTATTGGAGATTAGGGAGAACTACGATACAGAAGAGGGGCAGCTCCTGGCTTACAATGCACTGACCACAATCAGGACATCATGGGAGCTGGAGCAAACTGAACTTGAACCTTCTTTACCTTTGCAGATATTGCTCAGCCATGGTAAAGACAGATGGGCAATCACAATGACATACAGGGCGCTGCTAGGTGCCTTTACCACTAGAATACCCATCCTAATGGACAAATGGGCCCAATCCATGGGCCAAAAACTTATGGACAGACAATGATCCATCGATTGGCATATGTCCAAAAAGTATCCAGTAATCCCTGCCTGAAATATACCCAGTTTAACAATCTACATCAGACTTCTTTGACCCCTGTGCGTATTCAGCTCATGTTCCCTTGTATCATCCCTAAAAGCTCACGATGATCGTGCCCAATGGCGAACTTCTACTACAAGGTGTGGGCCTAACTGGCGATTGGGCAATTTTGATCAGAAGAAATACCGCTGTTGACATGTATTAGGGATGCATTACAAGTCGAGCCTTACTGGTCGACTGCCTGCATTCTGCCACAGACGCGCAAGAACAGATATGACACAAAATGTATTGGCTTAGCATTTGTCTTAGTAAAGCGTTGTATAGCAATGGCATGGAAATCCTCAGTTGCCCCCTCGATACCACTTTGCCTGGGTGATCTTGCTAAGTGGGCAACTGCAGAAGTCATGACCTGGAGCTTACTGCCAATATGACAGTGGGAAACGCCACAGTGGGATGCCTGGGAAGCACACTTACAAACATTAACAGTGAAAACCAACAACAGACTGCCGTGAGTAGAGGGTGCACTATACCACATTAGACCTGCACATCTGCCTCCTCCCCCGCCCAGCTTCAGACTTAGGCAATAATGTCATTATCCTCCCTTGTATTGCTCTCGAGAACTCCCTATAGTGATAGATACTAAAAGGTGTGGAGACAGTATGCCTCTCTCGCAGTAGATGCTGGGTCGGTTTCACAGACACACCACAGCATGTTTCAGCCCTAGTTGGGCAATGTTATTTTTTTCAACTGGTCTAGGTTTAATATAATGGATTATTTGTAAGTGATGTGCAGTATTTCTAAGCACTACAGGTATTCGATGCTGCACTATTGGTTACAGCTGCAGACATCGTGTGCCTATCTGTATTGAGGACATGCTCACTTTGTTTGCTGTACTGTTCATGCTAGTTCCATTACAATCTTCTCTGTACTTTATAACTCAATAAAACCATTGAGAAAAAACCTGACCTTGATAGACAAGTGTAAATGAAAACATTACTTGACTGGCGAAGGATGCTCACACAACCACAATAATTCAATTCCAAGGGAGTAGAAAGATGTGTTGCTTAATTAGGTGGAAAATGTTAAAACCACCACCTCAGCAAACAAAAACCTACATTCAGCTTCAAAACGTACTAAGGAATAGATTCAAAGTAGATAGTTGTGAGCTGTGGACAGAAACAGACAATTTAGATCACAAAGTACATAAGTGTATTGACTTTGAAATATGAGCAGAAGAGGGGATGTGAATAAGGAATATTGGTTTGACACTGCAAAGAGTAAAGTGCCAGATGTACGACCGGTTTTTTCGGTCGCAAAGGGGAATTCTGCCCGTTTGCGACCGCGAAAAAAGGTCTGCCCAATGTACTAACCCTATTTTGCGAATCGCTAACCTATTAGCAACTTGCAAAATATGGTTAGCGACTCGCTATTAGGAAGGGGCGTGCCAAGGGCGAGTGCAAATGGCATGTACCATTGTTTTGCGACCGGATTTGCGGTTGCAAAACACTCGCGACTTACCACCCTTTTCAAAAGGGTGGTAAACCACTCGCAAACAGGAAGGGGTCCCCCTGTGTGAATGGGCGCAAAAACATTTTTTAAGAGCAGGCAGTGGTCCCACTGCCTGCCCTTAAAAAATGAAACTGATTTTTTTTTTTTTTTTTTTAAATGCATCCCGTTTTCCTTTAAGGAAAACGGGCTGCATTTTTAAAAATACTGCTTTATTAAAAAAGCAGTCACAGACATGGTGGTCTGCTGACCCCAGCAGGCCACCATCCCTGTGAGTGCGAGCCATTCCCAATGGGGTCGCAAATTGCAAGAGCCTCATGAATATTAATGAGGCATGCATTCTGCGACCCCATTGGGAATCGCAAACATTGTCTGAGACACTGTTGTACATTCATTTTTGCGAGTTGCAAATTGCGAGTTGCAATTTGACTCAATTTGCGACTCACAAAAATGAATGGTCATACATCTGGCCCAAAGATTCTAAGGAGTTAGCCCATGTTTATACAATTAATCACAGAAACTGTTTTTCAATGGAAGCTATCACACTCAGCTTCCTGTGAGAGCTGAATGGTTTCTGAGGCTTTTCTGTTTTCAGTTTCTATTTGTTGTGAGTTCTGGTAGGGCTGCTTTCGTTTTTTCCAATGTTTTCAGAAATTGTAAAAATCTGTGGTTATCAGTGTGTGCTACTTTCTTTCTGAAAACCTCCATACAGAAGGAGATATTCAAGTACCTAAAGCGAATTTGGCCCTTAATTCTTTCCCTCGTTCATTCCACATTCCTCCTTCTTTTTTTCCATTTTCTAAATTTCTTCTCTCAACCTTTTTGTTAAATTCGTCCAAACAAGTAACTTTTTTCCCTCACCAACCTTCTTCACTCATTTTCTAGCAAGCAAATTTCTCTTTCCAGTGGTCCAGTCCCACTGTGTATCTAGGATTTTCATAGATGGAGCTACGTTTGCACCTCATTTAGATTTGATTGCAACAAATAATAGATGAATGATGACTATTTAACACACCTTCCTGCTGCTCTATTTTTCAGACAAATGGCAAAGGTCGATTGAATGAAGGACTATTACCTATCAAATGAGATATAAATTCAGAGATGCTTGGTGCTCTGTTATTGCAAGACAGTTTCACATTGCTCTGTCCTTTGTTTTGAGATACCAGGAAAGGACTGGGTATTAGCTCAATAAATGTGGTATTAGAGTCTAACCTAGGCCTAATCCTACTCTACCTGGTCAAAGGCGAGATGCTTGCTAAGGAATTAAGTGACATATTTACAGTATTTTGGCATATGGTAGCACCGCAAGCCTTCTAGCTGCGCTGGCCTACATCAAAAGAAAAGGGCAGGAACACGCCGCATCTACAATATACGGTGCATTCCTGTCCTTTCTGACAGCACCGGCGTACAAACAGCATCCAAGTACCAACGCAGGCACCCTTGCACCATGGTGCAAGGGTGTCTGTGTTGTTGGCAGGATTGTTTTTGTACAGGAAGGGACACCTTCCTACACAAAAACAATCAAAGGAGGCAGTTTCCTTGTTGTAGGGATTCTGCACATACACAGAGCTATGCACAGGATATTAGGACCTCGGAATATGGTGGTGAGCCAACCATAAACCTTAGCACCTAAAACCCCAACCCGACTAGCTATAGCGTCTCATTAGCAACAATGCTACCAATGATTAGACAACCCAGAACACGGTATCTCTCTCTCTCAGGACTCGCAGTAGCAAGAACACCCTTTCATAACTCAATCATACCTGTCCACAACGCGCGTAAGAAGAGACACTGTACAGTTTAAAATGTTTATTTCAACTAACGTGCTCTAAGATACAGTACACGTGCCAGTACTATCAGCATAATGCATAATGATAACATAAGCAGCATAGTTACAACTCCATAGAATACAAACGGGGAAAGCATTTCATAAAGCAGTGGATATAAGGCTAAATGACCTTACCACCCTCCCCGTGCTAGTAGCTAGTTTATTATAAAAATAGAAGACATCTGGGCTTTGACTAGCGAACCCCCATACCTCAATATCTAGATGCAAGTTTTACATCATCAGATAAGCACAGCTCTTCTCTCTGGAAAGGTTTTTCTCCAAGTGTCTCTAACAGTGAAAAACACCATATTAAAAAGCACACAAATTTCTCCAGGGCAGCTGTACATAGAGTGTTATGTCTAAGTGCGAGGGACTGGCCAAATCAGCAGGACAAGGGACGTTGTTTTTCGACCTTGTACATTGTGTGCAGACGTAGCCCAAAAGGGAACAGGAGAAAAGGTGAAAGATAGAAATGCAGACAGTGCTAAAATAGCCGGGCAGAAGCAGAGGCTTGAAAAACAACGGCACAAAGTAACGTGTGCAAAAAGGCCTCATGGCAGCTAGGCCTAAGCCAACGTAGCAAGGCAGACCAGGAGGCCACAAACCACACGACACCCTCCCCTGGTCAGTCCATCGCCCAAGAAGATGACAGAGTCCAAAGAAACGGAGCAGAACAGAACGTATTGTCGGAAAGCGAATCCCAGGAAGGACAACGAAGGGGAGATGGGAATAGAAAAAACAAAAACAAAAAATATATATATATCCATATATCCAGCGAGGCAGGTCGCAGAAAGTGAAAGCCCTCTCAATCCAATAGAGTGTAAGTGCAGAAAAATGCCACACCTTCCAAGAGGACATCATTGGAATCGTCGGAAAAAGCAACGCCATCCAGTCAAGTAAATCAAAGCTGCAGTCATGTTCCTCGCAAGAGGGAGCAGCGAACAGCATTGCGGGACAACTTGCGTGATACTCAATATAACTCTGTTGTAGGAGATTCCGAGCAGCCGCCCAGATATCCCATTGTGCCAAAATCCCCAGTGCAGCCGCACGCGACATGTTGCCTGCAGCGGAACAGTCCCGTTCATGGGCCTCTAGGGGACCCACCAACTGAACAAAATCCGGACCAGACAAAGACGTATTGGAGAGGCAATAATCCAGGGCCCATGAGAATGGACATCTGATGCAAGACATCACAAGTTGCACGCAAGTGAAATACGCAAAGCGAAAAGAAAGTGTATAGGACACACTCAGTGTCGCCAACGGCAGGACGCCAAAGCCAGCGAGGATTCGTTCACGGAGCATCAGGAGCCGACCTGGCTCGAGAAGGGCCCATGGAGGTGCAGCCATTTCGTAGTAAACAGACCAACAGCAGGACACCAGCCGCCAAGGCGAGGATCAGTGGAAAGCCACCAAAGACGCTGGAAAAGATGGAATGAATAAAAGCCGGTATTACACCAAAAATAGTTTGAAAAGAGGTCCCAAGGCCAGAGCCCACAACTTAAAAAAAGTGCACCAGACCTTCAGTGCGGGACGCATTAAAAACACGATGAATCAGTTCACCGAAATGTTGTGGGAGGTTAGTGTTCAAAAGGGCCTGTATTTCACTGTGGGTACTTGCCACCTGGACAATGAACGTCTCCTGGGCAGATGTAAGCATAACCTCCTGGTTCAATAATAGTGCCTTTATTCTGCTCAATTTATTGAAATCCGCCCTCAGAGTAGGAATGGAAGGCCACACAGAACTATCTATGATGTTGTGCGGGGGAGGAAAAAGCACATTTTTGCAGCAGACAACCCTGTGTGAAACGGTAACAATATATGGTATGCCGGCCAGCAGGCCACAGCAATCTTGGTTATTCAAAAGCAAATAGCTACCATTAGCAAGCACAGTGAAAGTAGGAGAAATAGCAGGAGCTGGAATACCCTTTAACACACAAGCAAGATTCGGAGACGAAACATTACAAGCTCCGTGCAACTTAATGTGTTTGCAAATAAGGAAATGACCCACAGTTGAATCGCATGACTCCCCCGTGAGAAAAACCTCCCGCCCGTCTCTAAGGCATTGAAACATGAATGGCAGGGACCAAAGTTCATGCAGGAAGGCACTGCCCAAAGGCTGGAAACGGCCAACAGGATAATGCTTCATGCACGAACTAAATTCAAACAATGAAAAAGGCAAAGCGATAACCCCGTGTACTAGCCACACAGCAGAATCCAATTCCGCAACAGAGAATGGTAAGGGCTCTATCTTTTCGATATGTAACAGAGTGTATGCTGCATCTTTCATGGACATGAACCGCTGTTTCTCAGTCAAATTAAAAGGTGAAAATAAGGCAGAGGTGTTCAAAAATTGCCAAGGAACTTTCCCCATTTTAAGTGTTTGCAAAGTCCATGCAAACTGCATTACTGAACGCAATTGATCCTGACCATGATACAACACAGAAACATCATCTTGTACAATATCAACAACAGAGGAAATAATATTCTCTAATGTGTAAATGCGGGAAGACAGGGTATTAATACTATTATCAACAACAGCAAGCACCTTTTCCAAATTTGCTTGATCGATTTCCCGCAGACGGGAAGCAGCTTCAATTTGTGAAAGCTTCCAGAGTTCATTATAAGTTTCATAAATGAATCTCTTAGGTCGAGCACCACGAGGCCCCAGAACAAAATCGGACAGATCAATGTTGCCTGATAGGAGGGATAAATGTTGTTTAACAGAATCTAAGGAAGAGTGCTGCAACCACTGTTTACATAATTTACCAACAGAATATGTTGTAACAGTACGAGAGTCAGAAAACCTTGGATCAGGCCTAACTTGTTTGTAGCCAAGAGCCGTGTTATGAAAACGCAATTGGCAGGCATTAGATGCAATGGGCCAAGCCAACCAGGGTGACTGAACCAACGCAGAGACATTAAACGAATTGTTCTGAAATAAAACTTGCAATTTGGTAAGGGACATATTAAAGTACAAGCTGTCGTTGGGAGTGGAAGACAAGACAGAAAAGGATGGGGCATTCAATTGTTTGGACGTAGCCAAACCCCAACATGTCGTTTGATAGATGGTCTGATTTAAAAATAGAATTTGGGCTGGGATGAGGCAAGCACGGTGCAAGGCTTCTGTGCCCTGCACCTGCCATGCTTTGGAGCCCCAAATAGATTTTAAATCAATGGTGTCACGCCAATGTTCATACCCACCGACAGCCAAGGCGCTTAAAAAGGAGCCTGAATATAGCAATTTTGTATGGGTCAACATTAATTTCCGTGTAGAGGAAGTGTTTAATTTAAAGAAATAGGACCCAGGGTTCAATCTGTTAAAATCGGTAAAATAAGTAAACTTATTTCTAAGAGTTTGGGAGCTACCTGGCAAAGGAGTCGGACAATGTTCCCACTGGGTGTAATTAACTAGACCCCGAAGGGTACTGGGTTTATGGAGAAAATGGTTGCCCCAATGCTGGTAACAATACAAATCAGCATAACTTGCAGAATTCATGTACAGATCTTCAGCATGAAAAGCAGCATAATATTTCAAATCAGTAAATAATGCTTCAACTGCATGCACATCCCAATCGTCAGAATGAATATTACTTTTTACGACATCACCCATTGAAACACGAAGGACATTTGGTACATTAATAATTTCGGTTGGTCCATGAATTTGGAAATTTACCGCATCCCATACGATGCCATCAGCAACCGGAAAAGCTGAAATGTTCACAAATGTGTGGTCTCGCTTCATGATGTGAGATGAAGAATGTGGAGCCAAAGTTCCAGCGACAGAGTTCACCGCAGAACGTTCCGGCAAATAGTGTCCATTGATGAGCAGAAAAAACACGGTTACAAAGCCAATAGACATGAATAAAAAAATCAGGAAAAGTACCAACCAGATGTATGTCCATGGGGGGATCAAAAAATTGTCTCTGAACCAGGATACAAAAATGCTGAATTTGGACGGGACAAGTGACGAGGGGGAATCTGAGTCAAAGGAATAACTTGCTGGGCTCAGTGGCGTTGTTGGTAGGTGTGCCACCGACTCATTAGCGGGATAGGTATATTCAGACTCGTCATTGCAGGGGGAGTCCGGGTAGTCGAGTAAGCGATCAGGCAAATCTACCATCTCGATGGCAACATCAGTGACCGTTCGGGCAGGAGAGCCACAAACATTCGTCCGGGAAATGACAGGACAAGAGACCGCTGGTGTAACACTATTCAGGATCGGCCAGATGTTGTAGCTTGACATTTTCCACTGAGATGTATCTGTTCTCTTTGCGACCAGGAAGCGGAGGTAAGATGACTGTACGAGTTCCCTTCAAGCCAAGGACTGGAACCGGTGCACGATAAGAGGGGCCGAATTCTTTTTTGTTCTCCACCTTCTCTCGAACCAGATCTCCAATCTTCGGAAGCCAGCCGGCAACCGGAATCTGCAGTGCAGCGTCTGTGGTTGAAGGCAAATGTGCAATTGCAAGTTTGTCTCGGGCTTCTTGTAAGTCCTGTAACATAGTAGAATGGTTATCTACATCAAAGATGGCGGATTGCGCCGCCATGTCTAGACCATCAAGGTCAGGCAGAAACATTCTTATGCCAAAAAGCATTTCGTATTGGGTCCGCCCACCCAGAGGTCTTCTCGGGAGATTATTAAGTGCACGTTGTACGGTATACAAGTGGGCCAGCCAGTTCCTGCCAGTACCTAAGACTCTAGCTGTCAAGGATTGCTTTAAGTCACGGTTCATTCGTTCAACAATCGAATTGCCCTCAGGCCGATATGGTGACGAAAATTTCACCCGCACCCCCAGTGAACCCATTGTGTCCTTGTAAGCCTTAGAGGCAAACGCTGGACCTTGGTCAGAATGGAAGGTGCCACAGTCGAAAATTCCCACAAAGACACGCAAATCCCTTATGATATTTCGAGCGTCAGCACTCCGTTGTGGCCAGACCCAGATGAAACGTGTGCACGAATCCACTGCAACTAAGATATATTTATATGCAGTGTCTGAAGAGAATGGACCGCAGTAATCCAGGTAAACACACCCAAAAGGTCTGTTTGAAATGCAGAGCGGGGTCTGTGGTGGCCGTGTAACCGTGGAAGGCTTAATCTGTTGACAAACGTCACAAGAAAGCACATAAGTACGCGTTTGTTTGTATAAACCACGCCACCAGTAACGCTGCTGCAAGATGGAAACCGTCGCAGACACCCCAGCATGAGCCGAAGCCATGCCTTCGTGTGCTGCAGTAATCAAGGAAAGTCTGCGGTCCGCGTTGGGAATCAGCCGATCACCAACGTCTGGAATTCTTACATAAGGAGCCTGTTCGGGACCTAATTGATAAGAGTATTTGGAAGGGAAACCCCGTGGGTAATTAGCACCTTCCTTTGTTGCAGCAATAGCTGCTAGAATATCAGAATCTATTTTAGACATGGATCTGGTAACTGCTGCGACTGAGCACGTGGCTACTGCTGATTTGGCAGCTTCGTCTGCCAAACCGTTACCGACAGCGTGTGCGCCCACACGCTGGTGGCCAAGGGTGTGAACCACCTGTGTGAGGGGCAGACGCTGTTGCAAATCTGCCACTCGAACCCAAAGCATTTTATGCTTGATTGTGCTGCCTTTTGCATCTCTATAGTCATTTTGTGACCAAAAGAATAGATTGTCATTGTAAGACTGGACACAGTAGTAAGAATCGCATACAACAAGAGTGGTCACATCCGGACTACCGAACTCAAGTGCGAGCACCAATGCGCGCAGCTCGGCCAATTGTGCAGTACTGTCTCCTAGTGCCTGTGTATGCACTACAGTTGACTTGAACTTTCCGTTCACAAAGGTACCTGCAACAATAGCACATGCGGCTGAATAAGCATGCTTGGAACCCGTGGCCGGTTGTGCCGAACCATCGGTATAGATAATACATTCGTATTCCTCAAGCAGTAGCAAGGACAGAGGAGGAGGATGAACGAATTCATACTGTAAAAACTCCTGAGTCTGAAGAGAAGAATCAAAAATAAAAGTGACATCTGGAGACGTCAAAGATGTTGCCCATTGAATCCAACGGGGGTGCAAAGCTTTAGAGTTCGGAACACTTGCCTTTGTCACTGCCTCCAGGGCAGGATATGGTGTTACCACCAGAATGCGTTTCCCTTGTGCCAGTGCGCGTTCCTTCAGAATCGCCATTTGCACTGCAGTCAAAACTTTCTCCACAGAGGAAAAGCGCATTTCTGCTGAAGTGTATAGATGTGACTTGTATGCAATCGGTACTGTGTCACCTTCGTTAAAGGTCAAGTACGTGAAACCCACTGCCCCTGGAATGATTCTAATCACCAGGTTGGTGTGGTTGTCACGTGTCAACAAGTATTTAGACTCAAGTAAGTCTGTCTGCAAAGACTGCAGAATGGAGGAATGCTCCGGAAGCCAGCATGACTTCGAAAAGTTAGGTTGTATCAAGCATACAGTGGCTTGATACGCTGGGCATATTCGGGAATGTAAGTACGCCCGAAGTTCAGAAAACCCAGTAAAGACTGAAGTTTCTTCAGAGTAGTAGGAGGGCACAGAAGTGCACATTTCTCCAGGAAATGGGGGGCTAAGCCCTTACCTTCATTGTTGAGCTCATAGCCCAAAAACAAAACGGTAAATTCAGCAATGTGAGATTTGGCAAAGTTAAACTTGTAACCTAGAACCGCAAATTCTAAAATAATGCGGTCCACTCGGGAAAGATGCGGGAATAATTCGTCGTCTGTCAGATAGATATCATCGACGTACGAACATGCATCTGGGTCTATGCCGTCTAACAAAGAGACAACACGGGCAGCGAATACACCTGGACTATTCTTGTAGCCCATAGGTAAACGCCTGAATTTGAATAATTTACCACCGGAGGTGAAAGCGCTCCATTGGCTACTTTCCGGGGCCAAGTTGTGCGTGTAGAATCCATTGGATAGGTCAAGTGTAGTTTTATATTTTTTTCGTACAAGACTGTCTACTAGCGCAGAACTATGTGTGTTTTGCACCGCAAAGGTCCGACAATGAGAGTTCA
Organism: Calotriton arnoldi; assembly: GCA_963921515.1. Classification (NCBI taxonomy): domain Eukaryota; kingdom Metazoa; phylum Chordata; class Amphibia; order Caudata; family Salamandridae; genus Calotriton; species Calotriton arnoldi. The sequence goes on from CAWUFW010007135.1 coordinate 893,587, forward strand.
AATGTCGGTAATCCAAAGCTAAGCTGTACGATCCATCGGGTTTAGAAACCGCGAAAAGGGGATTATTCATCGGTGATACGCATGTTTCAATCACTCCCTGATATTCTAACTGGACCTTTAGCTTCCCTTTTGATGGGATATTGGGGTTGTGGCTGTGGTAGGGACCGCAGAGGTATTTCATGGGGTGGTGATTCTTCATCCCAGCCCACATGGTTGCGGTATAACGCTGGAGCCAGGGACACAGCCCATTCAGCTGCAAGAGCCTCTGCTTTGTCTTTTGGGACATGTCGAGAAAAGCTCGGAAGGATTACCTCCTCCCCTTTATGCGCAGCAAGCACGAATGGGGGCGGCCAATCCGCCTCTGCTAACAAAATGTCGTACGAAGAGGTCAGATTTTCCCCAAAAATCCCTTTTATAACACGCTGTATATCACCTTCGATTTGAATTACAATATTATATAGTCTGTCAGGGGGAAACACTCTGGTGTCTGCTGTCTCGACAGTAATGAATGTTTCAGTTGCTGTCGCCTCCACATGAGGACGTAGCGCCTCCCACACTATGGTAACTTCCGCGGCGCTGTCTAGGAGGTTCACTGCCCACGTCCAATTCAGGAGTCTCGTTCTCACCGTCTGTGGCATATCTCGCTGTTACAGCGGCAACCTTCTTCTTCTGAAACTGTGGGCGAGAACGGTGAAATTCTTCTGCTGTCCCTCTGACCTGTTGTCGAGGTTGGTCTCGTCCCTGTGGAGTCTCTCGACCCCTTCCTCTATCCTGGCGATCTCCTCCACCAGCCTGCGAAGATGTTGGTGCCTGTGAAGAACGAGGAGAATGCGAATCAGGGACTTGAAATCTCTCTGGAGATTTAATTCTCGCCCTATCGCGCAAATCATATGTGCGTTCAGAAGAGACTGAAACAGGGGATGCGCCTCGCGACCCCGGCTTCTTCTGTTGCTTACCCTGTTTTTTCAACCTCCAGCTCTTTTTAGTAAAAACTGGTTTCTCATCTTTCTCAGATTGAGTTTTAGGTTGTTGTTGCGATTGTGTTTGCGATTTAGCAAAAGGCTTAACTCCCAGGCTATTACAACCAACGGTTTTGTAAGCCTGAGCAATAATTTTCGGTAATTCGCGCTGCTTGTCCGGATCTGGGACTAAAGCCAAAGCATTAGCTACTTGAAAGTTAACTGCATCGCCCTTGACATTCGCAAGGATCAAATCAGCCACTACGTCGAACACTCCCACCAGTCTCATCCCTAATTCCACAGCCGCTTCAGGGCCATGTTCATCCTGCACACGTTTAATTACAGAGGGTAGAACCGTCATGGAAGGAGTGCCGAAACACTTTGCATATACTGCTGCGAATACCCTACCCCAGTTGTTGCAGTCTGCCAACTCGGGGAAGTCTTTTGGTAAACTAATCGTCAAAATTCTGTGTTTTTCCACGGGAGAGGTATTTGGAAAAACTGCCTCCAGCTGGTCAAATTTTTCTGCAAGCCAATAAGGAAAATCATCCTTATTTTGTGGGCGCTTGCCCATCACCGAATTCACCATGATAGGACTTATGGATACACCGCCTGTACCAGCTGGATGGGCCGCAACTCCAGGCGGGGCTCCCTGGATGTTGCCTGTAACATATTGTACTAAAGCTCGATGTACCCGTATCAAAGACGAATGCATATTACGCAGTTCAGCGACTGCCACCGTCATATAACGCGGATGTGGGGTATACCCGGCCAAAACAGGCCAAGTGGCCCCATCAATTGATAAGGGGCCTAAACGAACCGCGGTAACCGGTTGGGGGAGGGCGCCATCAAACCAAATACGGTGTTGCCAAGCCGTGAGCGGTACTTCAAGATTCCTATACGGTCTATAGTGATTAGGAACAACGGTGGTTTCATGTTCATGGAACATATTATCAGTCCCATCCACCGCCGGAAAGGTGATCCAAGAGTAAAACACCTCAAAGTGGTAAGCTGGATCTGCTTGTACCACAAAGATCAAATCGACACCCTCGTCAGGCACTCCATACACTGTCAAGTGAGCTCGGAGCGCTGCGCGGCTATGTGCCGCAATTTGAACAGCCATTTCAGGCTAAAAGTTCACGACAACCTAATGTGTGGCAGCACAATAGAGGGTATTGTTTAAGAAACCTTTTAACAACTTCAAGCTTGAAAGAACCTATAAAAACGTCAATATAGGAGGTATCACCGTCACACACGCTTCCGGAAGCGTCTGTGAAGGGAGTTGTGGACAAGCACAAATACTACTCAAGCGTCTCGCAGATAAGCAGCCCACTCGTTGGTTGCGCCATGTTGTAGGGATTCTGCACATACACAGAGCTATGCACAGGATATTAGGACCTCGGAATATGGTGGTGAGCCAACCATAAACCTTAGCACCTAAAACCCCAACCCGACTAGCTGTAGCGTCTCATTAGCAACAATGCTACCAATGATTAGACAACCCAGAACACGGTATCTCTCTCTCTCAGGACTCGCAGTAGCAAGAACACCCTTTCATAACTCAATCATACCTGTCCACAACGCGCGTAAGAAGAGACACTGTATAGTTTAAAATGTTTATTTCAACTAACGTGCTCTAAGATACAGTACACGTGCCAGTACTATCAGTATAATGCATAATGATAACATAAGCAGCATAGTTACAACTCCATAGAATACAAACGGGGAAAGCATTTCATAAAGCAGTGGATATAAGGCTAAATGACCTTACCACCCTCCCCGTGCTAGTAGCTAGTTTATTATAAAAGTAGAAGACCTCTGGGCTTTGACTAGCGAACCCCCATACCTCAATATCTAGATGCAAGTTTTACATCATCAGATAAGCACAGCTCTTCTCTCTGGAAAGGTTTTTCTCCAAGTGTCTCTAACAGTGAAAAACACCATATTAAAAAGCACACAAATTTCTCCAGGGCAGCTGTACATAGAGTGTTATGTCTAAGTGCGAGGACTGGCCAAATCAGCAGGACAAGGGACGTTGTTTTTCGACCTTGTACATTGTGTGCAGACGTAGCCCAAAAGGGAACAGGAGAAAAGGTGAAAGATAGAAATGCAGACAGTGCTAAAATAGCCGGGCAGAAGCAGAGGCATGAAAAACAACGGCACAAAGTAACGTGTGCAAAACGGCCTCATGGCAGCTAGGCCTAAGCCAACGTAGCAAGGCAGACCAGGAGGCCACAAACCACACGACACTATGTGTTGGAAAATGCAGCACATGCGGAAAGAGGAAGAAACAAGGAGAAATGTAAACATTTCTCCTCCTTAGGCTTGCTTTGGGAAGGAGTTAGTTTTGGCCCTGCCCCAGATTTACGCTATGTTGTAAATCTGGCGCACTGACTAAAACCATGGGTGTTGCGTGGGAACACCCACAGCAACACCCATTGAACGTCCCTTCCACGCAGAGTAAGGCACTGCCTTACTTCATATTTACAAGGCCATGCTTTGCGCAGCCTTGCAAATATGGGCCGGCACACAGCGCCTTCAGAGCGTCACAAAAGTGGTGCTCCGGCAGCGTAAGAGTGTCGCAGAGGCATTGTAAATCTGGCTCTAATACAGTTAGCTATAAGTCTTTGGTGATAGCAAATTATGCTGTGCATAATGAAGCAGCTGATTTAGTTAAAAAAAACTTCAGGATCTGCAGGATGCCTTAGGCCGTTTGTCTGTGCAGTTGACACAATGAATGACATTTATTTTACAATGTTGGGCCATGCCTGTGGGAGTTGTTTTTTTTTTATTTGAAAGGCAGCATGAGAACTGCTAATCTTCTTTTTAACCAAAATAATGCCTGGACTGAACTCCTACCAGGCACGTGTGAGAGTTGCCCAAGGCACTTTATGTTCCATGCCACATTCATTGTTTGCTTGAGTGCATTGTCTGTATTGAGAGAAAGAAAAAGCACTTCTCAATATATTTCCATTAAATATAGTAACCATGGTTTGTACATGTTATTTTGTCAAGAGCCAGGCCTTTTTCTGCACCATAAGGCCCAAGCTTTATTGTAACATGGATGAAGTAGGAATGAAAGTTGAATCTTGTGATCCTGAAACTGTATTTTGAACTTAGTCTGCTTTGATATGAAAGCTCAGAATGGGTCTATGAACCTCTTTTTGTAATAATTGCAATGTCTGCAGCATACACTAGAACACCCAGAGCAGTGGCTGCCTGTTAATGTTTCTGAGCTGAACTCACTCTCTGCAGGTCATAAACTAACAGATTTTCTGGTTCATGTATGTGCTGTAGACAGACAGGTAACAACAAAACTGATACATTGTCGCTTTTGGGCCTGTGCATGGTTGCAGAACATTTTCATGATTTCGTCCTTGTCCTTTTTATTGTGGATGCAGAGGTGCTAGGCATGCTTTTCAGATGACCACAATGTGAAACTAGGAACAGGAGTGTTGGGCACAGTGCTTTATCTGAAGACATTGCATCTAGAGGTGCATCCATGTACAGTGATCTTTATTGCCACAGTCTTGATACCTGAGCTTTCAGAAAGGAAAGTTCCATCTTGCGTTCAGTGAAGGAGGATGACATCAGGGTGGTGCCTCTAGCCTTCGACACAGACCCTCTTCATAGTACAGATGCAAACCTTCATATAAGGTGAGCCATGCTCTCAAATGGGGAGTGAAATGATGTCCATTTAAGGGCATATATTTTTTATGTAGCTTATCATGTCTCGAGTGGGCCACAGCAGGAGCATCCAGTACTTAAAAGTGCTTCGAGGAAGAGGCTGCACCTTTACTGCTTTGACAACAGAGGGCACCAAAGCAGTAAACGTGGAGCAAAATCTGGTGTTTTCTAGGTTTTACTAAACAGCAAATACACCCTTCAGTGGTGTTTTATCAGTTATAATCGGTTTTAATTGAAAACCAGAAACTACATTGTGCACTTATTGAATTAGCTTTTGTTAGACCTGTCATCCTTGTCATGGTTTCCCCCTGACTTTTTGCCTTCAGACCTCCTGTTTTTGCTGACTTCGTTTTTGTTAGCCTTAGGCCTCTGTGCACTTTACCACTGCTAACCAATGCTAAAGTGCTTATGCTCTCTTCTTAAAACATGGTAGAATTGGCTGATACCCAATTGGCATATTTAATTTACTCATAAGTCCTTAGTAAAGTGCAGGACATGTGCCCAGGGCCTGTATATTAAATGCTACTAGAGGGCCCACAGCACTGACTGTGCCACCCACTTAGGTAGCCCTTTAAACATGTCTCAGGCCTGCCATTGCAGAGCCTGTGTGTGCAGTTTTAACCTGCCATGTTGACCTGACGAAATAAACCTTTTTCAAGGCCCTAACATTCCTTTTTAATACATATAAGTCACCTCTAAGGTAGGCCCTAGAAAGCACCAAGGTCAGGGTGCAGAGCATGTAAAAAGTTGCAAGGCCTATCTCTCCCATAGGAGATAACACTAGAGTTGCCTTATTACATTTTATAAGTGCAATTTCCAAGTTGGAAGAGATAACTGGTTCATGTTTGGTTTATCTGGAATCCTAATTCAAAATCCTAACTTATGGCGAAGTCTGATTTTAAATTACAATTCTGAAAATGCCACTTATAGAAGGGAGTACCTGGCTTGGGAGTTCATGCTGGACTGTTCCTACTGGAGCACGGTCAAGACTGATTTGCATATGGCTGGGTCCAAACTGAGGTGGCATGGTGTGCAAAATAACGATGGATTGGGATGCAGCCCGAGTGATTTCCAGTGGCTGAGATTAATTCAAGCATTTCATCCATCACTGTTTTGTATACTTACTGTGCTGCCCTAAGTAGGACGGGTATGCCCAGACCTGGGTCCTGTGCGCACTGTGTCACTGGAACCGATCTGTACCTGGATAATGAGCCCATAACTAGGGCAAAACTGGTCCTGGGTTGCTTTTATTCTGATTCAGGGAGAACCTGGTTTGGCAGTTCAGGACAGACTGTTCCTATTGGAGCATGGTCAACACTGAGTTGCATATGGCTGGGCCCAAACTGAGGTGGCATGGTTTGCAAAATAACGATGGATTGGGATGCAGCCTGGAGTGATTACCAGTGGCTGAGATTAATTGAAGCATTTTTTCTATCACTGTTTTGAATACTTATTGTGTCACCCTAAGTCGTACTGGTATGCCCAGATGTGGGTCCCGTGCACACTGTGTCACTGGACCCGAGCTGTACCTGGCTGATGAGCCCACAACTAGGGCGAAACCGGTCCTGAATTGCTTGTGTTCCAATTCAGGGAGGACTTGGCTTGGCAGTTTGGGCTGGACTGTTCCTATTGAAGCAAGTCAAGACTGATTTGCATAAACTAGCACTCAAAGATGCGTTTTGGGCTCATAAATGGGCAATTGAAATGAGAAATAGTAGACAAGGAGCTTTAACTGGATTCTCCCTATCTGCAAACAATTGGGGGCTAGGCAATCTCTAGTGGTGCTAAGGCTCTTGCGAGCAGAGACAAAAGAACCAATTGTGTGCGCAGTAGCGAAATATCTAAAATGGAGCTGGAGTATTAGGGCAAAGTTGCTAAAGCATTCTGAGCCAGTCATTGGAGATGTACCGTAGAATTATACTTAGATTAAATCAAAGATGGACTGGGGGAAGACTAGGATTTGGAGATGTACAAATGCTCAATCGTATTTCATGTATAATGAATTAGATGATATAAGAACGGGTTTTAGTCTGGAACAAGAAAGACATGGTTGCTATATATTGTCGATCTTTGCAGGTGTTTTATGTATACTATTTATTGGTTTTAGCCTATCGATTGTTCTACTTTTATGGTTTATGCACCGAATAAAGTTGATTGATGATGATGATTTGCATATGGCTGGGTCCAAACTGAGGTGGCATGGTGTGCAAAACAATGATGGATTGGGATGTGGTCCGGGAGATTACCATTGGCAGACATTAATTCAAGCATTCCATCTATCACTGTTGTGTATACTTTTAGAAAGTTGGCATTTTCTTGCCTTAGCCATTTGGTGCCTGCAGCCTGTCTCTGGTCACATGACAAGGGGTAGTTGGCAGTTGGGCTTTGTGTAGACGCAAGGGAGCTTAGGTGTGTCTGGATGGGCCATCACTGGGAGGATGGTAGGGAGCAGCAGGGCCCAGCCTCTTTTACACTGGAATAGGCTGTGTCCTGTCTCCACACAAAGGGCTGCATATTAGTTTGGAGCCAGGCCAGGGAAGGCAGGGCCTCTGTGCACTACAAAGGCATGTCTCTAGAAGCTTCTCCCCACTTCAAAGGCACAATTGTGCATAAAAGAATGACCTCAGACACCACCACTTCAGTACACTTCTGGACCTGTGGATACTCTGCCAGGAAGAAGGACTGCTGTGCTACTACAAAGACTGCCAGTCTGCTGGACTGCTACTCTGTAGGAGCTGTTGCCCTGTTGTGCTGACCTGCTGTCCTCTTGCCTGGAGAAGAAGAACTGGACCTGCTAACCATCTTGAACCCAGAACCCCAAAGTGACTAAAAGGGCTAGTCTGCTGGCCTCCTCATCTGAGCCTTAGGGACATAAAAGGCACCCAAAAAGCTCCTAGACCTGTCTTAAGCAAATTCCTGACCCCAAAGTCATGCCCAATAGGTCCTGGATCTTTTGTGTGGCTCAGTGGGCTCTTAGTTCATGATTTTGGCCAGCCCGTCTCCTCGAACTGCAAGCATCGACGCCACAGAGTACTACCATCACAAAGCTCCTGCCCGCTCGTCCACGACACCCAGCCTGCTCTTCGCTCCACGCCGACTAACGCCCACGACTTTCTCCTTGCTCCAAGCAACCCTCTCCAGCGCGAGCAGGACTCTTGGCACAAAACTTGAGAAAGTAAAACTTTAGCGGGACAAATTTGGGAATGTATCCGGCATGTTATCCATTGCGTTCGGCCTGAACTTTTAGCTTTGACCCAGTCCAGCGCAACTAGATAACCGCGGTTGGAGCTTTATGCATTTAGGCGCTATATTGAAATGTATTCTTTACAAATTCATATCTCTGGTTCTACTGATTGTATTTTTGTCGTTTTGGCCTTGTTTTGTTTATTAAAGTAAGCTCTATCTATCTAACCTGGTGTGCGATCTTTTTGTGTGATGTTGTCACTGTTTTACTGTTTGAAGTGTTGCACAAATACTTTACACAGTGCCCCTACGTTAAGCCGGACTGTTCTGTGCCAAGCTACCAGGAGATGAGCACAGATCAATTTGTGGTTTGCTTGTGCCTTACCCTGACTAGGACTGTGGTTGCTGCTTGACTAGGGCTCACAACCCAGGCAACCCGCAACCCAATTTCTAACACCTTTTATTTAAAGCGCAAACAGCTGAAACTAGCAAGCAATAGTCCTTCAAAGTGTTGTGGCAACAACAAAAATGGGTGTCAACCTAAGAGGTTAACTTGAAAAGGACAGTCATTACTGTATCAGAAAAAGTGAGAGAATTATTATTACCTAGAGAATTAGACAGTGTGCTGTATGAGGCAAACCATTATAATCAGTAGGTAAACATATGGCTATGCCAGGTGCTTGGCCAAAGTAGTGCAATTATTCCCTTAGAAAAGGAAAAAGAATGATCTCGGCGAGCCATTTTAGAAAAAAATAAAAGACAGTTTCTACCTGTATCCAAAAGGGTAAAATTACAGGGACAAACAAATTTTGCTAGCTGATTCTGAGTACCATGTTACATTACCTAATACTCTTAATGGAGATCTTAGTCTTAGGGCAATTACCTACTCTGCTGTGTTTGAGCATTTCTTGGATCATATGCTAGATACGCAGCCAAAACGAACCCAAGTACATATGGGTCTCATGTATTCGGTAGCGTCTGGTGTGTTTAACTGCTTGCAGAATGAAAAATGATAACTTTAATGATAAAATGCAGTAACGAGTATAATTAAGTATAATAAAGATATATCAATAAAAGATGTTTAAACTTGTTTTGCTAGCTCCAACAGCACCATTTAGAAATCATAAAATATTGAATGCGAAGTAGGAAGAAAATCCATGAAAGAGTGCTTGCAAATGGTAAGGAGCACAATTAATATTTCTTGGTTGTAGGGAAACAATTCTGCAAAACAGGGTGCAAATACATTGCCCCTGAATCCAGTTGTTATGGGAAGCACACTGTTAACTCACTTTTCAGTAGCAAGCAATATAACATAGGTATTAGAGCACACGTACTAATGCTGAAACAATATTGTTTCTTAAATGAGTTTCCTTAGTGATGAACCAGATGAAAATACTTCATCACTATGGAAGGGCTTAAGGCCCTTAAAGAACTTAGGTCCTAATTTAGAGAATGGTGTGTGGCCCACCATCAGTCACAGTGGCAGAGGTATTTACCTCTGCCACCCTGGCTGGATGACTGCCAACCTTATTGAGAGATCTTCATCAACTCTGTGGATACTATGCCTTCAGTGGAGCCGCCATCATTGTGGCTTCTCTGAAGGCACAGAAAGCTTGCTTGATTGGCCTCCATGTTCCAGGTGGCTGCTAAGCAAACTCTCAAAGTGGGAGTTTGTTTTTGAAAAACAAAAAAACTAAGAACCTTGAGACGCTAGGGGGTTTTCATCCAGGACGTGGGGGTCATTTTTTATTTCTTGTTTGGGACTGTTTTACCGGGTAGTCCCTAACTGAAAGAAGTACATCTGACCCTCCGCTCTAAATAGGGATGGATGGTCTAATGCACTTATACCAGCTGAGTCACCGTTGTAGGGTTTCTGATGGCAGAACCAGTGGGGGCACAGCCGTTGGAAATACGACAGTCTGCCTGACTTTAAATAGAGGAGGCAGATCATCAGTTTGGTCGACACTGTACTTCACTATGTTTACGGCATACTACTACGTCTGCCAAACTCTAAATCAGGCTCTTACTCCATAGAAAGTGTAAACATCAACAAAGTCAGGAAAGATGGCTCAATTGTGCTGTGGAAGGCACTGAAGAAAACACAGACAATAGTGAATGGTTGGACGAAATTCACTCTTTGTAATCGGACATTTTCAGATATAAGACCACATACCTCGATATGGCTGAGACATCTACTCACATTCATTAGGGCAGAATACAGAGTTAAGTGTATTGAACTTCTATTGTTTTCATGTGTAACCATCAAGACTGTGTACAGCTATTAATGTTGTATGTAACGGCATGCTCCCTGAAACTGTGACAGTCAAAAAGATGGAATTGAAGAATTTTGAATTATCTCTTTAGAATACACCTTTGTGGTTATGGAGATCATAAACTTGATCAAAGTGTTAATCATAAAAAAATTGGGAGGTACCATTCACATAAATGCAGAGACAAAACAACTTGCATGTCACATGAAAGGTAATATAATCGACATATTATTGAATGTGGTCTTTGGTATTGCCAATGGTCCATCACCAGCTTTGATCCTTTAAAAGAATAATGTTTGAGAAGTAGAACGTATAAAGATAAACTTATCTAACAACATCAACACCGGTGTGGCCCTTCATGAAATGTATTTAAATCTGCTAAGTATCAATGAAATCCTGATCTAGGAGGAATGCCTGCAGAAACAAGTCAATCCCCCCTTTTAACCAAATCCACCATATGAAACCAATTTGTATAAAATCTTCGACAGGAGAAAAAAACTAAAGCTCAAATATCTCCCTCCACCAATTGTGCACAAAAGTCCCACTATTACAATTTATAATGCCGGGGAAGTAAACAAGCAAGCTTCTTCTTCTTGAAAGCTGCCTGAGTTGATGCCAAACCATTCAACAGGCTAGGTGATTGCAAACAACCTTGCTCTACCCTAAAGCCTTGTGGTGCAGTTGTAAATAATTCCAGGGCAATTAACCACGCACACATGTGTTCTACTTTACAGCCAAAAACTATTCTAAAGAGTTCCCAGAAGGTTGTAGGCATTTCTAATGTACAGCAGTCAAAATGTTCCACTCTGTAACCTTATTTTCAAAAAATGAAGTTTCCCAGTATACATTTTATCTCTCCACCCAAGAAACAGCCCTTCATTGTTTATAAAGATAAAGGGGCCGATTCCGATCTCGGCCGGTAGGGCTCCGAATCGGATTCGGATTTACCGGATCCGATTCGGAGCCCTGTTTCCCGACCGAATCGTACGCGGGTCCGGCCGAGCGAGTACGATGCATGCGCCCGCGAAATCGCCGACCGACTCGTACGCGGCTTCAACACGCTCCGACCGACTCGCACGGACACGACTCGCACCGCGCTATGGAGACGTTTCCCGGCCGGGTAAGTACGATGCGCGCCGCAAGCAGTCCGACCGACTCGCGCCGTCCGGCTCGAAAGAGCTGTCGGAGCCGGACTTTAGGGGTCCGCGTCGGACCCCCCTGTACGCGTAGGCGCGCGAGTCGCACACAGGGGGGACCCATGGGTCCCCCCTACCTGTGCATGTACGCCGCGATGCGCATGGACGCGTACCCACTGTAGGGGGCGCCCTTGTTCGCCTCGCACCCATTGAGTCAATGGGAGCCCGCGTACGCGTCGTACGACCGGCTCCCATTGACTTCAATGGGAGTCCGACCGAATCGAGTCCGATAGCATGCGAATGCATCGTACTCGTCCGGTCGGACTGCTGGGGTCCGATTCGGTCGGAATTCTCTCCGGGTCCGGCTCGGTCGGAGAGATTTCCGGCCCGAATCGGAATCGGCCCCAAAGTGGTAGCCAATATGTTGTGACCGTTTAAGCACACCACCTTCCTGTACTGTTTCCTCAGCGGTTTCAAACTCTTGGGTTAACACAAAACAATCTTCAAGAATTATGAATAATATCAAAATAACGCCCCCTTTGTTTAAACTGTGTACGGCGCTCTAAGAGACTAACCGTTTCAAGAATTGGCCCTAACCAAGGCAGGGCCTTCTAAAGCTGTTCCATCGGAAAACGGTTTAAGGAAAAAACAGAAAGGTTGTGGCTATTTTAAATGGGCAGACACTTTTCTTAAGGAGACTTCTGCAAATTCTCCATGTCTCACTGCAAGCAGTATTATTTCTTCAGAACGTTCATCTTCTTTACTAAAACGAAGGTTGGGTTTCAGGCCTTCTATGAGAATGTGAATGTCAGATAAGTCCTTTGTAATTCCTCCTATGCTCTAAGAGTAGGACTGCTTATGTACCTCTATGAACACATTTTTAGTAATGCAATGCTGCAGAATACTTCACAGTGCTGTAAAGCTATTACAAGAAATATTTATAATATGAATTACCAAAGGTTCTAACATTTTTTACTGATACAATACATTTTGATAACTTTTGTATCATGCCTGCAAACTTTCCTTTACAAGATATTATGTACAGTCCAATTAGGAAATGAATCTAAATTCAGTATTTGAAAGGTGCTCTTTTTCACAATAGAATTTCATCTAATCTGACAATATTCCAAATTTTCCAAGTGCCTTTACTTTTTCATATTTTCTGCAAGTATGAAATAAAATGACATCTACTTTAAGGAAACGTTTGATGGGCCCTACCTGAACCTTTCATACGATTATCAATGTAGCGTGCAATATAAGAGATGACATGAAGAAACTCTTCAGTTATGAATAATTTAGTTTCCATCACACACTCGGATGGTTCCTTAAAAATGTATATAAAAGTACTAGCTGATAAGAGGGCTTGGAAATGGCTGTGATGTTGACCAGCCTTTTATCTGAAGTATGCCTTCTGCAGGACTGTTCTCGTTTTGGTGATATGTACTCAGCCGACAGAGAAACAGTAATTATGTAGCATTTCGTAAGTTAGATAACACTAGTTTTAAGTCCATATTGAAATTTAAAATCATCACATGACGGAATTGATCAAATATATTGTTTTTCACCCTATAGTACTATTTCTCATGTGTAACTAATTTAAAAGCAGATGATGGCGGCTTGTGTAATTATTCAGAAATGAGAATAGCTGACCCTGATGTTCAGTGGGACCATTGTACATCAACAAACTACAAATGATCACTTTGAGTGCATTTCTTGTGTGAAACCTAGATGTGTCATGAGTGACTTTTGTTTCACCTTGTATTCTTTATAATGCTTAGAGGTGTGCTAACATACTACAGTCATTGACACTAATTATGACTTAGAAGGGAGGGGAATTCCTATCCCAGTGTAAACTGAAATTTGTGCAGTGCCAGATAGTGACTACTGAACGAGTCGCAATATTGTGACCATAATATTGAGGGAGAAAATACTGAATCCATAAGTGCACAGAGGAAGGTATGGATTTACTATTCTTATCTCCACATCTACGTACCTTGAAGATATCTATCTAGATAGATAGATAGATAGATAGATAGATAGATAGATAGATAGATAGATAGATAGATAGATAGATAGATAGATAGATTTTTCGGATCACTGACAGAATATCGAGGAGCAAAATATCGACCTGGCAAAATATCGAGGAAAAAATATAGAATGCCAGAATATCGAATTCCTATCTACAAACAGGTAAGTACAAAAATATCGAATCCAAAATATCGTTGTAAAAAATATAGTTAGTCAAAATATCGAATTTTTAAAATGTCTTAAAAGTAATGTAAAATTAATAAAATAATACATATAATTAACTAAAACATACTTAAAAATACTTAAATAACCTTAATATTAATAAATATTTAATGTAAGTTAAAAAAAATAAACATGCATTTTTATTTTTTAATACATATATATATTAACGTAATATTAATAACAAATATTCAATATTTTTAGCGTAGGATAGCGGGAGGGTAAAATTTACTATTCCCACTCCAGTGAGTGCAACAGTAGGGAAAGCGTTGGATAGCGGGAGGGTAAAAATTACTATTCCCACTCCAGTGAGTGCAACAGTAGGGAAAGCGTAAGTAAGTCCGTTTTTATATAGCGCAGCTACTCACCCTTACGGGTCTCAAGGCGCTGGGGGCCGTCGTGGAAATTAAGTGAGCTATTGCCCAGAGTCACATGGTGCTGAGCTGAGCTGCCGCCGGAGCCGGGGATCGAACCGTGAACCCTGTGCTCCGAAGTCAGCTGCCCTGGCCGCTGCACCACACCTCCAAAGCGTTGGATACCGTAGGGGTAAAAATTACTATTCCCACTCCAGAGAGTGCAACAGTAGGGAAAGCGTTGGATAGAGTAGGGATAAAAATTACTATTCCTACTCCAGAGAGTGCAACAGTAGGGAAAGTGTTGGATAGCGTAGAGGTAAAAATTACTATTCCCACTCCAGTGAGTGCAACAGTAGGGAAAGCGTTGGATAGCGGGAGGGTAAAAATTACTATTCCCACTCCAGAGAGTGCAACAGTAGGGAAAGCGTTGGATAGCGTAGGGGTAAAAATTACTATTCCCACTCCAGTGAGTGCAACAGTAGGGAAAGCGTTGGATAGCATAGGGTAAAAATTACTATTCCCACTCCAGTGAGTGCAACAGTAGGGAAAGTAATGATTTAATATTTAAATGTAAAAAAATTAATTATCAATACCAATAAAAAATTAATTAAAATTAATTACCAATTACAACATATTTAATAATTAATTAATTATAAATACCAATAAATATTATTTATTACAAATTAATCACCTATTAATAATTAATTAACAACCAATTAATTTTCAATACCAAAAATTAATAAGTAATACAAAATGTTTACCAATTAATAATTAATTAACAGTAAATTAATTATCAATACACAAAAATATTTTCAATAATTATTTAATTACAATTAAATTACTTCCCACCCTATTCCCCTATAAACCCACAACCCGCTCCAGTATAATAAATTAATACAATTAATATAATTATCAATTAATCAATTAATAAAAATTAATGACCAATTAATACAAATTAATTACCAATTAATAAAAATTAATTACCAAATAAAAATTAATTAACAATAAATTAATAATCAATACCAATAAATACAAATAAATAATTACTGAATTACAATTAAATTACTTCCCACCCTATTCCCCTATAAACCCACAACCCGCTCTGAATAATAAATTAATACAATTAATATAATTATCAATTAAAAATCAATAAAAATTAATTACCAATTAATAAAAATTAATTACCAATTAATAATTAACAATGAATTATTTATCAATACCAATAAATAAAATTAAATAATTACTTAATTACAATTAAATTACTTCCCACCCTATTCCCCTATAAACCCACAACCCACTACAGAACTAAAACGCAAAATTAAATTAAAAATAATTAATAATTCCTAAAAATTAATATTTAATTTACTATAATTAAATTACTTCCCACCCTATTCCCCTATAAACCCACAACCCGCTACGGAATTAAATTACGCAAAAATTAAATAACATAACATTCATTACTTTAAAAAAATTAAAACATACATTACAAAAATAATACATACTTTTAACACATATACTAACACTTAAAACACTATAAAAAAATTCGATATTTTTAACAACTATATTATAACTGTCGATATTATGACAATCGATATTTCTTACCTGAATTTCGATATTCTGCACCACTATATTTTGGCAATTCGATATTCTGTCCATTCTATATAAAAAACTCTATATTTTGGCAATTCGATATTAAAAATTCGATATTATGTCTGTTCACCATATTTTTTCAACAAATTGCCGTGAAGCATTAGGGATGCACTCGACAGTTTGCCTGCTCTTCGGCAATCACGATCAGCTTTTCCCGGAAGCCGGTAAATTTTTAATGGCCTTACGCATTTCGAGGCTACCACGCCTCTTTCTCAAAGGCCGCTCCTTCCCAAACAAGGCACAAAGACTGCTCATATTTATTCCATTTATTCAGCATGTTTTGATTGGTTAAGGCCCCCATTGGGCCGTGCTGATGCGTTACATTTCTTGATTGCATGCTGGGACATTGAGTCCATTACGAGCCAAGGATTGTTCCCATAAGTTGGTTCTATGTGCCAAGGATTTTAGAAGCATTATTTGTTTATCATCCTGTAGTAGGAACCAGTTCACCGGGCAAAAGTCCTTTTCACATATGGCTCACTGTGCTGCACCCGGTCATGGAGCCAGTTCCAGACCGCAGCCTCTCTGTTTTCGCGAGATGGTGCTATCCCCCACGGCGGGCCGCCGTATCAATATTTTTCCAACAAATTGCCCTGAAGCATTAGGGATGCACTCGACAGCTTGCCTGCTCTTCGGCAATCACAATCAGCTTTTCCCGGCAGCCGGTAAATTTTTAATGGCCTTACGCGTTTTGAGGCTACCACGCCTCTTTCTCAAAGGCCGCTCCTTCCCAAACAAGGCACAAAGACTGCTCATATTTACTCCATTTATTCAGCATGTTTTGATTGGTTAAGGCCCCCAGTGGGCCGCGCTGATGCGTTACATTTCTTGATTGCATGCTGGGACATTGAGTCCATTACGAGCCAATGATTGTTCCCATAAGTTGGTTCTATGTGCCAAGGATTTTAGTAGCATTATTCGTTTATCATCCTGTAGTACGAACCAGTTCACCGGGCAAAAGTCCTTTTCACATATGGCTCACTGTGCTGCACCCGGTCATGTAGCCAGTTCCAGACTGCAGCCTCTCTGTTTTCGCGAGATGGTGCTATCCCCCACAGCGGGCCGCCGTGTCAATATTTTTCCAACAAATTGCCCTGAAGCATTAGGGATGCACTCAACATCTTGCCTGCTCTTCGGCAATCACGATCCGCTTTTCCCGGCAGCTGGTAAATTTTTAATGGCCTTACGCGTTTCGAGGCTACCACGCCTCTTTCTCAAAGGCTGCTCCTTCCCAAACAAGGCACAAAGACTGCTCATATTTATTCCATTTATTCAGCATGTTTGATTGGTTAAGGCCCCCAGTGGGCCGCGCTGATGCATTACATTTCTTGATTGCATGCTGGGACATTGAGTTCATTACGAGCCAATGAGTGTTCCCATAAGTTGGTTCTATGTGCCAAGGATTTTAGAAGCATTATTTGTTTATCATCCTGTAGTAGGAACCAGTTCACCGGGCAAAAGTCCTTTTCACATATGGCTCACTGTGCTGCACCCGGTCATGGAGCCAGTTCCAGACTGCAGCCTCTCTTAGGGATGCACTCAACAGCTTGCCTGCTCTTCGGCAATCCCGATCAGCTTTTCCCGGCAGCCGGTAAATACAGGATGATAAACAAATAATGCTTCTAAAATCCTTGGCACATAGAACCAACTTATGGGAACAATCATTGGCTCATAATGGACTCAACGTCCCAGCATACAATCAAGAAATGTAACGCATCAGCGTGGCCCACTGGGGGCCTTAACCAATCAAAACATTCTGACTAAATGGAATAATTATGAGCACTCTTTGTGCCTTGTTTGGGAAGGAGCGGCCTTTGAGAAAGAGGCGTGGTAGCCTCGAAACGCGTAAGGCCATTAAAAATTTACCGGCTGCCGGGAAAAGCTGATCGTGATTGCCAAAGAGCAGGCAAGCTGTCGAGTGCATCCCTAATGCTTCAGGGCAATTTGTTGGAAAAATATTGACACGGCGGCCCGCCGTGGGGGATAGCACCATCTCGCGAAAACAGAGAAAACATGCTGAATAAATGGAATAAATACGAGCAGTCTTTGTGCCTTGTTTGGGAAGGAGCGGCCTTTGAGAAAGAGGCGTGGTAGCCTCGAAACGCGTAAGGCCATTAAAAATTTACCGGCTGCCGGGAAAAGCTGATTGTGATTGCCGAAGAGCAGGCAAGCTGTCGAGTGCATCCCTGATGCTTCAGGGCAATTTGTTGAAAAAAAAATATATATATCTATATATATATATGTTTTCGTGGTGCAGTTGCGATACCAGCGTTGGGGTGGGGGCCAGGACAGCCGCTTTTTGCCACAGCAAGATCCTGTCAAGGAGGGTGGAAGCAGTCACCGACCACTTGGGGAGTACTTACGCATGGACTGCTTCACAGAAACTCGGATTGCCGGGTTTCAGGACACACCTCCCTACGCAGTCACAGTGCCTCAGCCAATCGTAGTAAGGTACTGTGTGTATAATGTGGACACCTGTGAACACCCTTATTTTGCGGCATTTGAGAAAGTCAATTTAGACGAAACGCGTCATGCCTTTGGTTGTCCAGTAAAGCAAGCTTTCCTGTTGCACCCGTGTGGGCTCGTTCTTTTCAGGAGAGGAGAACTTGGACAGATATATATATATATATATATAAATATATATACACCAACAAATCCTCCTTTCTCCATAAAAAGAAGTACACCGGCTCAGGCTGTGTTGCTTAAAAAATCGTTTTAATTCATGAAGATATGCAGGGGCAAAAGGCTCACTATCCCAACGTTTCTGCTCACCAGAGCCTTGATCACGGGAAAGTCTCTCTCTGTTTTTCAAATTGCCCACATGACTTTGTTTAAAACGCAGGCCGTATTTATCCTCAGAGTGCGCAAGGGAACTAGTAACATGCCTTAAATGAATGGAGAATAGCGCAATAAAATAAATGTCATTTCAATACTTCAGCGCTAAAAACCTTCTTTCCAATTATATATTGTTCCCTTTGCAAAAAAGTCCAGTGTGCCACAGATGCACCTTCCGCTTTTAAATCTCCACTTACTTTTTTTAAAAGCAACATCAGCCAGCAATGTAGGAATTACTTCCGTCTGCATCCCTTACTTTCCACACAATGAGAAATCCTTTCTTTTCTCAAGGGGCAAGCAGGTCAGGCTCCCACACATTAATCACCAACTCCACGTTGCCTCGCGCTATTCTCCATTCATTTAAGGCATGTTACTAGTTCCCATGCGCACTCTGAGGATAAATATGGCCTGCGTTTTAAACAAAGTCACGTGGGCAATTTGAAAAACAGAGAGAGAGTTTCCCGTGATCAAGGCTCTGGTGAGCAGAAACGTTGGGATAGTGAGCCTTTTGCCCCTGCATATCTTCATGAATTAAAACGATTTTTTAAGCAACACAGCCTGAGCCGGTGTACTTCTTTTTATGGAGAAAGGAGGATTTGTTGGTGTATATATTCAGGAAGCCTCGCTCCTGAAGCACTGGCCGCCCTGTCAAGGTCGTGGGCTCCTTGCGAGGCAACGTGGAGTTGGTGATATATATATATATACATATATATATATATTATTATATATCGGTCGCCAGTAGGTAGTTATAGTAAGGACCTAGTTTTCATAGGAAAAGTGTTTTTTGACTTGCCTATATTTTTGCCACCTCTTGATGACTCCATGAAATATTCCCAAAAAAGTGCCAAGTGGGGTCTTGTTGTGTATGGAAAGTTTTGGCAATCTGTCAAGTGGGACCCGAGAAAAAGGGGGTTAAAAAAAAGTGAGTTTCTCATGTTAATTCCCACAGGGATTTTGAAAACGACTACAGCCCGAACTGCTGGACAGAATTATGCCAAATTTGGCAGAAAGGGTAGCTTTTGGTCCTGAAAGCACGCTTTTGTTAGTTGGTGCAAATCCATTCAGTAATTTTAGAGTCATTAAAAGAAAACCAAATCTGTATATACAGGGACGTGGAACCTTCGCAACGCCTATGCGGAGCTTAGTGAACCTTCAAGCCAGGAGCAGTGCTGTGATTGGCTGGCAGCACCCATTGTAGAAAGTTGCAGCTGCCATCTTCTAAACTGGGACGTTGTCCGGAGGATGAATTTTAAATTAAATACTTGGGTGCATTGTAGAGGTCTCTAAGGCCCCCGTTATGAGTATGAAAAGGCCCCAAACCCCTTTGTTTTCAGGTGTGGGGAGTTTCAGACCCATTGCGATGCCGAGCACGACCCCTTGAGTAGAGTTGCAGCGGAGGCGCGAACCTTGCCGGAAAAAAAATATATAAATCCACACACTAACTCACCTGCTATTTTGTAAATGGGGAAACAGTCCCAGAGGATGAACATATTGGATAAAAACTATGGAAGGGTCAGGGTAGACCCTGACCCCATGAGTGCATTGTTGGAGTCTTTGAGGGACCCCTTATATGTGTCAGAATGCCCCAAACCATTTTTGTTTCACGTGCGGGGAGTCACGGACCCTTTGCGATGCCCAGCGTGGCCCACCCATGCAGCATCGCGGCAGAGTCTCGAATCTTGCCAGAAAAAATATACATTCACATACTCACACACTAATGCACCCAGTCACAGACCCACCCAAACACTCATGCACCTACTCACAGACACAGTCAAACACTCATGCACTCACTCCCATCCACTCAGAAAGTCACACACCCACTGACACACACACTCAGACAGTCACACACCCATTGACAGGTCCACTTAAACACTAGTGCATCCACTTACAGACCACATTAGACACTCACACAGCTGCTTACAGGATCATTTTCACATGCAGATTGCAAAAGAGATTTATAAATGCTAAAGTTGCTGCATTTAATGTGTGATTTTGGTTTGTGAATCCGCAATGAACGAAAAAAGAACAGATTTTAATTGAAAATTAACTAGTGTTTGGTAAAAGGGATGGCTTTTAGAAGAGTCTTTGTGCTTATTGTCTGTAGATGATTACTACACATAAAACAGGATGCAGTCTTTCAAGTTGTTAAGGAATGTCCTGTTGCCTTTCTCAGAGAAATGTACACCATCACTTCTATATATATGCTCGTTGTCAAAGTGCAAGTTGTAGTTGTAAATGGAGCCCATGTTGCGGTCTCTAAGGAATGCAGAAACAGTTTTAGTAACATGTTTGCTGGTTTTGTATATTTGTGGACAGAATTCGTCTGCCCATTTCCATTTCTGCCTTTGGCAAATGCTAGAGTACACCAAGACAGTTCGAGGGAAAAGTGGCCAAAGGTATCCTTCATTGTGATTTACAATCCTACCCCAGTAAGAGTGCCAAGGTAGTTGCTCCCACAGTGAAAATCAAGAGGTCTGGATGTTGGCAATCTGCAATGCTCTCAACCAAAGGCAGCATTTGCTGCCACTTTAATCCTCTCTGGCCAATTCAAGTAATGTTCACATCAGGCAAACCCAAGTCCCTGTCAATGCCACTCTTTCTAGCACACTCTCTGGCCCAAAAAACATAGCTGTGACCCACAATCCAACCATTTTGACACAGACAGTCAGCTAAGCATACATTCACTTGCATACAGTTTTAGAGACTTAAAGAGTTACTCAGAGAGCCAGTGAAACAGTGATATAGTTCCTTAGACATCCAGTCACACACCCAAAGACAGACTGATACTCTGACTCACATATGTGTCCAAGTACTAACCCACCATGTACACACACAGGGGCACGCTTATGTATACACTAACACACCCAGGTAGTGACTAAAGGATAGCCTGTTACACCCTGACACACAATTATACCTACACTAACACACCCAGGTACACTCTGAGGTATATAGTTATATGACCACAAATATACTTATCCATAGACTCAGACACCCAGGTGCACACTAATACATACTCTAACACACTTAGTCACACACTGGCCATACAATAAGACACCCAGCCACACACTGATACACACACTGACACAGCCAGAGACACACTCATGTATACACTAATAAACTCAGTTACCCACTTGTGCATACAGTGACACAGTCAAACACACAGTGACTTATACACTGATACACCCAGGAACACACTAAAAACATACACTAAGACACCCAGTTGCACTCTGATGGATATAGTGCCACAGCAACAACAACTAAGTATCCCTTCTAGAACCAGGATGGTTCCTTTCAGAGAGAAAGGGGGAGAGAAAGAGACATCTAGAGGAGCGGGTGTTCTGTTTGAAAGGACACCGTATGAAGTCTAACAACTCTAGTCTTATATCACCTCCCTATTTAAGGGTGTCTAGTTTAGGGTCATAGAACCATCACATCCTTCCACCCTACTATAGTATTTTTTAACCTTCCCTCCCACTCCACTAATAAAGGACACTGTAGGAGTGGGGGAGGAATTTTATCTTTAACGTTACGCCCCCATACACAATGTCTTCATAATTACTCCCTGAAAGATGGTTGAGCCCACCCCGACCTTTAGGAGTTGGGGTGAGCCCGATGATGAAGCATATCACTATTAGAGTGAGTAAGGGCTATGATAAGAAAAGGGTCTCTTTCCCTTCCCACCCTTAAATAGGGAGGTGATATAAGACTCCCTAAATGCAATGCATTAAGCAATCGCTAAATGCGAATTTGCATTAAGGAATTGCAAATTACCACCAACTTCAAGTTGTTGGTAAATTGCAAATCCTTAGAAAAATGCACAAAATTGCATTTTTCTAAGTGCACTTAGGGCATGTGTGTGCGCCACATGTGCACACTTACCTTTTTTGGGAGTGCATCAGGGGGACCTTACGTCACCCCTGGCACACTTGCAATTGCATTCGCAATTTGCGAAAACCTATTTGGTAATCGCAAATTGCGAATGCCTTCCCATTCATTCCTATGGGTCTTTAGGGAAGGCATCCCTTAATAGCATCCCTTAATAGCGAATCGCAATGTGCGATTCGCTATTAAGGAATATGCGGGAATTGCAATTTTTTTTGCGAAACCTACATACATTGCATTTTGCGATTCCAAAATAGCGGATCGGTAAAATTTGCTATTCTAGAATCGCAAAATGCAATGTTGATACATCTGGCCCTTGTTTACTTACCTTTAGATTTTAAACAGAATATTGAAACTGTTGCTGGACACAGAGATGCTCATGACCCACTTATTATTCTAGTAAATGGTGTGTCTATGAGGAATAAAAAAATCTGGAAAGAGTTAGTGGATGTTAGTAAAAAAGGCACATTATACCTGGTACAAAATAATATTTATTATAAAAATGGTGATGTTGATCGAGACGTAACATTTATAGAAGATGAAACATTATTATTAAGTGGACAGATTGAAAAAGTGGATTGATCCAGATCTGAAGAGATTTACGAACACTAAAGCATCCATCCTCTGCATTCTAAAGAAGTCATCCATGATGCTATTGATCTCTTTCAAATGAAGCAAGCGAAAGTAGCTCCCATGAGTGTGTTGGAGAAAGGATTGGAAACTAGCTGTTTTCCACAACTGTTTCCCACTGGAGGAGGTGGCCGCTGTGATGACCACCCTGTACAGATACCAGCAGCTTAATACCGGTCAACTAGATTATATTCTTAGGATCCAAGATTTTGGCAGTGTATTTCTTACATTTTCCATCTCCTGTTTGAGAGTGACTTGTCTGGACTTTCATGTGCTGGTAACCATATATTGAAGACACAAGTCAATCTTCAAAATCTCCCTGCAAAGGAATTCATAGACAAAGTTCATTACAAGGATGTAAACTTGGAATACACCTTGATTATTTGATGGCGTGGCAACGTGGCACCAATGAGTATTGGTATCGCCGTCATGAAGAACTGAAATGTATGTTGCGAAATCTAGGTGCACCTACTTGGTTTCGGACACTCAGCTGTGCTGAGTACACCTGGGATGACCTGCTTCAATTTTTGAGAGAAGCAAACTCTAATATTAAGAATAGCAAAGTGAAGACAGCCAGAGAACTTTGCTCATTGGATCCCGCTAATGCTTGCAGATATTATAAGCACAGGTTTCAAGCTATGATGTCTTTCATCTGCAACAAAACAAATCCTCCTCTAGGCGAAGTAACTGATTTATTTTCGCGAAAAGAGTACCAAGCAAGAGGTGCTCCCCATATTCACATGCTGTTATGGGCAAAAAATAGACCGAAATTTGGAACAGACAGTGATGAATCTGTCTTATCTTTCATAGGACAGTATGTGACATGCACCTTCCTAAAAGTCGAAGGTGAAAAGGGCTTGAGACAACAAGTTCTACACTTTCAAACTCAAAGACATGGGAAGTACTGTCATCAAAAATGCAGATGCAAAGGAAAGTTTTACACAAGAACTCGATTTGGATTCCCACAACCTGTGATTTCTCGGAGAAGAGTGAGCAGATTTTTGTCTGCCGTCAAATGTACACTGACACGGAAATCCCTGAACAATAGATACAACCTGAGAAGAACAGATGCTTCCAAGTATATTAATGACTACAAACCTGTGATTCTGAAAATGTAGAATGCAAAAATCGATCTACAATTTGTTGCAGGCAACTCCATCACTGTTGCTCGGTACATCACTTCATACATTACAAAATCAGAGAAGACAGAGATGAAGGAGATGTGGGAGGAGATTTCTGCAGAAAAGGCTTTATCTAAGAAATTGTACAGTTTCAGCTTGAAAATGCTTTCCCATAGAGAGATGAGCTCCTATGAGTGCTGTGACCAGTTGAGCATGTCCAGTTTGTTCTCAAAGTCACAGGGAATTGTTTGGGTAAGTCTAGGCCTAGCAAGTACAAGAAATAGAGTGTTAAAGAATTTCCCAAAAATTCAGTACCTAGCAGAGTTTGACTCGGAAAGTACAGAGATTGTGAAATCAAATATGTTAGATACACATTATCCATGAAGGAGTCCATATCTAAACAACATGTGCCTTTATGAAGTACTTCACCACTACAGATACAAAAGAAATGTAATAAAAAACATAGAAGAAGGGAAATATGCCATGCGCTGTAAGCACTTGGGCAGCCATGCGCTCTATAAATCTCACAAACATAAACATAGTTGGATATGATGGTTGCTAGATGAAACATGCAAAAGGAATTCTAGTTAACCACAGAAACCTAGCTGCCAAACTCCAAACAGAAGAGAGCTTTTATATTTGGCACTTCTACAGCTCTTCAAGCCTTTGCGTGCTGAATCAGAATTACTTAGAGACTATGACTGCTACGAAGATTCATTTGAGATACATTCAATGCTGTGAAAGATAGCATTCAGTCTTCAGTCTTAGCCAACTGTTTGCAAATGCTAATTGATGAGATTCAACAGGAGGAAACTATTGCTGCTGAGATAAC
Source organism: Calotriton arnoldi (assembly GCA_963921515.1). Classification (NCBI taxonomy): domain Eukaryota; kingdom Metazoa; phylum Chordata; class Amphibia; order Caudata; family Salamandridae; genus Calotriton; species Calotriton arnoldi. The sequence continues at coordinate 918,375 of CAWUFW010007135.1, forward strand.
AACTAAGCAGAGGGTTTTAGTGCATAGGAAGTTATGGCGCTCAGCAAATTTGCGTTCCGTGTGTCTGGGTGAGCTAGTAGGTATGGTGCTGACCAGGAAGGGGAGACCCTTAAAACCCCTCAATGTGTGTAGGGAGAACCCCACAGCAAAACAGTCTAACTAAATCCTGTGCACACATACAAGGTAATACAAATAAATACAATTATTGATGTAAGCAATTAGTACAGAGTTCTTGAGTGTAGCTGAAAGTTCTTTTATTATGATGAAACAACGCAACCAGCCGACACGTGTTTCGAAACCGGCGCTGCTAGGACGCGCAAATATTCTTTCTATCAAGGACATTGGTAGCACACACGTGCCTAGACCATACCTTAATTTTGACAAAGACTTAACCCGTGTGAATTAAGCACTCCGAATCACTTGAATCAAATGGAAATTGGATTTTAACTTATCCCCTACTATCGGCATCTGTTTTATGTTATATTCTTACTAAGTGTATCATTATCTACTCACATTTTATCCTGGAATACGCATCAGGATAGCCGGGTTGGAATTATCACCGGCTTTCCGCACTGGTTACATTACTCCGACTTATGACAGACGTTTTTCAGTTTTGTGGTTTTGAATTTTTACCTTGTAACAAGCTTGCCCCGCCGGGTTGGCATTATCACCGGCTACGGGACGTTACAGAGTGCACCCAACTCCCTACAGCCCTGAAGAATCTTGGGACTACTCATCCCTGACGAAACACGTGTCGGCTGGTTGCGTTGTTTCATCATAATAAAAGAACTTTCAGCTACACTCAAGAACTCTGTACTAATTGCTTACATCAATAATTGTATTTATTTGTATTACCTTGTATGTGTGCACAGGATTTAGTTAGACTGTATTGTTGCTGAGATAGCTAAGGAGAGCTCACAAAGCAGCCAAAGTTCTGGACCACTGAGTCAAGATCTTCTTGAACAACCCATTATTGAAAACAAAGTTGCAATACCTATGAATGAGGTGGAAACAGCAATGGAACAAGCAAGACAGGAAAGTGTTGATTTTGAACAGTTAGTTGGACAATTGAACGACGAGCAGAAAGTAATTTATATGGAGATAAAAAGAGAAAATTGAGCACAGATTCCTTCACGAGAAGAAAATGCAAAGGCTCATCATTTTAGCCAATACTATTATACATCAGTGGTCAAGCTGGCACCGGGAAAACTTTTTTAATTAAAGTTCTCACTGCTTAACTGCAGCAGACTACAGAATCAAATTTATCGTGTGTAGTAACAACTCCTACTGGACTGGCTGCACACAACATTAAAGGAATTACTCTACATCTTTTAGTAATGCTACCTGTTGAACATGACAATACCAAAAGTTATACAGTGAAGCTTGTCATGAGGTGTCAAGAGTGTTGAAGATACTGAAGATTTTGATCATTGATGTGGTAAGCATGGTCTCAAACTTAATGATTGCCTGCGCACACTCGAGAATGCAAGAGATTTAAAAAATATAGTATGACATGCTGTTTGGAGGAAAGCATTTAATTGTCTTCGGTAACCTACTGCAACTTACCCCTGTCAAAGGACAGCGTGTTTTCAAGACACTTCTGAATGATGAAACTAAGAATTCTTTAGGAAGTACTGTCAATGTAAACATTTAGCTAAACTTCGAATACAAGGAACTACTGAGGAATATGCGTCAAGCATCTGAGATGGAATATGGAAATACTCTGAAGGACATTAGAGTAGGAGTTCTGACAATGGAGGGGAAATGTACCTTAGAAAGTCGACTTATCAGCAAAAGTTTCTCCTCTAAGAACACAGTAACACAGCTAATGTTTAATTTCATTGAAGAAGGCAAATCTATAGTCTGATTAATGCATACACTTCAAGAGTGCTGCAATTTAATGGAAAATTACTAAAACAAAATGGAACACCAGGGAGTAACAGTACTGCTAAGTAGAAAGCTACAAGCCAAATTGGATTCATTGGAGAAATCTGTATCCATTACTGAAGGATTAGAAAAGTGTTTACACGTATGCAAAAACTGTATAGTAATTTTGCCTAGAAATGTAAGTGTTGAGGAAAGATTAGTAAATGGTGTTATGGGTAAAGGTATTGATTTCATAAATTTTCCAAAATAGAGATGAGGTTGAACACTTCGCCATAAAATTTGATAACATTGATGGCGTGAAGCAGACTGCCCAATGTGTAGTGCGTTTGTTTCTTGTAAAAGACTTATGTGTCCGGCGACAGCAGTTCCCAGTGTCTCTAGCATACACTGTAACTATACATAAATCACAAGTTTTAAGCATAGACACAGCTTTCATTAATATTGGTGGTACTATGTTTAAAGAAGGTAAGGCATATGTTGCATTGTCTCGAGTAAGAACATTGTCCGGTTTTTGGTTGATTTTGACGACAGAAAAGTTAGTGGCAATATAAGTTATCAATTTCTGGAAGAAAATGTGCTACTATGGCTATAATCTTTCATGACTGGGTTAATATAACATCTGGACACTATACTGTCTATTTAAAGAGTGAAACTGGATGGACGGAATGCAATGATAGCAAACTTAAGTTCAAACCAAAACTTCCTTTCAAACTGCAAAATCCTTACCTTTTGTTTCTTCAACCAAAGTTCTAAGGAGTATTTCTGGAGAAAAAAGTAATCTACAGTGTTTCTTCTATGTGGAACATCAGTGTTTTCAACATCATTTGGCCTGTCAGGGGTCATGTCTCTAAAAAGTTCTCCAAAATTCAAGAGTGCTTTTATCTTCCACAAAGGAGTTAATATAACATCTGGATACTACACTGACTAATTAAAGAGTGAAACAGGATGGATACAATGCAATCACAGGAATATTAAATTGAAACCAAAACTGCATTTCAATCTACAAAACTGTCACCTTTTGCTTCTTCAACCAAACTTCTACGTACTATTTGTGGGGAAAAAATGATGTATGGGATTTTGTCTACATGGATCTTCAGAGTTTTAGACATCATTCATCCTACCAGAGGTGATGTTTTCCAAAGGATCTGCAAAATTCAAGTGTTGCTTATAATTATTAGTAGTATTGCACCACGTATAATAATAAAACAAATATTTTTAGGATCGTTTGTTTACATTAGTGTAGTGTGGCTCACAAAAAAAGAGGGATGTGTGGTCCGAGGAGATTTAAAGACATGCGATGGTTAACTCCCCAACCTAGATATATGACACAAAAAAGGAACCCTCGGGTTTGGGGCTGTAAAAAACTGTCACGATGGGTGACATAGCTATAGTCGGGTATCCCTTTAAAAAGACGAAATGCCTCACCCACAATGATATTTAGTATACCTCCTGATCCATACAAACCACTCCAATGACCTTGAGCCTATCGTTGCGGTATTTAGTATACCTTCTTGTCCATACAAAATATCCCTGAGCTCCTCCCTCTCAGAGAGGAGGTTGTAGCCTGTGCCGTGACTAGGCATCATGGCACGAGGAGAATCCCAATCATGAAGCATTCCACCCTTGCTGGGGGAGGGATTTCGTCCTTTTAAAGGGATACTCCACTATAGCTAGGTCACTCATCGTGACAGTTTTTTACAGCCCCAGACCCGAGGGTTCCTTTTTTGTGTCGTATAGAGTAGTGTAGTAACTGCAATTAAAGCAACTGATTAACGAATTGTAGTGAGTGCAATGCATAGTCTCACTTAATTACAGTGATATACTGTGCAGGTTTTTTTTTTTTTCTACAATCTATGATTGGTTTTTTTCCCACTGTTCAAGGATGAAGCTTCATACAGTACATCATTTATGGTGAACAAGTATGAAAGCTGAGAACAGTAAAAAAGGGAAAATAAAATGCTTTAATGTTATATAAGATACTATTACAGTATAACAAATGACTACTGTTTTGTTTTGAAGTTTATTATGCAATTTTGTAAAATGTAATATTAACTTATACTTATGTTTCTTTTCTTTTTAAACAAATAAATGGCATGTCTATTACAATAGTGTAATTTCCTAATTAGTTCTTTCTATTTACTCATGCATCACCACTCATGCTTCCACTCACTTACCCATACAGCCACTCCCACACCCACTCACTGACCCATGCAACCACTCACACACCTACATACAACTTATGCACACTCAGCAATACACCACTCATACATCCGTTCACTCACCCATACAGCCAGACACACCCACTCACTCACCCATACTCTACTAATGCATCCACTCACTTATCCATAAAGCTACTCACATACCCGTTTGCACACCCATACAGCTACTCACATGTCCACTCACTCACCCATACATACACTCACACACACATATTCATTCACCTATACAGCTACTCACACGTCCACTCACTCACCCATACATACACTCACACACACACATTCATTCACCCATACAGCGATTCACACACCCATTCACTAACCCATACCACCACTCACACAGGAACACACACACCCATACAGGCACTCACCCCCCCACTCATTTATCCATACAGCCACTCACAAACTCATTCACTCACCCATACAAGTAGTCACACACATACGTACTCAGCCATAGAGCCACTGACACATGCACTCACTAACCCATACAGCCACTGACACACCCACTTACTCTCTCATATACCACACATGCATCCACTCATTCACCTGTACAGCCACTGACATACCCACTCACTCACTCATACTCTATTAATTCATATACTCACTCACCCAAACAGCTGCTCACACACCCACTCACTTACCCATACATACACTCGTACACGTATTCATTCACTCATACAGCAATTGACACAAACACTCACTCACCCATGCTACCACTCACAAAGCAATGTACACACCAATACAGGCACTCACACATCCCACTCACTCACCCATACAAGCAGTCACACATGCACTAACTCACCCAGACAGCCACTGATACACCCAGTCACTCAGCCATACAGTGACTGACACATCCACTCACTCACGCATACACCAATCATGCATCTACTCAATTATCCATACAGCCAATGACACACCCACTCACTCACCCATACAACCACTCACACAGCCTCTCTTTCACTCAATCACACACCTACCCATACAGCCACTCACTCATCTACATATCACTTATGCACCCACACACTCACCCATAAACCACTCACGTATCCACTCACTCACCCATACAGCCACTGACACACCCACTCACTTACCCATACTCTACTAATTCATGCACTCACTCACTCACCCATACAGCTACACACACACCCATCACGCACCCATACAGCTACTCATACACCCACCCACTTACCCATACATACACTTGCACATGTATTCATTCACCACAAATTGACACAAACACTCACCCATGCTACCACTCACAAAGCAATGTACACACCCATACAGGCACTCACACACCCCACTCACTCACCCATACAAGCAGTCACACATGCACTAACTCATCCAGACAGCCAATGATACACCCAGCCACTCAGCCAAATAGCCACTGACACATCACTCACTCACACACATACCCATACAGTCACTCACTCATCTACATTTCACTTATGCATCCACACACTCACCTATACACCACTCATGCATCCACTTACTCACCCATAGAGCCACTGACACACCCACACTTACCCATACTCTACTAATGCATCCACTCACTTGTCCATACAGTTACTCACACACCCACTCATACACCCATACAGCTACTCATGCACCCACTCACTCACCCATGCATACACATACACACATGTATTCATTCACCCATATAGCAACTCATATACCCACTCCCTAACCCATAAAACTACTCACACAACAATGCACACACCCATATGGGCACTTACACACTCACTCACTAACTCATCATTACAGCCACTGACAAACCCACTCACTCATGCATACACCACGAATGCATTCACTCATTTATCCATACAGCCACTGACACACCCACTCACTCACCCATACAACCACTCACACAGCCTCTGACCACCTCACTCACATACATATCCATACAGCCACTCACTCACCTATATACCAGTTATGCACCCATTCTCACTGATACACCACTCACACATTCACTCACTTACCCATACAGCCACTGACACACACACTCATTCACCCATACAGCTACTCACACACCTACTCACATACAGCTACTCACACACCCACACACCCACTCACTTATCCATACATCCTTACACATCCACTAACTCACCCATAGAGCCACTCACACACCCATCAAAAACAGCCAAACAGGCCCTCTGACACCCACTCATACACCAACTCACACATGCATTCACTCACCCATACAGACACTCACACAAGCTCACACACACATACTCACTCACCCACACAGGCACTCACACTCACTCACCCATACACCTACCCGCACATCCACTCACTCACCAATGCATCACTCATGCACCCACTCACTCACACATACAACCAAACACACACAGTCATTCACCCATATAGTTACTCACACACCCAGTCAATCATCTATACACTAACTCACACACCGAAAAACACAACAAAACATATTCACACTGTTACAAACATACATATAACACATAATTATTCTTTCCTAAACAAGAACTGGGGATTCTAACAAGAACCGGTTGTTTTTCTTTTTTAAAACGTTTTACATTTTTTTTTATTTTTTAATGATTTTTTTATCTTGTTTTTTTAGTTTTTTGAACGAAAAGTTTGAAACTTAGTGCTTGTTAACGAAAAGCACAAAACATTAACCAGCAAGTTGGGGAAAAAAAGTAACACTTATGAGTGTTAATGCTGGCAACAATAGCAGGGATAGATTGTTCCCTCCTGCTCAAAATAGTCTTATATTTGAGGCAAAACTGTCCCACAGCTACAAATTCCTGGACACTGGCTGGAGGATCTGAGGACAGCACAGGAACAGTTTAAATGCCTGGTTATGCACCGTCTCCACCAGATGTTTGTGGGCTGGCTTCCCTCTCTTTCTCTCTCTCTGCTCTTAGAAGCCGTGCCGAGTACATGGTGCAATGATGGTTCATCATGGATGAAGTGCTGCAGGAATATTTCTTTTCTGATCCTCTAGAGAGGATCTTATTGCAAAGAGTGCATGTCACCATTCGCTCATTCACCTTCTTTCCAGCTGGTATTGTGAAAAAGGTCCAGACAATGTTCTCTTTCTTTGCCTTTACTGGTTCATCATCCTGGGACAAGTTGCCATCATCCTGTGGAGACTGAGCAGGACCAGGTGCCATCTTCAATAAGAATAAATAGGGACATGAACACCAAAAAACCCCACAGAATTGTTAGAGGAAATACAGAGGTGTCAAAAAATAGAAACACACCAAAAAGTTGGAGGAACAGGGGTGGGACCTTCCTCTTTTAATGATTCCATTTGTTTCTGTGACACATGGGATTCACAACGTCACAGTGACTTCGCAACTCTACACATTTTTTCTCCATAATCATAGTACTTTTCCTATTTTCTAGGTTAACCTCTTACCTTACACACAACTTTTAAAGTGTCTATATATGTGTTTTACTACTGCCAACATTTCGCCGGAGTCATGGCCCTCCTGACACGCCAGAAATATGTGCCCGCACGGGTCACGACCGCATCACAACTCTGGAAAATGTATTAAAAAAAAACTGTAAAATGTTTTTTCTCTACAATTATACTACTTTCTTTACTTTTTTAGTAAGCCACTTACCTTAAACAAAACAGTTAAAGTGTCTATATATCTGTTTCAGTATTGCCAAAAGCATGCCGGAGTCGTGACCCTCACACGAAGGGTTACGACTGGTCCGCAACTCCCAAAATAAAAGAAAATATATAAATATAAGTACAATTATTACCTCACAACCACCCTAAAAAACCTTAGAAATTGTCTAAAAAAACTAAACGTTACAGGGACGTTATAGTGAGGAATAAGATTTTAAAATAAAACTGAAAAAAGTTAGGAAATATTTTTTTTAAAATCTTAGACATTCACACAAAAAAACAAAGGTTACAGGGACGTTATAGTTAGGAAATAGAATTAAAAAAACCTTAGAAATTCTCTGAAAAAAACAAAGGTTACAGGGACATTATAGTTTCGAATATAGAATGAAAAAACCTTAGAAATTCACTGAAAAAAACGAAGGTTACAGGAAAATTATAGATAGAAACAGAATTAAAAAACCCTTAGAAATTCAGTGGCAGTGTGAGTGGCTCTATGGGTGGGTGAGTTGATGTGTGAGTGGCTGAATCAGTGGCTGTGTGGCTGTGAGTGGATATATGAGTGGGCAAGTGAGTGTGAATGGCTACATGAGTGGGTGAGTGGGTTCAGTGGCAGTGTGAGTGGCTCTATGGGTGAGTGAGTTGGTGTGTGAGTGGCTGAATTAGTGGCTGTGTGGCTGTGAGTGGCTGTATGAGTGGGTAAGTGGGTAACAATGGCTACATGAGTGGGTGTGTGGGGGTATGAGTGGGTGCATCCGAGAGTGTTCAGCTGTTTGAGTGGGTGTTTGGTTAAGTGAGTCATGTGTGAGTGGGTGTATTGGAGAGTGATGTGAGTGTCTGCATGGGTGAGTTAGCAGCATTGTAAGTGGTTGTATGGATGTGTGAATCGGTATGTAAGTGGTTGTGTTGGTGTGTGCGTGGGTGTGAGTAGTTGTATGGGTGAGTGTATGGCTGTGTTCAGTGATTGTATGGTATGTGATTGGTTATAGGATTGAATAAGTAGGTGCGTGAGTAGCAATACAGGCGAATGTGTGGCTGTGTCAGTTGTATTGGTGAGTGAGTGGTTGTGTGAGTAGGTGTATGGGTGAGTGAGTGGTTGTGTAAGTGACTGTATATTTGAGTGAGTGGGTGTGTGAGTGGGTTGTATGTGGGCGTATGAGAGGTTGCATGAGGGTGTGAGTGGGTTTGTGAGTGGTTCTGTGGATGATGTCATTTGAGATGTCATCAGTGATGTCATCAGTGATGTCACTGACCATGTTATGAGTGATGCCATATGTGAGATCAGGACCAGTGCATTACAGGGGCGTAAGTTATAGTTAACTCAGATAACAGCTCTATAACCTTTGGGTTTTTTTCCCCAAATTTTTAAGGTTTTTTAAAATCTATTTCCTAACTAAAATGTCTCTGTTTAGCCATAAAGACCTGGCTTTTCCCAGCGTAACTCTCTCTTCCTTTCCCAGGCTGTCACTACTTATCGGTATGCTGTTTTGGGTAGCGCTGGGACGACCCGTCGCTGGGGCAGCCATGCGTGATACAAATCTGTTAATAATAATAATAATAATAATAATCTGTAACCTTTGGTTTACTCAGTGAATTTATACGTTTTAAAAAAAAATTCTATTTCCTAGCTATAACATCCCTGTAACCCTATATATATATATATAGAGAGAGAGAGAGATACAAATATACATACCTTGATGATATACATGTATATGTATGCAAATATAAATAACAAGGCCAGGACTGGACAAAATGAGTCATAGTAGCACAATCGCAAGAAATTAATTATGAGCAAGTGAAGTGGTGTCCGTGCACGATCTTTGGAGGAGTTACTGGGTTGTTGTGTGTGTGTATATATATATATATATCCAAAATAACAAGCAGCGCCCCTCCTTTCACTCTTTCTCCTTGCAGTCGCGATGGAAGGGCACGAACTCCACTTTCAGGTACGCCAAAAATAGTTTTATTTAACGCTTAAGCAGCCATAACGCGTTTCGGTAACAGCCGTTACCTTGATCACCTATATATATATATATATATATATATATATATATATATATATATATATATATATATATATATATATAATCTACTGGCGGTCGCCAGTAGATAGTTATAGTTAGGACCTATTTTCCATAGGAAATCCATAACATTCTATTTGAAATAACTCTTGCGTCGGTTGACGAATCTTCGCGAAATTTTCAAACTTTGTGGCCTGCTCCGGTCCGCTCCTATCCTGAAAGTCTTGGGGTGATTCGTCAAGTGGGGGCCGAGAAAAAAGGGGGGTCCCAAAACGTGTTTCCCCCATTCATTTTCCCATACGAAACTTTAGCCACGGCTACAGAACGAACTGCTGAACGGAATTACACCAAATTTGGCAAAGAGGTAGTTCTTGGTTCAGAAAGAACCCTTTTTGTTAAATGGTGTAAATCCGTTCAGTAGTTGCTGAGAAAATCAAAAGTAAAACACATATATATCTATAACCGCGGAGGGTCCGCGCACCCTCCCGATGACCAGCTGTATGCTGATTGGCTGTCAACACTCCAAACCAGGAAGTGTTGGCAGCCATCTTGTGACTCGGTAGAACCGAGTCACAAGAAAACAGTAAAAACAATCGCGCAAAACGCGAATTTTTTAAAAAATCGGCAAAAACGCGCTGGGTGCGCGGATCCTGCCGATAAAAAAAAACAGCGCGGTCTCCCGCGTCGTTCTAATGGCCCCGGGTGGGCCAAGTCCCGGGGGCATGCGGGGGTTAATAAACATGATTGGTGGGGCCTCTAAGGCCCCCCCAAGCCCCGGGGACCGCCACCCCCCGGGGCTTTTATTTCAAAATGGTGCGGGAGGTTACTCGGCCCTCCCGCATCCCTGGGACCGCCACCCCCCGGGGCTTCTTTTTATTTAATTTAATGAACATGTGTGGGGGGCTCGAGCCCCCACACGCCCCGGGGACTGCCACCTCCCGGGGCACTAATAATAAATGCGGGGGTCCGTTACGGACCTCCGAGCCCCGGGACCACCACCTCCCCGGGGCTTTAAAGACATGGGAGGGGGCCCCCTCCTGGAGCCTGTGGTGGCTCCTGGGGACCGCCACCCCAGGGTCGGCTCCTGCAGTGTCCCGGAGTGCCTACCCCCGGGACACTGCTGTTTACAATGGCAGGACGGGAGCCTCGCGGCTCTTGTCCTGCCATTGCAAACTTGCTTTGCTTAATTGAAGCGAGAGCAGGTACCTGCTCTCGCTTCAATGAAGCAAAGCAGAATTGCTTTCCATAAGGGAGCTGCATGTCAGCAGCTCCCCTTATGGAAAAGCAATGCCGGCTCCCGCAGGACGCGGGGAGCCGGGCGGGACCGTGGGGCATTGGGGACCCCCACGGTCCCCAACGGAGAGGGCCAGCCCCGGGGGATGGGGTCCCCGGGGCTAGAAGTGGCCCAGGAGGGGGGCCACGCGGCCTCCCTCCCCAAAAGAACAATAAAAATAAAATAATAAAAAAAGGCAAAGGCCGGCCCTGGGGGATGGGGTCCCCGGGGCCATTAGAGAGCCTCAGGATGGGGCCACGCAGCCCCTCCAAAAATAAAAATAAAAAAATGGTGGAATGCCCCGGGGATGGGGTCCCCAGGGCCGGAATAGGCCATGGGAGGGGGCCCACGCGGAGCCCTTCCCGTTTTCAATTTAAAAAAAAAAAGGGTCAGGCCCTGGGGGATGGGGTCCCCAGGGCCCAAAAAAGGTAAAAAAAGGGGGGCCACACAGCCCCCCTTCTTAATTTTTTATTTGAAGAAAAAAAAGACCGGCATAGTGCCGGAGGCCCCGCCCCCTCGCTGCAGCAGTGTGCAAACGCGCCCCCTGGCGCGTTGTAAGAAGGGGAAGTAATTCCCCTTGAATACTGGGGGTCCCTGGGGGCCAACTAGCCCACCAGGAATCTCCAGTATGCGCCAGGGGGCTGCGTTGCAGAGAGGTGTACAGAGGCCACGCCCCTTTTTACACCTCTCTGCAACGCAGCTCTGTGGCGCTTTTTGGAGCTACATGGTGGGCTAGTTGGACTCCAGGGACCCTCAGGATTCAAGGGGACTTAATCCCCCAACCCAAAACGCGCCACGGGGCGCGATTGCACAGTGGTGAAGGGAGGGGGCGGGGCTTCAGGTGACATGTGTGCAAACAGGCCCTGTGGCGCGTTTTAAGATGGGGAATTAAATCCCCTTCAATCCTGAGGGTCCCTGGGGGCCAACTAGCCCACCAGGTACCTCCAGTAAGCGCCACGGAGCTGCGTTGCGGAGTGTTGTAAAAAGGGGCGTGGCCTCTGAACACCTCTCTGCAACGCAGCTCTCTGGCGCATACTGGAGGTATCTGGTGGGCTAGTTGGCCCCTAGGGACACTCGGGATTGAGGAGGAATTAATTCTCCAACTTAAAACGCACCACAGGGCGTGTTTGCAGACATGTCACCTCAGGCCCCACCCCTTCCTTCACCATTGTGCAAATATTCCTCTAAAATCAGCCAAACTACGAATTCCAATTTACTCACCTGTTATCAGGAGAGACCTCAGTGCTGCATCTTTGAGCCCAGTACTGATCCTGAAAAGTAATTTTAACCGTACTTACCAGTAACTTGAATTTCCTTCCATAGGCTAACATTGACTGGTTTCACTTGGAAATTCTTCTAAGTGTGGAGTTTTGGAACTTTATAATATTCCTCTAAAATCAGCCGAACTACGAATTCCGATTTACTCACCTGTTATCAGGAGAGACCTCAGTGCTGCATCTTTGAGCTCCAGTACTGATCCTGAAAAGTAATTTTAACCGTACTTACCAGTAACTTGAATTTCCTTCCATAGGATATCATTGCCTGCTTTTTGCTGAAAAAGTTTCTGTCGATTTTTGAAACATACAAATATTCCTCTAAAATCAGCCGAACTTCGAATTCCGATTTACTCACCTGTTATCAGGAGAGACCTCAGTGCTGCATCTTTGAGCCCAGTACTGATCCTGAAAAGTAATTCTAACCGTACTTACCAGTAACTTGAATTTCCTTCCATAGGCTAACATTGACTGGTTTCACTTGGAAATTCTTCTAAGTGTGGAGTTTTGGAACTTTAGAATATTCCTCTAAAATCAGCCGAACTACGAATTCCGATTTACTCACCTGTTATCAGGAGAGAACCCAGTGCTGCATCTTTTAGCCCAGCACTGACCCTGAAAAGTAATTCTAACCGTACTTACTAGTAACTTGTATTTCCTTCCATAGGAATCCATTGTCTGGTTTTCAGCAGAAAGGTTTCAGTGTCGATTTTCACAAACTACAAATATTCCTTAAAAATCGCCTGTATGACTTAAACGCATTCTTTCAACTGTTTACAGGAGATGCACCCGTGCTGGATCCAGGATCCACCATTGAGTAAGAAAAAGTAACGATAACACTACTTACCTGCTAAGTGAATTTCCTCCCATAGGATAACATTGGTGATTCTATGTGAAAAAGTTTCTAAGTGTCAACTTTTAAAATACAATAATATTCCTTAAAAATCACTACTGTAACCAAAACGCTTTTACTCAACTGTTTACAGGAGATGTCCCAGGACTGAATCTAGGATCCAGTCCTGTGGTTAGAAAAGTAATCCATAAAGTAACTAATTGCATTTAACTAGAATTTCACATTGAGCTCAATGTTGCATTGTGTTTGAAATTGTGTTGCCCATTGCAACAACTGTAACTACTGTACTTAAAAGTCTATTGCCTATTTGCAAAGTATTTAAACTAAAGTAATTCATTCTGAGAAAGTATATTTTGTAATGTAATGTATAATGTAATTACAATGTAATTTAAAAAATAAAATATCTAAAAAGAAATAGTTTAAAAAAATGTAGTAAATCAGTATCAAAAAATAAATATAACAATTAATACATTTAAAAATTGTCATTTACAAAACCTTTGAAATTCACTGAAAAAACCATAGGTTTCAGACATGTTATAGTTAGGAATTAGCATTTAAAAAACCTTTGAAATTCACTGAAAAAACCATAGGTTTCAGGCACGTTATAGTTAGAAATTAGCATTTAAAAAACCTTACAAATTCACTGAAAAAACCATAGGTTTTAGGGACAGTTATAGTTAGTTGGACATTGCACTCGTACAAAACCCGTGAAATTCCCCCGTTATAGTTAGTTCAGCTAACTATAACTCGCGCCCCCGCAATGCACTGCTGATGACGTCACATATTACATCACTCATGACATGGTCAGTGACATCACTGATGACATCTCAAATGACATCACTGATGACATCACTGATGACATCATCCACGTGTCCAACTAACTATAACTGTCCCTAAAACCTATGGTTTTTTCAGTGAATATATATATATATGAGTAGGATCTGCTTCTTATGGTTACCCACACTTTTTGCTTGATGTGATTAATCAAAACAATCCAACAAAGGGAAAAGGCAAAAAGAAACCTTGGTGCTATCTCTGTAAACAGAAGACCTATTGGACAAGAGATGCTGATTGTCCAAAGGCCAAGGAAACTACTCCTACCACCACTGCCCCTAAGGTAACTGCTCCCTCTAGCACAAGTACAAGTGGTTGTACAGGGAACAAGGGTATAGTAGGGTTAACCTTGGGATCTGAGGTGGGTTCTGGCTTAGTCAGAACTCCAGCTCAGGCATTTCTAGTCTGTGATGGTGGCATGGATATCGCCACCTTAATTGTCAGTCCCAGTGACCTGGGCAAGTACAGACAACATCTTTTGATCAATGGAACAGAGGCAATGGCCTACAGGGACACAGGGGCCAGTGTCACCATGGTGACAGAAAAACTTGTGTCTCCTGGACAGATCATACTTGGTGAAATGTACCAAGTGACCAATGCAAACAATGTCAGGACTGACCATACCTTGGCAGTTGTTAATTTCAGCTGGGGAGGGGTAACTGGCCTTAAGAAGGTTGTGGTAAGTTCAGACCTACCAGTAGATTGTTTGTTGGGCAATGATTTGGAAACTTCAGCCTGGGCTGAGGTTGAATTTAGGACTCATGCAGCAATGTTGGGCATCTCTGCAGATGTGTTTGCTGTGACTAGGTCACAAGCCAAACTAACATCCACTGAACAGGCCCTGGATCCTGGAAAAATGGACCAGGTGCCTTCCAAGAGAAGGAGCAGGAGGGGTAAGGCTGTGTCTTCATCCCAGACTCAGAGTGAGGATCAGTCTCTTGAGGGAGATGATCTCAGTCCCGTGACAGAACTGTCACAGATGAGCTTGAGCCTGATCAGGTTGAGTTCTTGGGGACAGGGGGCCCTTCCAGGGCAGACTTGAGTTTGAAGCAGCAAAACTGCCCCTCTTTTGAACCTCTTGGATAGCAAGCTGCTGCTGAGGCTGCTGGGAATGTCAGTGGGTCCCACAGGATCTACTGGGATGAGGGACTCCTTTATTCAAAGGGTAGAGACCCCAAGCCTGGTGCTACCAGGAGGTTGGTTATACCTCTGAAGTTTAGGGGCTTCCTACTCACCCTTGCACATGACATTCCCCTGGCAGGACACCTAGGCCAAAGTAAGACCTGGGCTTGTCCCTCACTTTCACTGGCCTCACATGTCTGAAGACACCAAGGAGTTTTGACGCTCCTGTGCCACTTGCCAAGCCAGTGGTAAGGCAGGTAGCACCACAAAGGCCCCCCTGATGCCACTTCCAGTGGTGGGGGTTCCCTTTGAGAGGGTTGGGATTGACATAATTGGTCCCATGAACTCTCCTACAGCCTCTGGGCACAGTTAAATACTAGTGGTGGTGGACCATGCCACTAGGCAGCCAAAAGCCATTCCCCTTAGAACCACTACAGCCCTTGTGGTGGCAAGGGCCCTCTTGGGAATTTTTTCCAGGGTGAGCTTCCCTACGGAGGTGTTAACTGACAGAGGTACAAACTTCATGTCAAGTTATATTACTGCAATGTGGAAAGAGTGTGTTGTGAATTACAAATTCGCCACACCCTATCATCCTCAATGCAATGGGTTGGTTGAACCGTTCAACAAAACCCTCAAGGGCATGATCATGCGCCTCCCCGAAAAGCTTAGGCGAAAATGGGATGTTCTTCTGCCCTGCCTTCTCTTTGCCTACAGAGAGGTCCCTCAGAAAGGGGTTGGCTACAGCCATTTGAACTTCGGTTTGGGCATCCAGTTAGGGGTCCCTTGTGTTTGGTGAAGGAGGGATGGGAGTTACCTCTCAAACCTCCCAAAGAAAACATAGTGGCCTATGTACTTGGTCTCCGCTCCAGAATGGCTGAGTACAAGAAGAAGGCAAGCAAACACCTGGAGGCCAGAGAAGAATTGCAAAAAGCTTGGCATGACCAAAAGGCTGTCCTGACTGTTTACCAGCCAGGCCAGAAAGTGTGGGTGTTGGAGCCTGTGGCCCCAGCAGCTCTCCAGGATAAGTGGAGTGAACCCCCCACTATCATTGAGCAAAAAGGTGAGGTCACCTATCTGGTGGACCTTGGCACTCCCAGGAGCCCCCACAGGGTGCTCCATGTGAACAGGCTGAAACCTTTTGTGGACAGGGCTGACATGGGCTTGCTCATGGCAACTGATGAGGGACAGGAGGAAGAGAGTGACCCTCTCCCTGATCTCCTCTCACAAAACCCTGATGATGGGTCAGTTGATGGTGTAGCCTTGGCAGGCAGCTTCACTGACCAACAGCAGATTGATTGCAGGAAGGGTTAGAGGTTAATGTGTCGAAAACAAGATTGATGGCATTTAATACACAAAAGGTACTGAAGGGTGGAATTGCTATGAATAATAGACCGCTAGAATATGTAAAAGAGTTCACTTATTTGGGGGTCAACTTCCAAAATAATATGAAATGGAATCATCAGATAGAACTGGCATCCCTTAAGCATAGACAACTTGCGGGGGCGGTTCAACTCGAATACAATACCTCATATACAAAACCCATAAGTCCTGCCTTGGAGATTTATATACAAAAGTTATTAGCTCAGCCCTTTATGGTTCGGAGCTGTGGGGCTGTGAAAATCTGGTGGTGCTTACATCCTCTGAAAATAGATTCTTGAGGAATATTATTAGACTACCCCAAAGCACCCCAATGTGCCCATTATTGCTAGATTTGGGGAGAAAACCGATTGCAACCCTAGCGAAATTGCGTCCTTTATTGTATTGGCGTAGAGTATGGAGTGTACCCGAACTTGCAGGTTATGCAGCAGGGTTCTTAGATATAATTAGAGCCGACACCTTTCACTCTATAAAGTGGCTACGGACAGTTAGAGATATCTTATTTAATATTGGCATGATCCAGTTGTGGAATGATCCGGAAAATTCTGCCTTCCCTACGAAACAATGCATGAAGGAGTTGTATTGGGAATCGGTTTATCTCAATGTTTTTAGATCTAGTGATTCTTCCAAATTGACTGGTTCTTTTTTGGAATTCAAAGCCACCCCGAGGATGGAGTCTTATTGGGACCTCATTACAAAGCCATTGGACCGGAAATTGTATTTCCAGTTTAGGGTAGGCTCCCTGCCTTTGAGAGCTTTTACTGCGGGATGGAAAGTATCTAGTGATAAAACTTGTCCTTTTTGCAAAGATAGTGTTGAGTCCTTGACACATTTACTATTTGTTTGTGTTGGATACAAAATACCACGTCGTGTTTGGTTACGGCCAATTTGCAAGCTCATAGGCACAAGAAGGGCGCAGGAGGCTGAAAGAATACTGCGCTCGGATACAACAGCACCTATTGTCATAGCAATGGCGAAATATCTAGGGTGGTCGTGGGCTTTAAGATCAAATTACCTACGACATGTATAAGAGAGCTATACCAAGAGCTGCCCCGTAAGTTTTGTAATCATAAATACTCTTAAAGGGAAAGTCTTTCTAATTTATTATAAAATGTACATGTTACATGATTTAAAGTTGGTTTTAATATATCGTTTTTATAACATTGTATATATTTTAAATAATCTTTTTAGGTTATGTATTTTTATGATGGATGGTTCCTATATGCTTTTATGACTTAATTTGTCGAATAAAGCTATTTGAAACTGAAACTGTTAAACTGATTGCAGGAAGGTCCTCAATCAATATAGGCACATGTTTTTTTTGACACCCAGTCAAACCACCTGGTGTACCCATGAAGTGGACACAGGTGAGAGTTTACCTGTCAAGAATAAAATCTACAGGCAGCCTGACCATGTCAGAGATTGCATCAGGACAGAGGTCCAAAAGATGCTGGAGTTGGGAGTAATTGAGCCTCAGATAGCTTTTGGGCTAGTCCAGTGGTCTTGGTACCAAAACCTCATACCCAGGGTGGTAAAAGAGAGATGAGGTTTTGTGTTGACTACAGGGGACTCAATGCAGTCACTAGGACTGATGTTGACCCAATTCCTAGGGCAGATGAGCTTATAGACACTTTGGCCTAAGCCAAGTTCTTGAGCACATTTGGCCTGACTACTGGCTATTGGCAAATCGAACTAGCTGAGGATGCCAAACCAAAAACAGGATTCTCAACCCCTAGTGAGCATTATCAATTTATTGTAATGCCCTTTTGTTTGAAGAATGCACCTGCCACATTCTAAAGGCTGGTGAATAAAGTTCTCACAGGTCTGGAGGCCTACAGTGCAGCATATCTTGATGATATAGCTGTCTTTAGCTCCACCTGGGAGGATCACCTGTTCCACCTGAAGAATGTTTTGGAGGCTCTGCAGAAAGCAGGCTTCACTATCAAGGCTACTAAGTGCCAGATAGGGCAGAGCAAGGTTGTATACCTGGGCCACCTTGTGGGTGGAGGCCAGGTTCAACCACTTCAGAGCAAAATCCAGAACATAATGGACTGGGTTGCTCCAACTACCCAGACTCAGGTCAGAGCTTTCTTGGGCCTGACTGGGTATTACAGGAGATTTTTAAAAGGATATGGGTCCATATTGACTCCCTTGAATGATCTCACCTCCAAGAAAATCCCTAGAAAGTTGAGTGGACAGTTAGCTGTCTGAAGGCATTTGATGATCTCAAGCAGGCCATATGCACTGCTCCCATTCTGAAGAGTCATGACTGCTCCAAGCAATTTATTGTCCAAACAGATGCATCTGAAATGGGGGTAGGGGCTGTGTTGTCACAACTTAATGCAGAAGGTCAGGATCAACCAGTAGCTTTTATTAGCAGAAGGTTGACCCCTAGAGAGAAACGTTGGTCAGCTATAGAGAGGGAAGCCTTTGCTGTGGTCTGGGCCCTGAAGAAGCTGAGGCCATACTTGTTTAGCGCTCACTTCATTGTTCAGACAGACCATAAGCCCCTCTTATGGCTAAAACAGATGAAGGGTGAAAACCCCAAACTTTTGAGATGGTCCGTTTCCCTACAGGGGATGGACTATACAGTGGAACATAGACCTGGGAGTAACCATGCCAATGTAGATGGACTCTCCAGATATTTCCACTTAGAAAATAAAGACTCAACTGGGCAAGGTTAGTCTCATCTCCTTACGTTTGGGGGGGGGGTTGTGTAGGAAAGTTGGATCTGCTTCTTATGGTTACCCCCACTTTTGTTTGATGTGATGCTGTTTTTGACTAGTCTGACTGGGATCCTGCTAATCAGGACCCCAGTCTATCTGCTTTCTCCTTAAACTATTGTCTTATGTACTTAGGTACACCCCAGATTGGATACTGAGGTACCCTTGTCAGTCCCTAGTATATGGTACCCAGGGCATAGGTACCCCAGAGGTCTCCCATGGGCTGCAGCATGTATTATGCCACCCATGAGAGACCATTCAAAATGGAACTACAGGCCTGCCATTGCAGCCAGTGTAAGTGGGTGCATGCACAATTTACGAAAGATATAGGTTTACTATATCTAAGGGTCACTGCACTTAAAACCTATAAGTCACCCCTCTAGCAGTCCTTTACAATCCTGAGGGCAGGGTGCTTGGTTCTAAGTGAGAGGGTGCCCCTGCATGAGCAGGACACCCCTGCAGCCTACGGAGTCCATTCTCCCAGGTTGTCAGTGAAGCAGCCATATACTATATAGAGGGGCATCGCGTGACCGCACGATGAAAATCTCCACAATGGCTGCAACGAATCCCATCATGTTTGGTATCAAACATGTTGGAATCATTCCTGCACACCGTAAACGGTGTGGGAGGTATGATTCCAAGCACCGGGAGAGCCCTCCGTTAAGCTCTCAGTGTTACCAGTACCAGCCTTCTAGTCCCGGACAGCACAAAATGGTTGCTGCCGACCAGAGACACATTTCTGCCCTCCTGCTGCTGAGCCAAGCTCGAGCAGGGGAAGGCAGAACAATAGGCATCCTGTCACAGGGAGGTGTGACCACCTCCCAGGCAGGGTTTAGTGTATTAGGGCTGGGTGGGTGCGCTTGCCAGCGCCTGAAAGTCTGCATGAGGGGCACATTTGGTGTCCCTGTGCATAGTCCAGTTCAAACCAGTCCTGGGAGCCATTGGCTCCTGCTCTGGCGCGAAACTGGTCAAAGGACATGGGAGTAACCTCCCCCCTGTCCAGACCCTCCCCTGGGAGGGTCCCCTGAATCTTCCCAACCCTTTCCTAAGGGCACTTAAGGGCTTACCTGGGTGTAGGTCCCTAGATTCGTCGTGGACAAGATTCAGAACTGAAACCACTGCACTTCTACCGTCTGGGCACTCTGGACTTCGCTGGACTTCATTTGGGCCTGACTTCGTCTCCCTTTCAGTCTGGTGCATCGTCTGTGCCTGTGCACCATACAGGATCCATGCAGGACCTGTGGAGCATCCAAGACACTTGAAGATAATCTCCCTTGAAGTGAAGGAGTCACTTCCCAGCATTCGCAGGCACCTCAACACTGCTGACTGGTCTGCTGATCCTGAGCTCCTGCAGACTCCAAAGGGTTCAACAACATAGGCGATGGGTATCTATGTCTCCCGAGGCCCGAGCTGCCCTCTCACCAAGTCTGAGGTCAGAATACCTCGTGGGGGCTGCATTAACTGAACCCCAGTGCATTGCATACTTTTGCAAGTGCATATGCTTGTTGGCAACTGTGCGACAAGTGCATTGGGCTCCGAGTAGCCCCAACCTCCGGCAACTTCTTGCACCAAGATCTTCAGCCACACCACCTGGTGGGCATCGTGGCCTGCTCCTTTTGGTATGCTGCTTGAGGTCCTCTCGCGACTCCTGTGCATCCGGCCTGTGGGTCCATTTGAGGGTCATCTTTGTTTTCCTTGGGCTCCCCTGATTGCTCGGGCCGGCCCTAACTTCCCCGCTTGTGGTGAGTCTCCTGGACCTTGCTGGTCCCAACTGTGCACCTTCTTGATTTCCTGCGTGGGTTGCATTTGCCAAGGCTTGTTGGTGCTCCCGTCGGACACCGACCCCTCAGCACTCGACATCCTTTGTGGGACAGCTCGAATCTGAGTCCTGGTCATCCTCAGAATCGCCTGGTCCTCGCAGCTGCAGTGTCAAGGTCACCATCATCCTTCCTGAAGCACCCGACATCGGAGGGCATTCGTCTTTCAAGTCTCCTGGTCACCCCTGAGTGACATAGACTCTGTCCAATCTGCTTTCAGGTACTCCTTGTCAAGAATCCATGTTTGGATTCCTCCGGACACTCTCTCCTCTCCTAGCAGTGGCACCTTCCTAAAGTCCTCCATTGGGTTCCACGGCGGTTTCGGACGCCACTTCACACCTATGCACCCGGCTTCCCTGGGATAGGTAACTTGGGTACCATGGTTATTCCCAGGTGGGGTGGCTCTCCAACCTTCTGTCTTCCAAGGGGTTTCTTCAGATTCCACTGGGAGGGGTCCCTAATCTTTAAAATTCCAACCGCGACTTGCACATAGACTTGTACAGAGCACGTGGTCGTGTTCACACACTGCACACGCTCTCCGTGGGGTCCCCATCTACTTACCTTGGGTGGTTCTATGGGTCCCCAGCAATTCTACGTCCTCTCGACATTGTCCTGACTCGAGTCGTGGTTCTTATACCACTTTCTTAGTATATGGTTTGGTCCTCCCCTGGGCCCACTGTGTATTAGTGCTATTTACTGTGATTTCTTTGCTAAAGTTTTGTGTGCTTTGTGTCTATCTCTGTGTAGGAGATACTGTAACATACTACAGAGTGTTCTATAATAAATACATATTTTTATACATACTTCATGTGGTTCCTTTTAATTTAATCTATACTATAAGATTGCATTCTGGTAAAACAAGCTGCTTTACACTCCTTCAAGACTAAGCCTGAAGTCTGCTATCCACAGCTACCACTTGGATAGCTTTCTAAGTTTGTCTGAGATCTCTTAAATCACCATAAGGGTTGTCTGGACTGGTGCAAGGTGCCCACTTACATTAGTGGACATCATATACCAGGCCAGCTTCTCACAAAATATATATATATATATATATATATATATATATATATATATATATATATTCCAAAAGAAAGCCCCGAGCTTTAAAGTAGCACTCCACAAGGGTTCAGTTTTCAAAACCGTTTATTCAGGAAAAACGGCATCGTGGATCCAATAAATCTCGCTCCCTGACGCGTTTCGGTGCTGCAAGCACCTTAATCATAGGGCGGCGCTTCGGTAAAACCTGGAATAGACCTCCACCTTTTATCCCCGCATGGCACTCGCTTTCCAGTAAGCGGTATGCCGGGAGTAGAAGTCCCAATTCATCCATTCAGGTATGGCCAGGTCATTGCCAAATGTTTTTTCCTGCTAATTTGCATGATTACAGCCCTCCGGTGGGACTCAGATCACATGTATCCATTTTCCAATCTGGTAACCCTCGTGCTGTTGTAGGCTGCGATTGCCATGCGGGGATAAAAGGTGGAGGTCTATTCCAGTGAGTTGTAACGGACTCTGGGGAACAACTCACTTGAGCAATATACATTATGCAACTACGTGAACCAGAATGCTGTAGGAACGGCTACGCCTACTGGGGAGGTTCATCGGTGATAAATTAGTTGCACGAGCCACCTGGAGTATCGCAGCACCATCAGCCACTGACGAAAGGGAAACCTGAAACGCGTTTGGCAGAGGTTGCCATTTGACTTTTAAAAGCACGTTTGCTGTTTTGTGCTCTGCTGTTTCCCATTAAAGAAAAGCGCTATTACCACTTACCTGGAGGCTCTTCCATAAGGGTAACCTTTGTTTGATGGATAGTGTAGCGGCTGACCCAGTCGCGGAAGACGCCACACTGCTGGAGCGGACCCGCGATGACTTCGGGTGAGAGGTCATCAGGAAAGCGGGAGGTTTAGCCTAATGGGATCCACAAATTAAGCAGCGCCCAAACGAGACGTTTGTTTTTACCCACTGGGGATTATGTATGAACATTATAACGGACTCTGGGGAACAACTCACTTGAGCAATATACATTATGCAACTACGTGAACCAGAATGCTGTAGGAACGGCTACGCCCACTGGGGAGGTTCATCGGTGATAAATTAGTTGCACGAGCCACCTGGAGTATCGCAGCACCATCAGCCACTGACGAAAGGGAAACCTGAAACGCGTTTGGCAGAGGTTGCCATTTGACTTTTAAAAGCACGTTTGCTGTTTTGTGCTCTGCTGTTTCCCACTAAAGAAAAGCGCTATTACCACTTACCTGGAGGCTCTTCCATAAGGGTAACCTTTGTTTGATGGATAGTGTAGCGGCTGACCCAGTCGCGGAAGACGCCACACTGCTGGAGCGGACCCGCGATGACTTCGGGTGAGAGGTCATCAGGAAAGTGGGAGGTTTAGCCTAATAGGATCCACAAATTAAGCAGCGCCCAAACGAGACGTTTGTTTTTTACCCACTGGGGATTATGTATGAACATTATAACGGGCTCTGGGGAACAACTCACTTGAGCAATATACATTATGCAACTACGTGAACCAGAATGCTGTAGGAACGGCTACGCCCACTGGGGAGGTTCATCGGTGATAAATTAGTTGCACGAGCCACCTGGAGTATCGCAGCACCATCAGCCACTGACGAAAGGGAAACCTGAAACGCGTTTGGCAGAGGTTGCCATTTGACTTTAAAAGCACGTTTGCAGTTTTGTGCTCTGCTGTTTCCCATTAAAGAAAAGCGCTATTACCACTTACCTGGAGGCTCTTCCATAAGGGTAACCTTTGTTTGATGGATAGTGTAGCGGCTGACCCAGTCGCGGAAGACGCCACACTGCTGGAGCGGACCCGCGATGACTTCGGGTGAGAGGTCATCAGGAAAGCGGGAGGTTTAGCCTAATGGGATCCACAAATTAAGCAGCGCCCAAACGAGACGTTTGTTTTTTACCCACTGGGGATTATGTATGAACATTATAACGGACTCTGGGGAACAACTCACTTGAGCAATATACATTATGCAACTACGTGAACCAGAATGCTGTAGGAACAGCTACGCCCACTGGGGAGGTTCATCGGTGATAAATTAGTTGCACGAGCCACCTGGAGTATCGCAGCACCATCAGCCACTGACGAAAGGGAAACCTGAAACGCGTTTGGCAGAGGTTGCCATTTGACTTTTAAAAGCACGTTTGCTGTTTTGTGCTCTGCTGTTTCCCATTAAAGAAAAGCGCTATTACCACTTACCTGGAGGCTCTTCCATAAGGGTAACCTTTGTTTGATGGATATATATATATATATATATATATATATATATATATATATATATATATATATATATATATATATATATATATATATATATTATCTACTGGCGGTCGCCAGTAGATAGTTATAGTTACAACCTATTATCCATAGGAAATCTGCGACATTCTTTTTGAAATAACTCTCTTGCCGGTTGACGTATCTTCGCAAAATTTTCAAACTTTGTGGGGCGCTCCGGTCCGCTCCTACCCTGAAAGTCTCGGGGGATTCGTCAGCGGGGCCGAGAAAAGAGGGGGTCCCAAAACGCGTTTTCCCCATGCAATTTTCCATAGGAAACTTTAGACACGGCTACAGCCCGAACTGCTGAACGGAATTACACCAAATTTGGCAAAGAGGTAGTTCTTGGTTAAGAAAGAACCCTTTTTGTTAAATGGTGTAAATCCGTTCAGTAGTTGCTGAGAAAATCAAAAGTAAAAAGATAGATATATCTAGGGCCGCGGATCCTCCCGAGCACGAGCTTTATGTTAATTGGCTGTCAACACTCCAAATCAGGAAGTGTTGGCAGCCATTTTGTCCTCGGTAGAACCGAGGGACAGAAACAAGTGCGCAAAGCGCACAAAGGGGGCAGGGTAGAAACACCCTGACCCCTAGGTCTGCTCAGGGGTCCCACAAGGACCCCCTGGTCAAAAAATATATATATATTTTTTTTAAATCGGCAGGATGCGCTCAGGAGCGCGAATCCTGCCGAAAAAAATCGAGCGCGGTCTCCCGCGCTCGATGTTACTGGCCCCGGGTGGGCCAAGTCCCGGGGGCATGCTGGGGGGTTAATTTTATGTGTGGGGGGCCTCTAAGGGCTCCTCAAGCCCCGGGGACCACCACCCCCGGGGCTTTATGTATAATGGTGCGGGAGGGCTCTGAGCCCTCCGCAGCCCCGAGGACCACCACCTCCCGGGGCTTCTTTTTAAATTAAAAACCTGTGTGGGGGGCTCCAGCCCCCACACGCCCGGGACCACCACCTCCCGGGGCACTAAGAAAAATTAAAATGGGGGTCCGTTTTGGACCCCCAAGCCCCGGGGACCACCACCTCCCCGGGGCTTTCAAAATGAAGGGAGGGGGCCGCGCGGCCCCCCTCCTGGAGCCTGTGGTGGCCCTGGGGACCGCCACCCCCAGGGCCGGCTCCTGCAGTGTCCCGGGGTGCCTACCCCCGGGACACTGCTGTTTGCAATGACAGGACGGGAGCCTCGCGGCTCCCGTCCTGTCATTGCAAACTTGCATTGGATATTGGAAGAGAGAGCAGGAAACCTGCTCTCTCTTCCAATATCCAAAGCCGATTGCTTTTCCACATGGGGAGCTGCATCTTAGCAGCTCCCCATGTGTAGCAATGCCGGCTCCCGTAGGACACGGGGAGCCGGCGGGACTGTGGGGGCTTGGGGACCCCCCACAGTCCCCAACGAGAGGCCAGGCCCCGGGGGATGGGGTCCCCGGGGCCATAAGTGGCCACGGAGGGGGCCACGCAGCCCCCTCCCCAAAGTAAAAAAATGGGAAAACAATTTTAAAAAGTGCAAGGCCGGCCCGGGGGATGGGGTCCCCGGGGCCTTAAATGGCCTGAGGAGGGGGCCACGCAGCCCCCTCCAAATAAAAAAAAGAGGTCATGCCCCGGGGATGGGGTCCCCGGGGCCAATACAGGCCCAGGGAAGGGGGCCACGCGGCCCTCCTTCCCGTTTTTTTTAATTTTAATTTAAAAAAGGGGTAAGGCCCTGGGGGATGGGGTCCCGAGGGCCTAAAAATAGGAAAAAGGAAGGGGGGCCACACAGCCCCCCTTCAGGGGAAAAAAAAACAACAAAAAAAAAACGATCGGCCCGTAGGCCCCGCCCCCTTCCTTCACCACTCTGCAAACGCGCCCCTGGCGCGTTTGCAGAGAGGGAACGACTCCCTTGAATACTGGGGGTCCCTGAGGGCCAACTAGCCCACCAGGAACCTCCAGTATGCGCCAGGGGCTGCCTTGCAGAGAGGTGTACAGAGGCCACGCCCCTTTTACACCTCTCTGCAACGCAGCTCTATGGCGCTTTTTGGAGGTATATGGTGGGCTAGTTGCACCCCAGGGACACTCAGGATTCAAGGGGAGTTAATCCCCGACTTAAAACGCGCCATGGGGCGCGTTTGCACAGTGGTGAAGGGAGGGGCGGGGCTTCAGGTGACATGTGTGCAAACAGGCCCCGTGGCGCGTTTTAAGATGGGGAATTAAATCCTCTTCAATCCTGAGGGTCCCTGGGGGCCAACTAGCCCAACAGGTACGTCCAGAAAGCGCCACAGAGCTGCGTTGCAGAGAGGTGTAAAAGGGGTGTGGCCTCTGTACATGTCTCTGCAACGCAGCCCCTGGCGCATACTGGAGGTTCGTGGTGGGCTAGTTGGCCCGTAGGGACCCTCATCATTCAAGGGGACTTAATCCCCCAACTTAAAACGCGCCACGGGGCGCGTTTGCAAAGATGTCACCTCAGGCCCCGCCCCCTCCCTTCACCATTGTGCAAATATTCCTCTAAAATCAGCCGAAATACGAATTCTGATTTACTCACCTGTTATCAGGAGAGACCTCAGTGCTGCATCTTTCAGCCCAGTACTGGTCCTGAAAAGTAATTTTAACCGTACTTACCAGTAACTTGAATTTCCTTCCATAGGCTAACATTGACTGGTTTCACTTGGAAATTCTTCTAAGTGTGGAGTTTTGGAACTTTAAAATATTCCTCTAAAATCAGCCGAAATACGAATTCCGATTTACTCACCTGTTATCAGGAGAGACCTCAGTGCTGCATCTTTCAGCCCAGTACTGATCCTCAAAAGTAATTTTAACCGTACTTACCGGTAACTTGAATTTCCTTCATAGGCTAACATTGACTGGTTTCACTTGGAAATTCTTCTAAGTGTGGAGTTTTGGAACTTTAAAATATTCCTCTAAAATCAGCCGAAATACGAATTCCGATTTACTCACCTGTTATCAGGAGAGACCTCAGTGCTGCATCTTTCAGCCCAGTACTGATCCTCAAAAGTAATTTTAACCGTACTTACCAGTAACTTGAATTTCCTTCCGTAGGATATCATTGCCTGCTTTTTGCTGAAAAAGTTTCTAAGTGTTGATTTTTGAAACATACAAATATTCCTCTAAAATCAGCCGGAATCCGAATTCTGATTTACTCACCTGTTATCAGGAGAGACCTCAGTGCTGCATCTTTCAGCCCAGTACTGGTCCTGAAAAGTAATTTTAACCGTACTTACCAGTAACTTGAATTTCCTTCCATAGGCTAACATTGACTGGTTTCACTTGGAAATTCTTCTAAGTGTGGAGTTTTGGAACTTTAAAATATTCCTCTAAAATCAGCCGAAATACGAATTCCGATTTACTCACCTGTTATCAGGAGAGACCTCAGTGCTGCATCTTTCAGCCCAGTACTGATCCTCAAAAGTAATTTTAACCGTACTTACCGGTAACTTGAATTTCCTTCATAGGCTAACATTGACTGGTTTCACTTGGAAATTCTTCTAAGTGTGGAGTTTTGGAACTTTAAAATATTCATCTAAAATCAGCCGAAATACGAATTCCGATTTACTCACCTGTTATCAGGAGAGACCTCAGTGCTGTATCTTTCAGCCCAGTACTGGTCCTGAAAAGTAATTTTAACCGTACTTACCGGTAACTTGAATTTCCTTCCATAGGCTAACATTGACTGGTTTCACTTGGAAATTCTTCTAAGTGTGGAGTTTTGGAACTTTAAAATATTCATCTAAAATCAGCCGAAATACGAATTCCGATTTACTCATCTGTTATCAGGAGAGACCTCAGTGCTGCATCTTTCAGCCCAGTACTGATCCTCAAAAGTAATTTTAACCGTACTTACCAGTAACTTGAATTTCCTTCCATAGGATATCATTGCCTGCTTTTTGCTGAAAAAGTTTCTAAGTGTTGATTTTTGAAACACACAAATATTCCTCTAAAAATCAGCCGAAATACGAATTCCGATTTACTCACCTGTTATAAGGAGAGACCTCAGTGCTGTATCTTTCAGCCCAGTACTGGTCCTGAAAAGTAATTTTAACCGTACTTACCAGTAACTTATATTTTCTTCCATAGGAATCCATTGTCTGGTTTTCAGCAGAAAAGTTTCAAAGTGTCGATTTTCACAAACTACAAATATTCCTTAAAAATCGCCTGTATGACTTAAACGCATTCTTTCAACTGTTTACAGGAGATGCACCAGTGCTGGATCCAGGATCCAACACTGAGTAAGAAAAAGTAACGATAACAGTTTTTACCTGCTAAGTGAATTTCCTTCGCTAGGATAACATTGGTGATTCTATGAGAAAAAGTTTCTAAGTGTCAACTTTTAAAATACAATAATATTCCTTAAAAATCACGACTGTAACCAAAACGCTTTTACTCAACTGTTTACAGGAGATGTACCAGGACTGAATCTAGGATCCAGTCCTGTGGTTAGAAAAAGTAATCCATAAAGTAACTAATTGCATTTAACTAGAAATTCACATTGAGCTGAATGTTGCATTGTGTTTGAAAATGTGTTGCCCATTGCAACAACTGTAACTACTGTACTTAAAAGTCTATTGCCTATGTGCAAAGTATTTAAACTAAAGTAATTCATTCTGAGAAAGTATTTTTGTAATGTAATGTATAATGTAATTACAATGTAATTTAAAAAATAAAATATGTAAAAGAAATTGTTTCTAAAAATGTAGTAAATCAGTATGAAAAAAATTAATATAAAAATTAATACATTTAAAAATTGTCATTTAAAAAACCTTTGAAATTCACTGAAAAAAACGTAGGTTTCAGGCAAGTTATAGTTACAAATTAGCATTTTAAAAACCTTTGAAATTCACTGAAAAAACCATAGGTTTCAGACACGTTATAGTTAGAAATTAGCATTTAAAAAACCTTTGAAATTCACTGAAAAAACAATAGGTTTTAGGGACAGTTATAGTTAGTTGGACATTGCACTCGTACAAAACCCGTGAAATTCCCCCGTTATAGTTAGTTCAGCTAACTATAACTCGCGCCCGCAATGCACTGCTGATGACGTCACATATTACATCACTCATGACAAGGTCAGTGACATCACTGATGACATCACTGATGACATCTCAAATGACATCACTGATGACATCATCCACGTGATAATCTGATGCAGCTCCTCACACCCTAATATAACCTTTGATACACCCAATCTAAATTACAGAGTGCCATTCGCAAAACCATAGACACTTCAACACCAATAACTACATACCCACTCACTGATTCTTAGGTCTACACACACACATCCACTCACTCACCCGTACAGTCACTCATACTTATGGTCACTCAGTACAGGACTATCATATGCACTCTTACTCCTATATAGACACTCAAACACCGCCACTCATCCATAGAGGTACTCACACACCTAGTCAGTCATGCAAATAATTAAACACACTGCCATTTACTCACCTATACAGTTATACACACACCAGCTCACTTAATCATACAAATACTAGCACATTGTTACGCTCTTATACAATCACTGATACAAGCACACACTCATCCATACAGCCACTATCACAATCACTCACTCTCGCTTATAGCTATTTATATACTCCAATACACATATATACTGCCTTTCACATATGTAGTTACTCACACATGTACCACTGGGACATACATTCACTCACTAACACACTCTTACACACACTTACCCACCCATACAGTCTATCACAGATGCACTCTTGAAACCATCCACCCAGTGAATCACCCACTCACACATCTATGCACAGTCGCACACACCCCATCCACACAAACACTCAGGCACCCATACAGATACTCATAGAACCAATCAATAACCCATATAGACACTCATGTAGCTATTCGCAAATCCATGCATCCACTTACACACCAACAGACGGATACAGACATTCACACAGTTTAGTCACTAACCCATGCATTCAGTAAGATACGTTTAATCACTCACTTGTAGAGTCAGTCACGCACGTACTAAATCATCCATTCAGACACTTATACACCCACTCATTCTTCAATACGCCTTTCCCTATATATATTAAACATATTTAAACTTTACAGAAACACACAGTCACTGGATGATGTCATCAGTGATGTCATTTGAGATGTCATCAGTGATGTCACTGACCATGTCATGAGTGATGTAATATGTGACGTCATCAGCAGTGCATTGCGGGGGCGCGAGTTATAGTTAGCTGAACTAACTATAACGGGGGAATTTCACAGGTTTTGTACGAGTGCAATGTCCAACTAACTATAACTGTCCCTAAAACCTATGGTTTTTTCAGTGAATATATATATATATATATATATATATATATGTATATATGTATATATATATATATATATATATATTGCATCAACAAACTTTGTCGCGCACTCTGGAGCTGCTTGTTAATTCATTTATTGGAGCTTGCAAATCATGGATCGACAAACGCGTTTCAGCTTCCTGGCCTTTCTCAATGTCGATTAATTTCTCCACCAGTTACAATTTATAACTAAGACACCATTGATTGGATATTTGACTCATCATAAAAATAAAAGACGGACTCTAAATAGAACTGTCTTACAAAACTAGGTAAGCGCCGTGGCCATTTTGTAACGTCATAGTTTGACTTGCAGTGACATGAACAATACGTATACGATGTCTGATATTTTTTACAAATGAAAAATCAAAATGAATATTATTTTGCCCTGAATGGGCCTAGCACCTTCACGTCAGATGTTCCTTACAAATGAAAGATCAAAATAAATATTATTTTGCCCTGAATGGGCCTAACACCTTCAATGATCAATTCACTTGTGTCGTTATGTCCATGGCAATGCATCAGATTTACACAATTAATTCAATTCATCCCGCCCTGAATGGTCCATTTTATGACTATACTGTCACTTTACTTAATGTTTGGAGGGGAGTAAGGCACAAAATAAATTTGATCAATAACTCAATTTCATATATAATGATTGGATGCACATTGTTGCATCATTTAAACCTGTAACATTTTTCCAAAACTCAAATAAGGAGAGACTCCTCTTTTTATCATCTCCTATACATCATTCTGAACAATTTCATATTAATCAATATGTATATTGCAAGATCATGATTGAGATGCCTGTTACGAACTTCTTTGCACAGACATTTAGCCTACATGGGACCATAGTTCCTCTTCATTATTTAGGCCCCATGGTGTACGGATCCTTAGATCAACTATGCAGCGCGACTGTAACTGCCTTAGGGATCTAACCCTGTCGCCCTCTCTTTCCTTATATATATATATATATATATATATATATATATATTATCTACTGGCGGTCGCCAGTAGATAGTCATAGTTAAAACCTATTATCCATAGGAAATCCGCGACATTCTATTTGAAATAACGTTGGCGCCGGTTGACGAATCTTCGCGAAAGTTTCCAACTTGTTGGGGCGCTCCGGTCCGCTCCTATCCTGAAAGTCTCGGGTGATACGTCAAGCGGGGCCGAGGAAAAAGGGTGGTCCCAAAACGCGTTTTCCCCATTCATTTTTCCATAGGAACCTTTAGTCGCAGCTACAGCCCGAACTGCTGAACGGAATTACACCAAATTTGGCAAAGAGGTAGCCCTTGGTTCAGTGTCGTGCCTTTTGCTTAAATGGTGTAAATCCATTCAGTAGTTCCTGAGAAAATCAAAAGTAAAGTCACATATATATCTGGGCGGAGCCTAACCACACATGTCATCGTGAGATCTGATTGGCTGTCAGCACTTCATCCTGGAATTGCTGGCAGCCATCTTGGGACCAATATAAATGATAGTACCTCATTGAAATGCATTGTAGTGAATAGAAGATTTTGAGGGTCACCAAAAGGAGAACTATAAAGGGTGATAACAGGCTTTAGTTACATTAGAATTTATTTGTTGATGGTACCATACTAATTTTAGGAATTGTGGTGTATTCTAAGGTGATTTTACCATGTGAAAAACCTTCTGCTGGGATATCATGAATCATGTTTGAGAGAACACTATTTTCTCATGCTTGTCCCATGGAGGTTTGGAAGGTGCTCCAGAAGCTAAAATGAGAGCATATTTTCTGTAAATTCACATTATCTTTCTCACTCATGTGAGAATGAAGTCTGACATTCTCAGTAAAACATGTACATCCAACAAGGGCAGAGACTGTCAGTTGATTCCTTTGTGTTCTACTGCAGCTTCCCAGAGTGTTCTAAAGAACAACTAGAGTGCTAACAGCCTTACTTATGACAAAAGTATGGCACACCTGAAGCCATCTTGATTGGAATAAACTGGTAACACTTAAACAATTTAATTTAAAAAGGAACAAAATGATGGGGTTCATTTTGTCATAGAAATTATGGTTAGTGCTGTAGAAAGAAAAATTAGGACATGTTTCAAGTGTGATCTCAAATATCTTCCTGTTATATTTCAACAGGAGCAGCCTGCCAGTTGATGCCTTTGTGTTCTACTGCAGCTTCCCAGAGTGTTCTAAAGAACAACTAGAGTGCTAACAGCCTTACTTATGACAAAAGTATGGCACACCTGAAGCCATCTTGATTGGAATAAACTGGTAACACTTAAAACATTTAATTTAAAAAGGAACAAAATGAGGGGGTTCATTTTGTCATAGAAATTATGGTTAGTGCTGTAGAAAGAAAAATTAGGACATATTTCAAGTGTGATCTCAAATATCTTCCTGTTATATTTCAACAGGAGCAGCCTGCCAGTTGATGCCTTTGTGTTCTACTGCAGCTTCCCAGAGTGTTCTAAAGAACAACTAGAGCGCTAACAGCCTTACTTATGACAAAAGTATGGCACACCTGAAGCCATCTTGATTGGAATAAACCGGTAACACTTAAAACATTTAATTTAAAAAGGAACAAAATGAGGGGTTCTTTTTGAAATAGAAATTATGGTTAGTGCTGCAGAAAGAAAAATTAGGGCATGTTTTAAGTGAGATCTCATATCCTCTTCTATTTCATTAGAAAATTCTGACATGCAGACTGAAACAATCACTTTCAATACCAGCAGCAGACTACCAGTTAACTCCCTGGTGAGCAGTAGCTTTACTCCAGTGATCTAATGAGGAACTAGAGTGCTAACATTCTGAATTTATGGCAGATGTGAGACACATCTGAATGCCTTCTTGATGGAATCAAAGTAAAAAACTGAAAGCATTTCCTACTGAGAAGACTGCAGTAAATGAAGAAATTAGGAAACTTCATAACAAAGAAGTCTTCCAAGATGGCCACCAGTGAAAAAAGAGCCCAAATGTAGCACAAATATTACCCAGATGTAGCCCACATATAGCCCAATGACAAAAGTGTGCAAAACACTTTTTATTTTTAGTTTTTTTGCAGTTTTATGTAGTGCAGACTGGTCAGGTATTGGAGCATTGCATCTTAAAACATGACCCCCTACACTACAAAAACACCACTGCACTACCTTAAACCCTAAAACACTACCCCCAGCACGACCCCCTACACTACACAAGCACCACTGCACTATCCTAAACCCTAAAACACTACCCCCAGCACGACCCCCTACACTACCCAAACACCACTGCACTAACCTAAATCCTAAAACACTACCACCAGCACGACCCCCTACACTACCCAAACACCACTGCACTACCCTAAAACATGACCCCCTACACTACACAAACACCACTGCACTACCCTAAACCCTAAAACACTACCCCCAGCACGACCCCCTACACTACACAAGCACCACTGCACTACCCTAAACCCTAAAACACTACCCCCAGCATGACCCCTACACTGCCCGAACACCACTGCACTGCCCTAAACCCTGAAACACCAGCCCCTGCATGACCCCCTACACTGCCCGAACACCACTGCACTGCCCTAAACCCTGAAACACCACCCCTAGCACGACCCCCTACACTGCCCGAACACCACTGCACTGCCCTAAACCCTGAAACACCACCCCCTTCACGACCCCCTACACTGCCCTAACACCACTGCACTGCCCTAAACCCTGAAACACCACCCCCAGCATGACCCCCTACACTGCCCGAACACCACTGCACTGCCCTAAACCCTGAAACACTACCCCAGCAAGACCCCCTACACTGCCCGAACACCACTGCACTGCCCTAAACCCTGAAACATCACCCCCAGCAAGACCCCCTACACTGCCCGAACACCACTGGACCTAAACCCTGAAACACCACCCCCAGCACGACCCCCTACACTGCCCGAACACCACTGCACTGCCCTAAACCCTGAAACACTACCCCAGCATGACCCCCTACACTGCCCGAACACCACTGCTCTGCCCAAAACCCTGAAACACCAGCCCCTGCACGACCCCCTACACTGCCCGAACACCACTGCACTGCCCTAAACCTTGAAACACCAGCCCCTGCACGACCCCCTACACTGCCCGAACACCACTGCACTACCCTAAACCCTGAAATATCACCCCCAGCACGACCCCCTACACTGCCCGAGCACCACTGCACTGCCCTAAACCCTGAAACACCAGCCCCAGCACGACCCCCTACACTGCCCGAACACCACTGCACTGCCCTAAACCCTGAAACACCAGCCCCAGCACGACCGCCTACACTGCCCGAACACCACTGCACTGCCCTAAACCCTGAAACACCAGCCCCAGCACGACCCCTACACTGCCCGAACACCACTGCACTGCCCTAAACCGTGAAACAACAGCCTCAGCACGACCCACTACACTGCCTAAACACCACTGCACTGCCCTGAACCCTGAAACACCAGCCCCAGCACAACACCCTACACTGCCCGAACACCACTGCACTGCCCTAAACCCTGAAACACCACCCCCAGCAAGACCCCCTACACTGCCCGAACACCACTGCACTGCTCTAAACCCTGAAACACCACCCCCAGCACGACCCCCTACACTGCCCGAACACCACTGCTCTGCCCAAAACCCTGAAACACCAGCCCCAGCACGACCCCCTACACTGCCCGAACACCACTGCACTGCCCTAAACCCTGAAACACCAGCCCCAGCACGACCCCCTACACTGCCCGACCACCACTGCACTGCCCTAAACCCTGAAACACCAGCCCCAGCACAACCCCGTACACTGCCCGAACACCACTGCACTGCCCTAAACCCTGAAACACCACCCCAGCACGACCCCCTACACTGCCCGAACACCACTGCACTAAACCCTGAAACACCACCCCCTGCACGACCCCCTACACTGCCGGAACACCACTGCACTGCCCTAAACCCTGAAACACCACCCCCAGCACGACCCCCTTTACTGCCCGAACACCACTGCACTGCCCCAAACCCTGAAACACCACCCCCAGCAGGACCCCCTACACTGCCCGAACACCACTGCCCTAAACCCTGAAACACCACCCCTGCACCACCCCCTACACTGCCCGAACACCACTGCACTGCCCTAAACCCTGAAACACCACCCCTGCACGACACCCTACACTGCCCGAACACCACTGCACTGCCCTAAACCCTGAAACACCACCCCAGCATGACCCCCTACACTGCCGGAACACCACTGCACTAAACCCTGAAACACCACCCCCTGCACGACCTCCTACACTGCCGGAACACCACTGCACTGCCCTAAACCCTGAAACACCACCCCCAGCACGACCCCCTTTACTGCTCGAACACCACTGCACTGCCCCAAACCCTGAAACACCACCCCCAGCATGACCCCCTACACTGCCCGAACACCACTGCCCTAAACCCTGAAACACCACCCCTGCACGACCCCCTACACTGCCCGAACACCACTGCACTGCCCTAAACCCTGAAACACCACCCCTGCACGACCCCCTACACTGCCCGAACACCACTGCATTGCCCTAAACCCTGAAACACCACCCCCAGCATGACCCCCTACACTGTCCGAACACCACTGCACTGCCCTAAACCCTAAAACACCACCCCCAGCACGACCCCTACACTGCCCGAACACCACTGCACTGCCCTAAACCCTAGAACACTACCCCCAGCATGACCCCTACACTACCCGAACACCACTGCACTACCCTAAACCCTAAAATACTCTCCCCAGCACGACCCCCTACACTACCCGAACACCACTGCACTGCCCTAAACCCTAAAACACTCCCCCAGCACGACCCCCTACACTACCTAAACACCACTGCACTGCCCTAAACCCTAAAACACTACCCCCGCATGACCCCCTACACTACCCAAATACCAATGCACTACCCTAATCCCTAAAACACTACCCCCGCACAACCCCCTACACTACCCAAAGACCACTGCACTACCCTAAACTCTAAAACAATACCCCCGCACGACTCCCTACACTACCCAAAGACCACTGCACTACCCTAAACCCTAAAACACGACCTCCTACACTACACAAACACCACTGCACTACCCTAAACCCTAAAAACTACCCCAGCACGAACCCCTACACTACCCAAACACCACTGCACTACCCTAAACCCTAAAACACTACCCCCAGCAGTACCCCCTACGCTACCCAAACACCACTGCACTACCCTAAACCCTAAAACACTACCCCCAGCAGTACCCCCTACACTACCCAAACACCATTGCACTACCCTAAACCCTAAAACACTACCCCCATCAGTATCCCCTACACTACCCAAACACCACTGCACTACCCTAAACCCTAAAACCCTAAAACACTAACCCCCAGCACGACCCCCTACACTACCCAAACACCACTGTACTACCCTAAACCCTAAAACACTCCCCCAGCACGACTCCCTACACTACCCAAACACCACTGCACTACCCTAAACCCTAAATCTACCCCCAGCATGACCCCCTACACTACACAAACACCACTGCACTACCCTAAACCCTAAAACACTACCCCCAGCACGACCCTCTTCACTACCTAAACACAACTGCACAATTTGTTACAGGCGTTGCAACGCAGGCCTGTGGTGCTTACTGGAAGTACCTGGTGGGCTAGTTGGGCCCCAGGGACTCTCAGGATTCAAGGTGACCTAATCCCCCAACTTAGAACGCGCCACGGGGCGCGTTTGCACAGTGGTGAAGGGAGGGGCGGGGCCTCAGGTGACATGTGCGCAAACACGCCCTGTGGTGCGTTTTAAGTTGGGGAGTTAATTCCTTTGAATCCTGGGGGCCAACTAGCCCACCAGGTACCTTCAGTAAGCACAACAGAGTTGCGTTGCAGAGAGGTGAAAAAGGTGCGTGGCCTCGGAACGCCTCTCTGCAACTCAGCTCTGTGGTCCTAACTGTAGGTACCTGGGGGGCTAGTTGGGCCCCAGGGACCCTCAGGATTCAAGGGGACTTAATCCCGCAACTTAAAACGCACCACGGGGCGCGTTTGCACACATGTCACCTCAGGCCTCCCTCCCTTCACCACTGTGCAAACGCGCACTGGCTCTGGTTAGTCAGAGTCAGTTACCACCAGTACCCGTCTGAAAAAGTTGTGGGCACAGGATGATTTTGCAACAAGGCCTCTTTCTGCTCCTCTGTTGGTTCTTTCTGCACATCTTTTGCTTCTTTCTGTGCGTTTTTTCTTCTTTCTTCACATGTCCTACCTCTGTTGGCATAGTTAGAAACTAGCATTTAAAAACCTTTGAAATTCACTTAAAAATCATAGGTTTCAGGCACGTTATAGTTAGAAATTAGCATTTAAAAACCTTTGAAATTCACTGAAAAACCATAGGTTTCAGGCACGTTATAGTTAGAAATTAGCATTTAAAAAACCTTTGAAATTCACTGAAAAAACCATAGGTTTCAGGCACGTTATAGTTAGAAATTAGCATTTAAAAAACCTTTGAAATTCACTGAAAAAACCATAGGTTTCAGACACATTATAGTTAGAAATTAGCATTTAAAAACCTTTGAAATTCACTGTAAAAACCATAGGTTTTAGGGACAGTTATAGTTAGTTGGACATTGCACTCGTACAAAACCCGTGAAATTCCCCTGTTATAGTTAGTTCAGCTAACTATAACTCGCGCCCGCAATGCACTGCTGATGACGTCACATATTACATCACTCATGACATGGTCAGTGACATCACTGATGACATCACTGATGACATCTCAAATGACATCACTGATGACATCATCCATGTGATAATTTCATGCATCTTCTCACACCCTAATATAACTTTTGATACACCCACTCTAAATTACAGACTGCCATTCTCAAAACCATAGACACTCCAACACCAAAAACTACATACCCACTCACTGATTCTTAGGTCTATACACACATCCACTCACTCACCTGTACAGTCACTCATACTTACAGTCACTCAGTACAGGACTATCATATGCACTCATACACCTATATAAACTCTCACACACCGCCACTCATCCATAGAGGTACTCACACACCTAGTCAGTCATGCAAAAAATTAATCACACACTCATTTACTCACCTATACAGTTATACACACACCAGCTCACTTACTCATACAAATACTAGCACATTCTTACACTCTTATACAATAACTGATACAAGCACACACGCATCCATACAGCCACTCTCACAATAACACACTCTCACTTATAGCCATTTAAATACTCTAACACACATATATACTGCCTTTTACATATGTAGTTACTCGCACATGTACCACTGAGATATACATTCACTCACTAACACACCCATACACACACTCACCCACCCAAGCAGTCCATCACAGATGCACTCTTGAAATCATGCACCCAGTGAATCACCCACTCACACATCTATGTATAGAGTCACACACACCCCACCCACACAAACACTCAGGCAGCCATACAGATACTCAGAGAACCAATCAATAACCCATATAGACACTCATGTAGCTATTCGCAAATCCATGCATCCACTTACACACCAACAAACAGACGGATACAGACATTCACACAGTTTAGTCACTAACCCATGCATTCAGTAAGATACGTTTAATCACTCACTTGTAGAGTCAGTCACTCACGTACTAAATCATCCATTCAGACACTTATACACCCACTCATTCTTCAATACACCTTTCCCTATATATATTAAACATATTTAAACTTTACAGAAACACAGTCACTGGATGATGTCATCAGTGATGTCATT
The DNA here is from genome assembly GCA_963921515.1 of Calotriton arnoldi. NCBI lineage: Eukaryota > Metazoa > Chordata > Amphibia > Caudata > Salamandridae > Calotriton > Calotriton arnoldi. The sequence continues at coordinate 957,746 of CAWUFW010007135.1, forward strand.
TGAGATGTCATCAGTGATGTCATCAGTGATGTCACTGACCATGTCATGAGTGATGTAATATGTGACGTCATCAGCAGTGCATTGCGGAGCGCGAGTTATAGTTAGCTGAACTAACTATAACAGGGGAATTTCACGGGTTTTGTACGAGTGCAATGTCCAACTAACTATAACTGTCCCTAAAACCTATGGTTGTTACAGTGAATATATATATATATATATATATATATATATGTATGTATATATATATATATATATATATATATATATATATATATATATATATATATATGTATATATATATTATCTACTGGCGGTCGCCAGTAGATAGTTATAGTTACAACCTATTATCCATAGGAAATCCACGACATTCTATTTGAAATAACTCTCTTGCCGGTTGACGTATCTTCGCAAAATTTTCAAACTTTGTGGCCCGCTCCGGTCCGCTCCTACCCTGAAAGTCTCGGGGATTCGTCAAGCGGGGGCCGAGAAAAAGGGGGTCCCAAAACGCGTTTTCCCCATGCAATTTTCCATAGGAAACTTTAGACACGGCTACAGCCCGAACTGCTGAACGGAATTACACCAAATTTGGCAAAGAGGTAGTTCTTGGTTCAGAAAGAACCCTTTTGTTAAATGGTGTAAATCCGTTCAGTAGTTGCTGAGAAAATCAAAAGTAAAAAGATAGTGATATCTATGGCCGAGTAGGGTCCGCGTACCCTCCCGATCACGAGCTGCATGTTAATTGGCTGTCAGCTGGCTGTCAACATTCCGATTCAGGAAATGTTGGCAGCCATTTTGTCCCTCGGTAGAACCGAGGGACAGAAACAAGTGCGCAAAGCGCACAAAGGGGGCAGGGTAGAAACACCCTGACCCCTAGGTTTGCTCAGGGGTCCCACAAGGACCCCTGGGCAAAAAAAAGATTTTTTTAAAAATCGGCAGGATGCGCTCAGGGTGCGCGAATCCTGCCGAAGAATCGAAGCGCGGTCTCCCGCGCTCGACAGGTATTTTGCCCCCGGGTGGCCCAAGTCCCGGGGGCATGGTGAGGGGTTAATTTATGTGTGGGGGCCTCAAAGGGCCCCCCAAGCCCCGGGGACTGCCACCCCCCGGGCTTTTTAAATGGTGCGGGAGGGCTCTGAGCCCTCCCGCAGCCCCAGGGACCACCACCTCCCCGGGGCTTTTTTTTAAAAATTGAAAAACCTGTGTGGGGGCTCCAGCCCCCACATGCCCCTGGGACCGCCACCTCCCGGGGCACTAAACATTAAATATGGGGGTCCGTTACGGACTCCAGAGCCCGGGGACCACCACCTCCCGGGGCTGTGCAATTTAAGGGAGGGGGCCGCGCGGCCCCCTCCTGGAGCCCTTGATGGCCCTGGGGACCGCCACCCCCAGGGCCGGCTCCTGCAGTGTCCCGGGGTGCCTACCCCGGGACACTGTAGTTTGCTATGGCAGGACAGGAGCCTCGCGGCTCCCGTCCTGCCATAGCAAACTGCTTTGGATATTGGAAGAGAGAGCAGGGAAACCTGCTCTCTCTTCCAATATCCAAGCCGATAGCTTTCCACATGGGGAGCTGCATCTTAGCAGCTCCCCATGTGTAAAGCAATGCCGGCTCCCAAGGGACGCGGGAGCCGGCGGGACTGTGGGGGCTTGGGGACCCCCCACAGTCCCCAACGGAGAGGGCCAGCCCCGGGGATTGGGTCCCCGGGGCAAGTAGTGGCCCGGGAGGGGAGCCACGCGGCCCCCTCCCCAAAGTTTAAAAAATGTAAAAAAAAAAAAAGGATGGCCGGCCCCGGGGATGGGGTCCCCGGGGCCTTAATGGCCAGAGGAGGGGGCCACGCAGCCCCCTCCAAAGAATAAAAATAAAAATAGAGGCCATGCCCCGGGGATGGGGTCCCCGGGGCCAATACAGGCCCAGGGAAGGGGGGCCACGCGGCCCCCTTCCCGTTTTTTTTTTAATTTTTAATTAAAAAAGGGGTAAGGCCCTGGGGGATGGGGTCCCCAGGGCCCAAAACAGGAAAAGTAAGGGGGCACACAGCCCCCTTCAGGGGACAAAAAACGATCGGGCCCGCAGGCCCCGCCCCTTCCTTCACCACTCTGCAAACGCGCCCCTGGCGCGCTTGCAGAGGGGAACGATCCCCTTGAATACTGGGGTCCTGGGGCCAACTAGCCCACCAGGAACCTCCAGTATGCGCTAGGGCTGCGTTGCAGAGAGGTGTACAGAGGCCACGCCCCTTTTACACCTCTCTGCAACGCAGCTCTGTGGCGCTTTTGGATATACCTGTTGGGCTAGTTGGCCCCCAGGGACCCTCAGGATTCAAGGGAGTTAATCCCCGACTTAAAACGCGCCACGGGCGCGTTTGCACAGTGGTGAAGGGAGGGGCGGGGCTCAGGTGACATCTGTGCAAACGCGCCCGTGGCGCGTTTTAGTTGTGGGATTAAATCCCTTCAATCCTGAGGGTCTCTGGGGCCAACTAGCCCAACAGGTACATCCAGAAAGCGCCACAGAGCTGCGTTGCAGAGAGGTGTAAAAGGGTGTGGCCTCTCTACACGTCTCTGCAACGCAGCCCCTGGCGCATATTGGAGGTTCCTGGTGGGCTAGTTGGCCCCTAGGGACCCTCAGGATTCAAGGGACTTAATCCCCCAACTTAAAACGCGCCACGGGCGCGTTTGCACAGATGTCACCTCAGGCCCCGCCCCTCCCTTCACCATTGTGCAAATATTCTTCTAAAATCATCCGAAATACGAATTCCGATTTACTCACCTGTTATCAGGAGAGACCTCAGTGCTGCATCTTTCAGCCCAGTACTAATCCTGAAAAGTAATTTGAACCGTACTTACCAGTAACTTGAATTTCCTTCCATAGGATATCATTGCCTGCTTTTTGCTGAAAAAGTTTCTAAGTGTTGATTTTTGAAACATACAAATATTCCTCTAAAATCAGAAGAAATCCGAATTCTGATTTACTCAGCTGTTATCAGGAGAGACCTCAGTGCTGCATCTTTCAGCCCAGTACTGGTCCTGAAAAGTAATTTTAACCGTACTTACCGGTAACTTGAATTTCCTTCATAGGCTAACATTGACTGGTTTCACTTGGAAATTCTTCTAAGTGTGGAGTTTTGGAACTTTAAAATATTCCTCTAAAATCAGCCGAAATACGAATTCCGATTTACTCACCTGTTATCAGGAGAGACCTCAGTGCTGCATCTTTCAGCCCAGTACTGATCCTCAAAAGTAATTTTAACCGTACTTACCAGTAACTTGAATTTCCTTCCATAGGATATCATTGCCTGCTTTTTGCTGAAAAAGTTTCTGTGTTGATTTTTGAAACATACAAATATTCCTCTAAAATCAGCCGAAATCCGAATTCTGATTTACTCACCTGTTATCAGGAGAGACCTCAGTGCTGCATCTTTCAGCCCAGTACTGGTCCTGAAAAGTTATTTTAACCGTACTTACCAGTAACTTGAATTTCCTTCCATAGGCTAACATTGACTGGGTTCACTTGGAAATTCTTCTAAGTGTGGAGTTTTGGAACTTTATAATATTCCTCTAAAATCAACCAAAGTACGAATTCCAATTTACTCACCTGTTATCAGGAGAGAACCCAGTGCTGCATCTTTTAGCCCAGCACTGACCCTGAAAAGTAATTTTAACCGTACTTACCAGTAACTTATATTTTCTTCCATAGGAATCCATTGTCTGGTTTTTTAGGGGTGGGCGGAATTTGCGTAGTCGCGCTACGCAAAGCTCCGCAAAACGGTAAAAAATCTCCGCGAGCACGCAAAAGTTCCGCGAACACGCGGAATTGCTTGTTTCGCCCGTTCGCGATGCTTTTTTCCTGTTCGTGAATGCTGTTTGCGTGCTCGGGGAGAAATATCTCGCGAACACGCATTTTGAAAGCGCGAACAAGCAAAAAATTCTGCGAAGTCGCGAATCGCGGAATTTATGGCAATTTCGCGTTCTCCGCGGAACGCGAAATTACCCAAATTCCGCAAATTCCGCGAGCGGAACGGAATTTACCGCCCAGGCCTAGTTTTTAGCAGAAAAGTTTCAAAGTGTCGATTTTCACAAACTACAAATATTCCTAAAAAATCGCCTGTATGACTTAAACGCATTCTTTCAACTGTTTACAGGAGATGCACCAGTGCTGGATCCAGGATCCAACACTGAGTAAGAAAAAGTAACGATAACAGTTTTTACCTTCTAAGTGAATTTCCTTCCATAGGATAACATTGGTGATTCTATGAGAAAAAGTTTCTAAGTGTCAACTTTTAAAGTACAATAATATTCCTTAAAAATCACGACTGTAACCAAAACGCTTTTACTCAACTGTTTACAGGAGATGTCCCAGGACTGAATCTAGGATCCAGTCCTGTGGTTAGAAAAGTAATCCATAAAGTAACTAATTGCATTTAACTAGAAATTCACATTGAGCTGAATGTTGCATTGTGTTTGAAAATGTGTTGCCCATTGCAACAACTGTAACTACTGTACTTAAAAGTCTATTGCCTATGTGCAAAGTATTTAAACTAAAGTAATTCATTCTGAGAAAGTATTTTTTGTAATGTAATGTATAATGTAATTACAATGTAATTTAAAAAATAAAATATGTAAAAAAAAATTGTTTCTAAAAATGTAGTAAATCAGTATGAAAAAAATTTATATAACAATTAATACATTTAAAAATTGTCATTTACAAAACCTTTGAAATTCACTGAAAAAACCGTAGGTTTCAGACATGTTATAGTTACAAATTAGCATTTAAAAAACCTTTGAAATTCACTGAAAAAACCATAGGTTTCAGGGACGTTATAGTTACAAATTAGCATTTAAAAACCTTTGAAATTCACTGAAAAAACCATAGGTTTTAGGGACAGTTATAGTTAGTTGGACATTGCACTCGTACAAAACCCGTGAAATTCCCCCGTTATAGTTAGTCCAGCTAACTATAACTCGCGCCCCCGCAATGCACTGCTGATGACGTCACATATTACATCACTCATGACATAGTCAGTGACATCACTGATGACATCACTCATGACATCTCAAATGACATCACTGATGACATCACTGATGACATCATCCATGTGATAATTTCATGCATCTTCTCACACCCTAATATAACCTTTGATACACCCACTCTAAATTACAGACTGCCATTCGCAAAACCATAGACACTCCAACACCAATAACTACATACCCACTCACTGATTCTTAGGTCTACACACACACATCCACTCACTCACCCGTACAGTCACTCATACTTATGGTCACTCAGTACAGGACTATCATATGCACTCATACTCCTATATAGACACTCAAACACCGCCACTCATCCATAGAGGTACTCACACACCTAGTCAGTCATGCAAATAATTAAACACACTACCATTTACTCACCTATACAGTTATACACACACCAGCTCACTTACTCATACAAATACTAGCACATTCTTACGCTCTTATACAATCACTGATACAAGCACACACTCATCCATACAGCCACTATCACAATCACTCACTCTCGCTTATAGCTATTTATATACTCCAACACACATATATACTGCCTTTCACATATGTAGTTACTCACACATGTACCACTGGGACATACATTCACTCACTAACACACTCTTACACACACTTACCCACCCATACAGTCTATCACAGATGCACTCTTGAAACCATCCACCCAGTGAATCACCCACTCACACATCTATGCACAGAGTCGCACACACCCCTCCCACACAAACACTCAGGCACCCATACAGATACTCACACAAGCATTCAATAACTCATATAGACACTCATGTAGCTATTCACAAACACATGCAGCCACTTACACAGCAACAGACAGACGGATACAGACATTCACCCAGTTTAGTCACTAACCCATGCATTCAGTAAGATACGTTAAATCACTCACTTATACAGTCAGTCATGCACCTACTAAATCATCCATACAGACACTTACACACCCACTCATTCTTCAATACGTCTTTTCCTATATATATTAAAAATATTTAAACTTTACAGAAACACACAGTCACTGGATGATGTCATCAGTGATGTCATTTGAGATGTCATGAGTGATGTCATCAGTGATGTCACTGACCATGTCATGAGTGATGTAATATGTGACGTCATCAGCAGTGCATTGTGGGGCGCGAGTTATAGTTAGCTGGACTAACTATAACGGGGGAATTTCACGGGTTTTGTACGAGTGCAATGTCCAACTAACTATAACTGTCCCTAAAACCTATGGTTTTTTCAGTGAATATATATATATATATATATATATATCACCAAGGTATGTATATTTGAAGTTACGTAGAGAAAATCTATGCAAATTTACCTTTTAATATTTTGTCCCTTGACATTCTGGTCATGATATTGTGACCTGCCGATATTCTGGCTTGGATATTCTCAGCTTAAACCTGTGATAATTACCAGACACCAGACCTAATTTCCAATATGCGTGATAATTACCATACATTGCTGATTTCCTTTCACAGATTTTGGAAGGTCAAACCTGCCAAAATTAATCCGAAGAAAAAGACCCAGAAAATGGGGAAACATGTGGAATTCATTGTGGTAAACGTGGATTCTGCGCGTTTTGCTTCATTTTCAAGGAACAATTTAAGAATTTCGTTATCAGTTGCACCCAGTAGATATCCACTCTCTGGTAATGGTAAACCTGTGCAGTTAATACTGCACTTTGTTACCCCGTCTTGCAAACCAGGCCTGCGTGTCTCCATTTCTACAGTCACTATCTCAGAAGTAAAAGATCATGCATACAGTGATGAAAAAACTGATATTTTTGCATATTTTGATATAAAGTGCTCTTATACCTATCAGTCTTGGATGAGCTCTAGAAATGTTTAAATAAATAAAGAGTCAACATGCATTTATTGGACACTGCATTTTGAGGGCCAGTATTTGGCCATCTCATGCTGCTGTTCTAATATTTATATTATTATAATCAGGGTTTTTCTTAGGGCCTGCAAACCACTTCAATAGATGGCCTCAGAGCACGGTAGAGGGTGATAATATTGAGGTAGTTTATTTCCGTAAATTTCAATCAATTACTGTGCATTTGTGTGTGTTGGGTCAGGAAAGCATCAACATTACCTAACTCTTCAAAGCATATATAGAAATTGAGGAATTAATGCGTGCCACATAGTGCCAGCACCAAGCAGCCTGACAGGGTGTGATAGAACAAGCGACCATAGAAGGAAAAACTTCTTGCTAGTTGGCCTGATCAAGGTATGCTGATTAATAGATTCTTGAAAGCGTAGAGGTTAAATATGTCTCAGGACGAAGATCAACAAAATTGAAAGAATACCATATTAATGTCAACAGTCCCACCATTAAGCACTTTACTGTGGATCAAATGACATAGAGGTTACATCATCATAACACGAGTGAACAACCGAATGCCACCAATAAGCACATGGATGTGGATCAATTGCCAAATAGCTTATATCATCACAACATAAGTGGACAACCGGAGTCCACCAATAGGCATTCAACTGTGGATCAATTGTCATATAGGTTATGTCATCATAACATAAGTGGACAACCGAATCCATTGTCTATGCCACCATCATTTACAACTTTCCAACCACAAATCATTCACACTAAGCACGGAATATTTGGAAGAGTGCCTGCTTATTTCCCAAGCCACCTAACTATGGTTATTATCTCAGTGATGACAGCAAATAGTGCCAATTACTCGCAGTTCATTACCATCCACCTGCCATGTTTGATGGCACTAAGTGCAAAAACCAGAAACTTAAAAAGGGCCTGATTCAGAGTTTGGCAGACTGATTACTCCGTCATAAATATGGCGGAGTAACCCATCCGGTTTACTGCAAGTGCCATAGGATATAAAACACTTGTCATAACGCTTGCAGTGGACTAACCATCCACCAAACTCTAAATGCCCTAAACACCCAAAATGTTCTTGTGACATTTTGGGTATTCAGGGAATTTAGAGTTTGGTGGACGGTTAGTTCTTGTGACATATCAAAAGATGTAAGTTTAGAATTCTGTGCAGTGTAACTGAAGAATGCAAAAATAACTTGTAATGCGTGTGTGTTTTTGATGCATTGCAGCACCATAAAAAAGTGTTCTATTTGTGGGTGTTTATTTATGTAACATTAAATTATGCAAACTATAACTATAACATGCATTCTGACTCGTGTCTGGTATGTTATTCCGTCAGAGTAAATCAAGTGAAATTTACTTTAATTTTCCAATTCCTTTAAATGTGAATCTGTTCTCATTTTGCCCCATAGTATCAATCAGGGAAAAATAGCAAAGAACTGCAATTACAAGTGAAAAAACGGAATCATGTGCAGGCCCACATTTACCAAGGGTACTAGCATGTGCATATATTACATTACACAAACAGAAGCTCCCAAGCACGCCATGTGCTGGGAGGAATTAAGCCACAGGGCTCTGTCAGACCATTAATTCCCAATTCAGAAAGGGATGAACCCACTGATAAAACCTTCTATTGTCTTCCTCCTATGCCTTGACCCAACTGTTGCAAATCAGCTGCAGGGAAATTTGCAATGCAGACATAGGTTGTATATGAACCCTGCCTGCCCTGCCAAGTCACCTGTAGCTACACTTACCTAATAGATGAGAAGGGGAATACATTTTTTTATTTACTCCCATCACTTAGTGATAGAAAAAATGAACCTCGTGGTATAGATCCTTTCAAAGCTCACCTTCTGAAATGCACTCACATCACCATCAAAAGGGTGGGTTACATGGCATTTTGACAGGCCCCTGCACCATAACACACAAGTGTGATGTAACCAATAAATTTGGTCTATTCAACTGGCATGAAAAATAATGGATGGTTTAACAAATGGTTCTATTTTTTACAGAAGGACTCTATTTATAACTGAAACTAATATATTTGTGAAAAACACATCAATTCATGTAAAATGAAGTCTTACATCATTCACAAACGTAAATTTTGAGGGAAAATCCTCTAACTGATATTGAGGCAAATGGTAACGTTTCTGGTTTCTCAATCTAATTCTCACTTTGGCTTACAGAAAACTAAAAATATGGTCTCACTGCCTTCAAGGCTTACTGAGGCTGTTGCTCTATTGTTTTTCACGGATGCATTTGTAAGGTTGTGTAATTTGATGTCTTTGATTCAACTTAAATATCACAGAAGTAGGATTTTTCCTCTAAAAGTCGACCGAACCACATACATATTTTCTTAGAGCTTGTATGCCTCAAAATATATAACTTAACACTAACAAGCACATTCTAAAAAAGTATAAATAAAAGACTGATTGTAGGGTACTTCAAATGCACTGTGTTTCAGTGTCCCTATTACATTGTTTAAACTTCTTGTTTCTATGATTTCTCATCTATACGAGTTAAAGTTAAAACCTCTAAATGGACTTGGGCATCAAGCATTCACATTTGCTTGTGAATTCACCTGATTTGTCTGAGTTTCATTAGGGAATTCGTTGATGTATAAGGACATTGTAGTTGGTGCAAAAATCTTATTTTGATGGAGAAATATAGAACAAGTTTATTTCAAACAATAATATTTGTGTAAATATATCTTCTTGTGTCAGGAACATGGCTGATCTAATTAATATCAATGTCTACATCCTTATACTTCACATTTTCCATTGTGACCAAATTGTGAGGAAACCAAAAGCATAGACACTTACCAAGGCACCACTACTGAGGAGGATCATAAAGATAATGAATGTTTCAAACCAATTGTGCTCAACTATGGTGAAGCAGGTTTTTCTAAGATTCCACCAGATTTTCCAGTTGTCATCTTGGGTGTCAACTTGGCAACATGTGAACTTCTGTACACAATCTGGAACAGAGAATCAAGAAAAAATATCACATAGTTTCAACGTCACGCATTACATAGGTGGGCTTATTTTGCGAGGCATTCATTGAGGGAACTGTATCATGTTTTAAAGAAAGTTTAAAACGTGTACAAATTGAGCAGAATCGTGGGAAAATTTAGGTTGCAGCTTTCCTTCAAGAAATGAGATTCACAAGGAAAATCATTAAGCAATGATAGGAAGTCAGCCATTTTAAAAAAAAGCGAGATTTACTCGTAGCTACACAAAACATATGTTTGCACAAAACTCAACTGACAAAACACTCTGCAGGGAGTAGCTCATTAATTATAAAATTAATGTAGTTGTTTAGGTTTCATTCTAATTACTGACATAAAGCTTTAGCACACACCCATATTTAAGTTATCCTAAACACCAGCTGCCTTTTCTTGTGTAATTTAAAATTGCGATCAGCTTTTAGAACTGTTGAAGTATCACTTCAACAGTTTGACGGCATATGGTATGATATGCTCCTCACAAAAAAGCCTCTTGCATTAAGAACATAATTCTTACTTGTGAACTTACATTACCATGGAGGAAAATAATTAAAATGATAAAAGAAGCACTGCCTTAAGGAATGACACTTTACATATTTTACCAATCGTAAAAATGATATAAAAGATCAATTTTCACAGAATTCAATGACTTTAGTCTACTAATCAAGGTCACAATTATGGCGTAATTATCAAGAATAATCTTTGGAAAAAATATGGATGAAACCATCTTATGTATTTTGGTTTTCTACATAAACCAAACATACCATAGTTGTGTATAAAGAGGGATTTTACTCATATACCATTCTACAAACTACAGTCATAAATTTCCCACTGATGCTCTTATCAAGAGCTATGTCTACTGATACATGGAGAAGTCAAATAAGTACCACGAACAATGTGCTGGGAGACACAAAAACCATTAAGAAATCAGCAAACTCTGCATTTGCCGGTCCTGCACCCTAATGATATAATAGTTGATTAGCAGCTGCTAAGGGGGGGAATGTCATTGGGCCACAATGGAGGAGGGCAGGGTAACTGTAATGAAATTACAAGGACAATGGTGACTCACATTGCAGTCCCATTGATAGTCCTGTCTCACCCATCAACCTTTAGGGCCTTTAGAAAGTCAGCAGGTGGGTGGGTCAAGGCTATTGATTTAGCAACAGGGGGAAGAGAAAAAGTAGTATTGCCTCACCACTGTCCAGCCCCCATATTTGACTAACAGTGATATTCTGACCCCTCCCTTTCATTTCAATAGGTAGATATCTGTGTGACAGTCCACCTGATACTAATTTGTTTTAATATTTTATTAACACAACTTGCCATCTCAATACAGAAATGCAATTTTAAGGAATAGCCCTCAGCACATAAACACAGAAGGACAACATCAACATACAGTACAAATATATGACATTCTAGCTTTACAGTACAACTATATATGAATGTATACAATAACTTTGTGTTTATATGTAAAGCCCAGAACTGATAATAGAGGAATGCCTCCTATAAAAGTAGATCTGGCTGTAGAAAAGTACAGCTTTCGAGCAGCACCATGGGCTAACTTAGTATCCTGAAAACAGTACTCCTTCATAGAAGTTGAAGCTAGTATTAGCCATAAATACAATAAGCTGAATGTCTTTGACAGCTTTGATCACAACATCCTATCACTGAAAAAGGAGAAATAGAGGGGCTGCAGGACAAACGGCTTGCCTGATTTTATTCTGGCAAATACCTAAGAGCATTCTCTGTTGAGTTTAAACCTTTCCCTTACTAAGCGTTGTACTATCTGCAATTAATTATTCCATACAATACATTTGTTCAAATTTATACATAAGACCTACCTTCAGATGGCATGATTGTAAGCCCCAATTTTATTGGTAAAATGCATTTGAAGGTACCCTATTAATTTTTGTATGACCATGTTTATGGAGCACTGCACAGTGTTAACAGCATTGTTAGGAACATTCCTAGGAGGGTGAGACTCATCTAGCATGGCAGCTACTGTGATAGGGAGCAGGCTGTAATAAAGCACAAAGAACAAGTCAAAGGGAAGAATTTGCTTAAAATCTGATTGTACCTGAGCTCCAGCACGATGAGTTACCTGACAGGAGTCAGTTAGTGGCACTGGACTCCTTCGTTTCCGAGTCTTTTTCTGTTCCTTGAGGTGTCTCTCTGGGCTCTTCCATCAGCCAAACAATGTCTAATGTTTATGTGGCAGCTCTGGCTCCTATAATTAGATCTTTTGACTTTGCCCTGATCTCATACCCCAACGACACGCAAATTGTTGTTGCCATCTCTAACCAAGACAACAATACGGGCAGAAATTTCCATGACTGTATGCTGGCCATCAGTTCATGGATGAGTAATAACTGCCTAAAACTAAATTCTGACAAAATGGAGGTCATCTTATTTGGCAACAGCCCTTCCTTTTGGTCCCCGGCTTGGTGGCCAGAGGAACTGGGGTCACTTCCTACTCCTGTCAGGAAAGCTAAAAACCTGGGAGTTATAATAGACAATAAGCTCTCCTTCAGTAACCAGGTCAATTCTTTGACAACTTCAACTCTCTTCATTTTACGGATGATCAAAAAGATCTTACGATTTATTCCTCTAGAATAAAAAAAAAACAGTCATGTCCTCCCTTATTCTGTCAAGGTTGGATTATAGCAACAGTTTGTATATTAACATGCAGCAGCAACATCTGAAGGTGCTGGAGAATGCAGCTGCCAGATTCCTTCCTGGTACTCCCAAATTTTGTTCTGTGAAGTCAGTAATCCAGGAACTTCATTGGCAACCGGTTAGAAACAGGATCAAGTTCAAATCCTTGTGTATTGTCTACAAGGCTCTTCACAACATTGGCCCCGTTCATCACAGACAGAACTTTGCATGATGTGTACCTAATAGAACCCTTCGCAGGCGCAAGAACCTTGATTGTCTCCAGGTTTAAAAAAGCTAACTGGGGTGGAAGAAGTTTTGTCAGAGGCACAGCCAAGGCATGGAATGAGGTACCCCCATTCATTTGTGCTGACCCTGTCCTGCTTGCATTTAGGAAGGATTTGAAAACTTGGCTTTTTAGCAACTAGGCCCTTTGGCTCTGTTTCTGTTCTTTGCTGTTAGCGCTAGGACACCCCAGGGTAACAGTGCGCTTTATAAAAACACTTAAAATTAACAACTCAGACAACCTTTTAGGCAGTTCCTGCACAACAACTTGAGCATACTTAACAGGACTTTTATGAGAAAAGAAGCTTGTGGCACAGAACCTGATGGAGCCCGCTACCTCTTGGCTACACTGAGGGACTGCTACTGTGGCACTCAACGTTCTCTGCATATCCACAAAACTCTGGTAGCTTTGCATGCAAAAAAGAAAGTAATTTGCCACTAAAACAAATTATGGCTACAGTAGCACGTTTATAAACAACACCGTTTCACATTGCTGCCTTTGGCACGAACAACATACCCACTTTTTGTCCTAGCAGGTCAGTTTCTGATTACTTTTCTGAACCTTGCCCTTCACAACTATATTTAACAGACATGATAGGGTTGCTCTAGCTATAGAAGTATTTTATACTCCTATTGTTTTTCTTCTGTAGGTGCAGATGGGCCTATCATAGCAATCTTTTATAGCAGCTGGTGGTTGAAATACATCAAACTTGATTTCCTTTAGCCGCTTTTTTGTACGCAGCCACATAGTGTTTATCTTTATTTCTATACTACATTAGACATATAACTCACTTTTTATGTGAGACTGTTACTATTTTTGTAACTTTAATTACTTTTTTTATAGGACTATCTTACTTTGGTTGAGGACTTTCACATCGGCCATAGTTTCAAAAATCGGGCTGCCATACCTGCACTTTATACACCTATATTTTCTCCAGGATTACTTACTTATTTACCAGCACTTTGGGACCATACTCATTGTGAGTGTGATTGCAAAATGACATTATGGAATATCCAGTTACCATATACATTTTTGTACCTACATCACTTTTATTTTGAGTATCCTGGTCTCATTATATATATATATTTATTTTTGCGTATTTGTTCCTTGCAGCAATTTGGTATGAGCTTGATACTACTATTTTTTCAATGACTCAAGACATAGGGTAGGTCCCTTCTATATATTTTTTTAGGCTTCTCCCATATATTCACAAAATTAGGGAACATACTGAAGCACTGAATGTTTTTTTCTCTTCACGTTCTATTTACCTCACTACTTTTGGTTGTGATGACCCTATCTTCTCAGATAATTGTCTTTCGGCATGTTTTAGGATAAGTGTTTCATACTATTCGGGTGACCAGGCTATTTCTTCCCCCACCAGTATCTTTTTTTTTTTTTGTGACTTTTATTAGTACTTTGAGACATACATTTCAACGAGATCAGGTTGACCAACACTCACTCAACAGCACATGGCACATCTTTAACATTAGTTCCCGAGTACGTACTTCTACTTTTTACATTATGACATCTACAGAGCATCAATATTTATATCATATCAGTATTAAACATATCAGGGTTGTCCCTCAAATAGATTGTCAGTGGTTCCCAGAAGTCTGTAGGTTTGGAGGCTGACACTAATTCTTCCGCATATAGCTGGAAATTGTCTCTACAATATATCAAATCCATTATCCATATTTTGACTGTAGGGGATTTTTTGCTTTTCCAGTGTATTGAGATTCTTCTTTTCGCGAGTAATATTGCTATAGCCGCAAATTTCTTCTTAGTGGATTTGAATTGCTTTAGTAGACCTAATAAGCATAACTTCATTGAACACTCTATGTGACAGTTCAACATATTTCCTAATAAGTGTATTACATTTCCCCAATATGCACCAATCTTTTCACAGTGCCATGCAAGGTGTACAAAGTCTGAATCAGCTGCCCTGCATCTGCAGCATCTTGCCTCATCACGAAGGCCATACCTTTGAAGCCTCAGTGGCGTGTAATATGCCTGATGCAAATATTTATAGTGTATGGTGCTCAAATTGCCGTTTGGAGACAGTAGTTCCATTATGGCACAACAAGATTGCCACTCTTCTGCTTCAATTGGTGTGTCTAACACTGCATTCCATCTATCTAGTGCTCTGCTGGACTTTTTGATCAGTTCTGCTTGCATGGCCCTATATAGTCTCATCACTAAATGGGAATTGTCAGCATTCGCTATTATCATTTGCAGTGGTAGCAGGACAGGTGGTTTATCGGGGTAAGCTGGATATAGTTTTTTAATTGCCTCCCGTAGCCTGTGGTATGTGAATTTAAACAAAAGCGTCTGGTTGCTTACATATGTCAATTCGTCAGGGCTAGTGAACACACCGTTAGTATATAAATCGCCCATGTTTACTAAACCCACCTGCTGCAGCATTTCCATGCTGCCTTTATCCTGTGTCACAGAAAGTGATGGATGTTGGCATAGTGGCATATTGGGTGCATATAGTAGCATCTTATTAGCCATGTTACCCATACGCTGCCATGCTGAGGATGTTGCTTGTAATGTGTTAATCTCAGTTTTAACTATGTGCGATCTATGATGTGTTATTATGCTATTTAGCGGAACAGGATTAGCATCTCCGTCTTCTACCGCTAGATGTGGCATGTACCGCACTGGATGATACCAGTAGTGTGCATATTGTGCTTGGGCAAATAAATAATATAGTTGCAAGTCCGGGACTGTGAAGCCTCCATGTGCATATGGCAGTGTTAGCGCGTGCAAGTCTATTCGCGCCTGCTTCCCTGCCCATATCAGTTTGGTGAGGCATGCATTTAATCTCTTAAATATTGGGGCTGGCGGGGTTATGGGGATGTGGGTGAACAAGTACAGGAATCTGGGTAATATTACCATTTTTATGAGAGATATTCTATCTGCTAAAGACAATGGCAGTCTAATCCATCTATTGATTTGTGTTTCCAATTTATCTATTGCTACCCCGTAGTTGACTCTTAGCACTGTGTCTGGGTCTCTATATATCCATATTCACAGATATTTAACTGGTTCTTCTTGCCAGACTAATGGGAATTCTATTGGATGTTGTTTGGTGGTATCTGTCAGTGGGAGGATCGCAGATTTATCCCAATTTATCTGTAGTCCTGATTGTCTACCAAATTTAATGTATTCTCTTAATAAGGGCGATATATTATTACGGGGGTCACGGATATAGAGTACCATATCATCTGCATATAGTGAGATGGCTATTGGCCTCAGTTTAAATCTTAATGCTGTATTTGCGTGTCGTTGTCGCAATTTACAAGCTAGAGGCTCAAGCGCAATAGAGAACAATAGGGGCGACAGTGGACATCCCTGTCGCGTACCTCGTTGTATGTTTATGACATCTGATATGTGTTTATTTATTTTAATGCATGCTGTCGGTTTGGTGTAGAGAAGCTTGATCCAGTTTAATAAGACGATAGGTAAACCTATTTGTTGCAATATCACAAATAAATATGTCCATTCCACTGAATCAAATGCTTTAGCTGCATCCAGAAGCACCGTTACTGCTTCTAGTTCGGGGTTCAATTGGTGCAGGAGCGCAAATATAGTTTGTATATTATGTGCTGTTGATCTCGCTGGTACAAACCCAGATTGATCAGGCAGAACAATAGCTTGCGTGAGTGGTTGCAATCTGGTGGCTATAATCTTGGCCAGTATTTTTGCATCCGTGTTTATTAAGGATAATGGCCTATATGAATCACTTTTCTCAGGGTCTTTATCCGGCTTTAATAATACTACTATTAATGCTTCGCGGAGTGTCAGTGGTAAAATCTGCTGACTAAAAGCATCTTCGTACATCTCAGCCAGATATGGACTGAGGAGCTCCAAGTACTCTTTATAGAATTCACCCGTGAAGCCGTCTGGGCCAGGAGTTTTATTATTATTAGGTAGTGATTTAATAGCATCTTGTATATCTTCTACAGTGATCGGTTGTGACAGATATTCCCGTTGCCCATCTGGCAGCCAGGCTAATGCTATGTCGCCTAGATAATCTTTAATTTCTTGTTCGCCTGCTGTATTACGCATAGCATATAATTCGCTATATGTTCCCATAAATGTCCCTAAAATGCCTTTGGTGTCATAATGTGTCATCTTGTGCGTGTCACTGACTTTGAGGATTGTTTTCTGTTTGTGCTCAGTGCGTATTCTTTGCGCTAATATGCGTCCTGGTGTTCCTCCCTCTCCTAGCGCTCTGGCTGTATGCCGACATGTCAGGTATTTTAGCTCGCTGTCAGCGAGGTTTTTGTAATTAGTCAGTTCTTCCCTAATGCTACTTAGAGTATTTGCCTGATGTGTGTCATCATACTCGTCTTCTAATTTCTGGATAGCCTTTTCGCAGTTTTTTTATTGCGTGCGGATATCTTTTAAAATTCCTGCATTTGTGCTTATGCATATCCCCCTTATTGTAACTTTGAATGCTTCCCACAGTACACTTGCGCTATCCACTGATCCTTTGTTCAAAATAAAAAATTCTTCCACTGCTTTCCTTATAGTCTCATTATATACAGGATCTAGTAGGGCTTTGGCATTAAACCTCCGGACATATGGTGGTTGAAAGTAGGTTGGGATATCTAAGGCCAGTAGGACCGGTTTATGATCCGAGTGTTTTTGGGAGATGTTTAATCTTGCGTGTCCATGTGCTGGCCACATCTGTTACTAGCCAATAATCTAGTCTAGCCCAACTCCTGTGTGCCGATGATGTATGCGTACTTTCCAGAGTGCCTGGAGTTTGCAATCGCCACATGCCATTCATGCGGAATTCCGTCATTCCGTTTAGTATAACCGTGGCTGCTTGTTTATGATGTTCTTTGGTTGCACCTGATCTGTCCTGGGTGACATCTAGCGCAACATTCAAATCCCCGCCCCAGAATAGTTCCATTCCTGGTAGCTCACGCAGCTTGTTCCATATGGACATATAGAATTCCGGGTCATCTACGTTCGGCCCATATGTATTAATGAGCCCTATCTGCGAGCTCCTTAATATGCCAGTAATTATCAAATATCTTCCATTGGTATCCGTTATTATGCGTTCTACCGTAAATTGTACTACTTTTTTTGTGAGGATCATAACTCCTCTAGCGTATGAGGAGCATGAAGACATAACCGCCAGTTCCGCCCATCTTTTCCCAATTCCATTTTCTTTTTGTTTTGTGAGATGTGTCTCTTGGAGCAGGACTATGTCTATTTGATGCCTATCAAGATATGATATTACTTGTCTGATCTTTCTGGGATCATTGAGCCCTCTTATATTCCAAGAGAGCAAGCGTAGTGGTGATGCGCTTTTGTTTTTACTCATTTGTTCGGGTGTTTTGCTGAGAAGTACCTAATTTCGTGTCTGTATCTGTATGCGCTGCGTGTACCTTCTGTCTGTTGAGAAATCGGTGTGAGTGCTGTACATATCTGTATTTTCTTTCCTTCTATTACAACTAGATTGACCTGATAACAAACATGTAACCCATTAAACCCCCCACCCACTTTAGCATCCCAAACATGCCAAAGACATACCCATAACTGATACAATAACAACAACATAACTTTGATGGGGAGCACCCAATGGGGGCGACTAGATAACAACACACCCATCCGCAGGGCGGACGTGGCCGGAATGCCATTTTGACAATGGAGTTTTTCTGACATGACAGGCGACTTGCTCTAGTGTAAACTCATTGCAGCTATTAACGCACGTGGTCGAAGCCACGTACGTTATTGAATGGTACTCCAGGCCAGTGGGTGCTATACCTTATTTAGTACACAACTGCTTCGTTGAAATGAACAGCAGGAGTGTGCATTCGAATACAGCAGTACTAAGAATTCTACATGGTAGATTATTGGTTCAGGGGTGATTTCAGAGCAATTCCTCCTATTACAAAGAAGAGACTGTCCTTCTACATTCACAATACTCGGGAGACATGTCAGTTTACAGTAATATGCCTCAATAGTTAGCACAGTGGTATAGAGCGATATAGTCTGTTCCTTAGGATTCCGAGTGTGCAGGAGACGGAGATCTTTTGGAGTGTATACGTTTCGATTTTACCTGCTTAAGGAACTCCTGGGCTGCGTTACAGGTTGGTAGGATCGTTGTTTTGCCATCATACACCACGCGAAGTCTCGCAGGGTACAACATCACGTATGTTATGTCCAGTTCTCGGAGCTTCCTCTTGATGGGAGCGAATTCTTTTCGCGCCATTTGTACTGACAACGTGAAGTCTGGGTAGAGCGATATTTCACAACCTTTATAGTTAATCTGCTGTTTCTCCCTTGCCAGTTTTAATGCAGTGTCTCTATCTCTGTAGTTCAGAACTCTGGCTACTATGGGCCTTGGAGGGGCTCCTGGTGGTGGTCTCGGGGCCAGAGATCTGTGCGCTCGTTCAGTAGCGGCTGGTGCTTTTAAAAAGTAGTGGGGCAAAAAATGTAATATAAAGTTCAAGCAGGGGGAATTTGTAAAGCAGATGGGGAGAGGGTGTGGCCAAGTTCGAGTCTCGGCGTTGGCGCAACATCCTGTGATTCTAGGCAAATTGCGCAATCTCCTAGTGCCTTCAAAAAATGCCCCTGTGTAATTTAACGGCAGTGTCAACTTGAACTGGTGTGCGTACCGCGCCTAAATGTATTTCTGTATGAGGGAGCTTGACACATTTATCCATTCATCACATACATAATCGCACCCTTCCACTAGGAAACACGCAGTACTGTATGCTTCATCACTAACAGGCTTCACCTTTCGCTGATTATCATTCATTAATACATTAAGAAAAATCACAGCTGTCACCTTCTAAATTGTATTTACTTTCCTGCATTTTAAAGCATCGGGGTCCGCATAAAAAGCACCAATTTCCAATCTTAATTATTTGAGCTTCTGTTTCTTCCTCACATTATGCTTTTTGTGTCTGAAAGACAGAGTACATAAATCCCCAACACAGAAAAAGAAAATAAGGTTGAATTATTAGAGCTGCACGTCTATCACAAATAGATTCCACTGTTTATTAAAGGTGTCCTTGTTAATCGCACATCAGGATTAGATAGTTCCCGTGTTTAACAAAACGCAGAGGTTATTAGAGGCTTAATTTACGGGGAATATTCTGCTGACAACTATATTCGTGAAAATATTCCGTTAGTGCCTTGGCATTTTTGCATGGGAGCATATCTGATTCAGATTCAGTGTTGCACTGGTGCACTGACACATACCGAGCCTCTTAATGTGACCTAATAACAATAACTTACCTGTCGCGTTTCTAACCTTGCTTTGGCAACGGCAGTGTTGAGAGTATTGGAAACAGCCTTTTCTACAGTGTAAATTGAAGTCAATCACGCTCGACGTCCTTATCACGTTGGAAAGGTTTCACAATAAAATAGTTTTAATAACACAATTATAAACTACTCACCACTGGTCACCAGGACCTAGAGGCACACTCTAGGCAGTGGAGAGGACGTCGACGCATACTGCTCTCTTCAGTTATCCCACTGCCGCACTTCCAATGCTTCTGAGAACTTCGTCACTTCACTGCAGCTCAGATTTGCAATGAGGGTTGTAACTTGGGCATGAAGATACGGAGCTTGTTACGCAAGTATTAGGGATGTCAAACCGCTAGGTCCGTTTCGCAACACACACACTGATTAAGTCCCTTTTTCTGCATTGACCAATGTGCTTTAGTTTTCTACGTGTTTTTTTCCTCCCTTTTCCGGATGTTTGTTTTTTATTCTCCAAGCTTCCATTAGTTGTGCTCAACTCGCCCCTCTGTGTGTTCTGAAACATGTCATGCACGCACATCAAAGCAATCCACACAACAGCATGCAAATTTCACAAAACCGAGTGTCGATGTCACAGGGTCACGGTCCTGTGCAGTTTCCCAAGGAGGCGGTTTCACCAGCTGCTGATGACACTCCGGCACTTACGGGCATAGGCCAATCTGAAACCAGTGTTCCTGAACCAGAGAGAACATTTCGATCCCCTTGAAAACGACTTGTGTGACAAGCGCCTTGACCGCGCAGATAGCTTCCCGCAGCTGTAGCCTCGTTTTGAGCAGGAGCAGACGTCCTTCACGCCATCCCTCTGCGCTCAGTCACAAAGCCTCGAGCTGCTCAAAGTCGCAGAGTTTTACTTCATGGATCAAAGCTCCAGCAGTTCATTTTCTGTCTCGTTTGCTCTCAGTCGCGGCCGGTGGACTCGCGGCCCGCGCGTCATGATGCCGCCAGCCGCGACTTAACATGGGAGCCAATCACAACGCTGCAATGGCAGCGTTGTGATTGGTTAGGCGCAGCGGAGAGCGCCCCAGCCGGGCCATTTTCTCTATGTAGGCTGCATGCAGCAGCCTACATAGAGATAAAGGGAGAGTGGGCGGTCCTGCTCGAGGGCAGGGGAGTTACCCACTGTTGTGGGTACTGACTGTTTGGTCAGCTCCAGGGCCGACCAAACAGTCAGTACCCACAACAGTGGGCAAGCCACTCCCCCCTGCCCTCGAGCAGGACCGCCCACCCTCCCGCCCACCCTCCCGCCCCCAACCAGGCACTTCTGCTTTCACGCAGTGCGAGAAGCAGAAACATAAAATGGTAGTTTTTACCATTTTATGTTTCTGCTTCTCGCACTGCGAGAAAGCAGTGGGTCGACGCCCAAACGCCCCTATGGAGGAGCCGCCACTGCGCTCGTTCCACAATGAGCATTGGGGAGAATTTTTCTGTGCCAAACACTTCTTTCAAGAGCGTTTCAATATAGTCCTCAAGACGGCCTGTGTTGGTACTTTCTGGACTTCCCATAACGCGTAAGTTGTTACGGCGGGACCTTGCCTCTAAATTTCATTCTTTGCCTTTATCGCTTCTAGGAGTTTCCCCATTTCGCTACATTTACTTGTCGTTTCGCTTGATTCGTCTTCAACTGAGGAGATACGCTGCTCCGCAGTAACCAGGCGTTCCCCATGTTTATCGAGCTTGGCGGCCATGTTGTCCATTCGCGCCGTTAGCGTGTCGATTTTCCTGTCTATGGTTTGTAAGCTGTGTTGGATCGCGGCCCATGCAGCTTCCATGTTTGATCCATGCAGTTGTTCCGTCATGAGTTCAGTATCAGAGTGCGCTCCGGTGGTTCTAGGGGTACTGAGTGGTTCGAACGATATTTTTGCTTGTTGTTTGTCAGTTTTCCCCATATTCGCCAATCCGCAATCTTCGGGTAGGGCCGCTGGGGAAGTGCATAGGATGTGGTCCCTGTATCACTCGTTCACTCCGCTGTGGCCTCTGGACGCTTTCTGTTTCGTATCTAACTAGCACGTTCGACACAGATATTTGGTGCAATGGTGCCACATTTACTTAGTAATTACTATGTCTTCCCATTGGCGAGATAAAGGCCAGTTGTAGGCGCATTTTGTAGTCTTTTATTTATAGTGTCTGATTAGCTGCACTACGCCACATGCAATAACGAGTGTTCTCTGAAGGTTCAGCGGCTTTACCAGGTCTAGTTCCTAACAATAGTCTGCAAGGGAACGTAGCGCCGCTGCGCTACAAGGAGGCGCTGTTTTAGGGTAGTGCAAATGAACGTACAAACCTGATCAGGTACTTGTTGTGCACATTACCTATGCCACTTGCCTCTCTCATACCATGTAGCATACTGTGACGACCGCTGGTTTCACTGTTTGATTGCGCTGTTGCATAATGGCGGACTTTGTTGCACCGCTGCGTGATGGTCGATTATTATTCCATGTGTCGCACCTTTTGTCTCCGCTGCAGCGTGCTCGTAGCGCGCCCCTGACCGTGCAGATGACGAGTGGGGCCGTTGGGCGATCTCCGAGTCTCATGCCGGGGCGCGGCGTTTCCAATGCGGGTACGCAAGTTTTTCACTCGCCTGCCTGTCGCGTTGGGGAAGTGTATGGGGATAGTGTTTATGGAGCGCATCCTTTTTAGTCTTCGTGCAGGCGCGTGCTTATTTATGTACTTGTCGGGCTGTTACTCGTCTTCTCGCACCATGTCATGGCGTGTTACCATCGCTTGCTCACGCATAGGGCGCAGATCTTCCCCCAGTTTGTACACTAGTGCTGCGATGGCGTCGTCACATAGACCACATCATCTCGCTCCTGCATTTGATCCAGCATACGCCCATCCAGCTCAGGGCCATCTTCCGCAGATATCCGCGTCTCGTATCCCAGGCGCTCGCCCAACACACAGCCTCCAGGGCAATCGGTTCTGGTCGCGCAGCACTTGCCTGTAACAATATTGGGTGGACGTATTCACTGTTCGGTTTTCACCCTCCGCTCACACTGTTATCGGTAAGCTGGTGTTTAGCACAGTGGCCGGGAGCTCGCGTCCTCTTACGTCTCTCTCTCCCACAGCTATGCTTCGACCACAGTGAGCGCCACCATCTTGTCTTGTAGGCCGCGATCCGATGCGACCCAGCACTGCCTCTTGTAGTCGATATAGCTCGCTTCTGTGTCACGATTCACTCCCTGTGCTCTCATTCCCACCACCAGGGGGCCGAATTGTAGGGCTTTCCAGTATTCTAATATGCTTCCAGACACTCCCCTGTATGCATATCCTGACTTCCAGGCATTTGGACATCATTTAGGAATTGACATCCATTCCCAATCCATGCCGGGTTTTGTGGAAGCCAGTCTGCTCATGCTGGAAACTCCATTACCTATAATCCCCTGCTCACTGCTTTGTCTCCACCCCTGCAGGCCAAGGATGGGTGGAGGAATTCAGTTCACCTGTGGCTGGCTGCTGCTAGCCTGCTCACATCTGATGCATGTGATTACTGTGAGCTCTTTTAAGCCCGAGCTCCCTTCAGCCCAGTGTTGGTTATTGTCGCTGTTTTCCGGTGAGACCGATCCTTGTCTCCTGAGCTTTTGATATTCCTTAGCTATAGTTAATCCTTGTTCCTTGATTCCTGAGCTATAGCTATTCCTTGTGCCTGAATTAGCACTGCCTGCAGTGCTACCTTGTTTCCTGAGTGCCTGAGCTATAGCTATTCCTTGTGCTTGAATTAGCACTGCCTGCAGTGCTACCTTGTTTCCTGAGTTCCTGAGCTATAGCTATTCTTTCTTCCTGGGCTTCAGCTATTTCTTGTACCTGATTTGCACTGCTTGCAGTGCTCTCTTCACTCCTTGTTTCCTGAGCAGTAGCTATTTCCTGTTTCCTTGAACCAGTACTGCCTGCAGTGCTACCTTGACTCCTGAAGCTTTAGTAATTCCCTGTTCCTGAACTAGCACTGCCTGCAGTGCTACCTTGACTCCTGAAGCCTTAGTAATTCCCTGTTCCTGAACTAGCACTGCCTGCAGTGCTACCTTGATTCCTGAGCCTTAGCATTCCTTGTTCCTGACCTGCAGCAGTTTCCCTTCTCCTGAACTAGCACTGCCTGCAGTGTTACCTTGACTCCTGCGCCTTAGCATTCCTTGTTCCTGACCTGCAGCAGTTTCCCTTCTCCTGAACTAGCACTGCCTGCAGTGCTACCTTGACTCCTGAGCCTTAGCATTCCTTGTTCCTGACCTGCAGCAGTTTCCTTCTCCTGAACTAGCACTGCCTGCAGTGCTACCTTGACTCCTGAGCCTTAGCTCAATTCTTGTTCCTGCCCCAGCACTGCCTTCTATGCTACTTTGTTTTCTTGATTCCTGAACCTGCACTATTCTAGTATACCCTTGTAGCCTCCCCTTCTGTATATCCTTTTCCAGTCCCTGCCTTTCTTCCCATTTCCTTGGTTCCAGTTCTAGTTTGCTGTCTTTCTATTCTGCTGTCTTGCTTCTGTTACCTTCTATGTTTGTTACCTACTTTCTGCCAAGTGTGCCCTGTGATTTCCTTCCTTTCCTGTTAAGCACTCCTCCTTGCTAGCTCCTTGTCTATTGTGCTTGTGTTTAGTTCTACCCCTTTGCTGTCACTGCCTTGCGTGTTCCTGTTTGATCGCCAGGATCCGTGGGCACAGCTGACTACCTAGGTGGTGTTTCTTGTTCACTGTGAATATTGTCTTTGAGTTACTGTTATAACATCACCATAGGTATAAGCTCCACAGACCCTGCCTTTGCATACATATCCTATATGTGGGTATTTTCAGTCAGTATCTGTAACAGCAATTGTGGGTGAGGAACTTACTGAGCTTCAGTCTTACCGTGTGGAGCTCCTTAGTGCTCTACCCCACATTCCCTTTATTGTTAATGTTGTATTATATATATGTCTTGCACATCCGTCCTGAGTGTAGTTAGTCTGAATGCTAAATTGCCTTGTGAGTGCCCTTCCTTTCTGAGTCTTAGCCATCTTGTTCCTTTGTACAGGCTTCCCCTTTGGATCCCTTTTCTCCTCTGACTTCCTGTGTGATCCTGGGCAGCGCTGTACTCCTCTCTCTTTGTTCGTTTTCTACCCCGTTCCCAGTCCTTGCCCAAGTCCCTGACTGTGTTTCCGACATAGTCCCGGACAGTCCCTGACATTCTGCCAGCAGTTATGCATTGCGTATTCGTTCCGGTTTCAGATTTCGGTATTATCTCGCAGGGATGCCTGCCATATCAGCTGATATTTAACGGATCAGCATTCCAGCTGGCATAGCAGCACTAATGTGTGGCCATCTTGCCTGGGCTCTCTAGCGCCCCCCTCTTCCCCCACCAGTATCTAATTACTCTATTTATTAGGATTACTATATTTGGACACCTTGCCTATACTTGGGTCTTAGCCACTGTCTTTTTCTACCAATATGATGATTTGGTAATTGCTATTGACATTCTTTAAAAGTATGGAATATGCCCTAGAAGGATCTATTATAGTGATGACGTGTTATCAGTCTTAATATATCTTATTGTAATTATATGTACAATATCTTAGTGGTGTTTTCTACTATATTTTGTTACAGCCTTGAAAAAATCCCTTAAGACGAAACATGTGTTGGCTGTATGGATATTGTCACATCAAATATATACTTATGTAATACCTATAGCTTTGGGACTTTTGTTGTAATACATGTTATTTGAGTGCTCCAGTGTTTTCCTCATATTGTATTTATCAACATGTATAAAAGGCCTGGGTTTTCATTAAACAAATGAGAGCATTCTGGTACTTGTAGCATTGGTTCACTCAATTAAACCAATCAGACTGACACACCTGATGACAATGACTTATAATTGATGATTTGGACTGCAGACATGGCACCCTAGTGAAAGGAAAAAGATGAGAACCCTAAAGTCGCTAAATCTGTAAGCACACCGACACTTGTCTTGTTCAGACCCAGTCTCGAGATCATATGTTGTGTGCTATGTCACAGTGCATTGACGTGAACTGTTAGACTTGTACTTACAATAGTAAAAGAGAAACGATAAGTCTTGCATTGTTTTCCAGCATTTTTAAAAAAAAAACAGTAAAAGCAAAAAAGTGACTTTTTATGTTCGATATTTGAAAGAATACCATGGTCATGTGGCATGGCAGTGGCATAGCAGAATACATTCACCATCTCGGATTTGACATTGTGGTGCTATAAAACGATGGCAAAACTATTTTAAGACTGGCACAATATCAGTGCTTAATTTGAGCAGGTGGTTTCCGGTGCTCAGCACCAGCACTTACTCATCAACACCTGCGCTTTTCATGATCACCAGTTAAGGGCACATTCATTTATGGCAGGCATGGGGAGATTAAGTGATTTGGCCAGAATCACAGGATGTTGAGCTACTCTGAGACTCAAACCTGGTTTCTCAGCTCAGATGTCGGCAGCTCTGGCCATTACACCGCATCCTCTCCCCACTTTGTTTTAGGCGGCGCTAACAGGAGAAATTGGCTAGTGCAAGCTGCCTCCTGACGAGAGCTTTATTTTTTACAAATTAACCATTGCACAATATCGTGACCTTCGCAGTGAGATTTCATCTTGGGAGGACATCACAGCACACTGCCTATTATTACTTATGTTTTTTCCTGAGGGCCAGTTTACTGACGCTTGTAAAAACAAATACATGTGAGATCGCTGTATCAAAACGATTACACTCATTGAGTTAGAAGAATACCATCTAGACCATTTATTTTGAAATCAGAAGATCAAATAATCACAGTGGTTTTTTACTGTTGCAAGTTTCAATCAATTTCTCTTATGAATGGGTGATCAATTACATTAGCATGTTACTTATTAGAGGAGTTTTTTTCTGTGTTAAAACTATTCATAGCTACAATTAGTACTGCGATGTAATAAGCCGGTTGGCAAATTTTACCTCATGTTCTGGGGAAAAAGCACATGTACTTGGAGACTGAACGGCAGTGTTAAAATGCCCAACCCTGCAAAACACAATTCGGAAACATTGGAGCCATGGTGAGGTGGGGGCACAACAAAGTTTTCCTTTCCCACACTGTTTACAACCTGAAGAGTTGGGGGGCAGAATGACAACCTCTGAAGCCTCACACCTCCTCAAGAAATAAGCAAGACTCAGCCCCATCCCTGTACGATGTTTTTAAGGGACAGGTTAGTATGAGCAAGGAGCCGTCCAGCAAAGGAAGTGTAGAGGTTTGGTGGATTTGAGGATATTTCACCACGGGGCAAACACCAATGTACTTGAGGTGCAGATGCGTGCCCTGCGGTGACTATGTATATTTTTTTATTTATGCCCCTGCTCCCTCTTCCTAACCTGTCATGCCAATGGGCATTTTGCCACCTGCATCTGCCGCATTATTTACATAGTGCAGGCAGCGTAATGCCCGTCGGTATAAAAGACATGGCACAAAGGCTACATGCTGCTTTGGTGCTTCAGCCAGTGTAGAACTGTTAGGCCTGGCATCCTTGGCATGGTTTCCCCTGTCTTTTTCCCTCTGCCTTCTGTATTTTTGATTGTATGTTGGACTTCGTTTTTACTGGTTTAGGTACTCTGGGCACTTTACCACTGCTGATCAGTGCTACAGACCAAGTACTTCCTGTGTAAATTGTGATTCTGATTGGTTCACTATGATTGGCATATTTGATCAACTGATATGTCCCTAATAAAGTGCACTGTGTGTGCCAGGGCCTGTAAACCAAATGCCACTGGTGGGCCTGCAGCACTGGTTGTTCCACCCACAGGAGTAGCCGAGTAAACTTGTCTCAGGCCTGCCACTGCTGTGTCTGTGAGTGCAGTTTTAAACTGCCATGTCGACCTGACAAGTGCACCCACTTGCGAGGCCCTTACCTTCCATTTTACTACAAGTAAGGAACCCCTAAGGTAGGCCCAAGGTACCTCCATGGCAAGGGTGCAGTTTATGTGAAAAGTAGGGCACATGTCCTGATAGTGAAATACTGCCAATTTCATTTTTCACTATTGCAAGGACTAGGTCTCCCATAGGCTATGATTGGAGCTGCCTTGTAACATTTTACAAGTGTAACTTTCAATTAGGAACAGCTAGAGATTTGGAGTTTGGGCTCTCTGAGCTTAGGATTTAAAAACACATCTTTTAGTAAAGGTGGTTTTTAAATTGTGTGTTTGAAAATGCCACTTTTTGGAAAGTGGGCATTTTCTTGCCTTAGCATTCTGTGCCTCTGCCTGCCAGTGGAATAAACCTCTGGGTTAGACTGACAGGGGCCTGTTTGTGCATTCACTCTAGACAGTCACACATAGGGAGTTGAGGTGTGCCCTGCATATGCTGATGGCCCATCACCAGGCTGATGAGCCTTCCTGAGCTAGAGTGGTGGGACAAGCTGTCCCCTGAACATGAATAGGGATGTGCCTGTCCTCTCACAATCTCACAATACTGTCTCCACCCCCTTGGAGTGTGTCTGGAGCCAAGGCAGGGCAAGGCAAAAACTTGTAAACTACAAAGACTTCAAAGGCCAAAAGGGGTATAAGTATTGTACCTAAAACCCCAGAATTTTAGAACACTTCTGGATCAAGAGGAGCCTGCCAAGAAGAAGAGGTGATGAGCTGTCAGGAGTACTGCCTCTTTGCTGTGTGTTGCTTTGCTGGGTTGGCCTGCAGTTGCTGCTGCTGTCTGTGGGCAGTGGAAAGGACTGGACTTTTACTTTGCTGCATTCTGCTTGAGACGATTCTCCAAGGGCTTGAAGTAGAGCTTGCCTCCCGTTAAGAAGTCTCAGAGACACAAAGACTTCACCTGCACCATCCTTGAACTCCACTGCTGGGAGTTCTGACCTGCCTTGCGGAGCCAATTCCAGTTCTGGGCTCTCGGAGGCTGTTCCTGCTGAAAAGAAAGCATCAAGAAGACATCAAAATCAACGCATCGCCTTCCAGCATTTGTTTTTCTCACAATGGGAGAAATGTCCATGCACCGCTGCCGTGTGGCCAAAGAAATCGACACAGTACCTGTCAGGGGCCGAAGAAACCACCGCAGCCCGAGTTTAGTGCACCGTGGCTCCGAAGTCCGAGACCCCTGCACTGACTCTGACGCAGGCCCTGCTGAGTGGGTTAAAGAATCAACGCATTGTGGGATTGTGGCTGAAGAAATAGATGCAGCGCCTGTTTGCAGCTGCCGGATTTCCACGCATTGCACCTGTGCACCAAGTTTTTGTGACGCATAACCTGCAGACGAGAACTGTGCTGGATTTCCACACATCACTCCCCCTACAGTCCGAATTAGACGCAACACTTCTCCTGCGTGCAGCAGAACTGACGCATAGCCTCCCTGTGGACTCAGGAAGCGACGCATTGCTGTGTTTTTCGATGCTTCCCTCCTCTGTGGCTGTTTTGCCTTGTGGATTTTGACACATTTGAGGTACTTTGTGTGAAATCACCGCATCCATCGAGTTCTATGGACAGAATTGCTTGAAACATTTTAAGTCATATTTTGAATTGTGTATGTTGGATTTTTGTCGTTTTGGTCTTGTTTTGTTAAAGATACTTTATTTTTCTAAACAGGTGCGGTGCCCATTTGTAGTGTTTTCACTGTGTTACAGTGTGTGATATGTACAAATGCTTTACAGATTGCCTCTGAGATATGCCTGACTGCTAGTGTCATGCTACCAAGGGGGGTAGCAGGGGTAATCGTGGGTGTGTAATCCCCTTATCCTGACTGGAAGGAAGGGTCCCTACTTGGACAGGGTTCATACCACTGCCAACTAGAGACCGCCATTTCTAACAACAACTCTGACTGATAAGAACAGGAAAGACCATGACCTTTAGCCCACTTAGACAAATGGAAGGTAACATAAACGTCTGCTGCTCTACCCAAGAATGGAGGCTACTCATATGGTTAAGTTACCACAGACAGTCCTTACATGTGTGTCCCAGTTATTAATTTACGGATTAGGCAGAAGCCCTGAAAGTTTGCCATTGCTAAATCATACCACATACTAATGAGCAAATCATGTTAGTTTCAAAACTCTAATTTTGTTCTAGAGATTCAAATGAATTCTTCAAATTCATCAATAATTTGGTATGATCTGGAATCTTCTGTACCCTGAGTGCTTCAATCATTTTTTGTCATATTTATGTACAATTATGTGAGAGTCATCAGCTTGATTCATATATGTTAGCGGGAGGCAATGTTGGGTTTACTTAGCCTACATCAATATTTGATGTAGAGCCATAAGACAAATGTATAATGTTCTTATTTTTACATATATTATAAAAAAAACTAGAACCTGTGGAGTTACCTTCCACAAATTATATAGTATACCCTGTTGTAGAGCAGGAGCAAAATAGCATTTTATGCTAACGCATTAGTTTTGTGAAAACACTGGGGCTACACAAACAGTTTTCAATTCCTATATCCCCAATAACAAAACCACTGGTATTTTCGATGCACTAAGCACACCTCATTTCACATGGCAAAGCTCAAACACCTCCAACCAACAGATGTGTTTGGCATTGCATAAACACCACTCAACTATAATTCATAGACCTACCAAGAGAGTCAACTAACCATATCAGTTTCTGGGAGGGTCTCTGGTGGTTGCTCTGTTCCAAAGCAGACTGCACAAATGAAGTGGACCCTCTGGACCTCTATCAAAGAGATCTGGGCCTAAATACATCATTTTTTTTGCTCGCCATGCCAATCCAGTTTGGACCCAGCCATATGCAAATCAGTCTTGACCCTGCTCCCCATGGGAACAGTCAAGCCTGAACTGCCAGGCCTGGTCCTCCCTGGACAGGAAACAAGCTTCCTGGGACTGGTTTCAGGGTATCACCCAATATCAGCCAGGCTAGCTTAAATCCAATAGTATAGTGATTACAGGACCCATGTCTGGGCATACCATTCCCACGTAGGTTGACTATAGCAACACAAAAAGATGATGGACAGAATGCTGAACATTGTCGAACATTCACTCCCAGTACGGAGATCCGGGCCTAAATCCATTGCTTTTTTGCTCACCATTCCATTCCAGTTTGGACCCTGCCAGGCCAGGTCCTCCCTGGACCAGAAACAAGCATCCTGGGTCCGGTTAAGGGGTATCACCCATCATCAGCCAGGCTAGCTTGAATCTAGTGGCATAGTGAGCACGGGACCCACGTCTGGCCATACCCTTTCCAAATATTGTGACTACAGCAACACAGAAAGATGACGGCAGAATGCTGAACATTGTGAAACATTCACCGCTAGTACGGAGATCTGTGCCTAAATCCATTGCTTTTTTGCTCACCATGCCATTCCAGTTTGGACCCAGCCATATGAAAATCAGCCTTCACCCTGCTCCCCATAGGAAGAGTCCAGCCCGAACTGCCAGGCCAGGTCCTCCTTGGACCAGAGACAAGCATCCTGAGACAGGTTTCGGGTTAACACCCCTCAACAGCCAGGCTAGCCTGAATTCAATGGCATAGTGAGCACAGGACCCACGTCTGGACATACCCTCCACAATTAGAAAGACTATAGCAATACAAAAAGAGAATGGACGGAATGCTGAACATTGTCAAACATTCACCACCAATACAGAGATATGGGCCTAAATCCATTGTTTTTTAGCTCACCATGCCATTCCAGTTTGGACCAGCCATATGCAAATCAGTTTTGACCCTGCTCCCCATGTGCACAGTCCAGCCGAACTGCCAGGCCAGGTCCCTCCCTGGACCAGAAACAAGCATCCTGTGACTGGTTTCGGGGTACCTCGTTTGCAAGGCTAGCTTTAATCGGGTGGCAGAGTGATCATGGGACCCACGTCTTCTCACGTAGGGTGACCATAGCAATACAAAAAGATGATGGACGGAATGCTGAACATTGTCAAACATTCAGCGCCAGTACATAGATCTAAGTCAAAATCCATGATTTTTAAGATCCCCATGCTATACTAGTTTGGACCCAGTCATTTGCAAATCGGTCTTGAGCCTGCTCCCCATGGCAACAGTCCACCCGGAACTGCCAGGCCAGGTCCTCCCTGGACCGGAAACAAGCATACTGGGACTGCTTTCAGAGTATCACCCCTCATCAGCCAGGCAAGCTGGAATCCAATGGCATAGTGAGCACTGGACCCACGTCTGGCAATACCCTTCCCACTAAGGGTGACTATAGCAACACAAAAAGATGATGGACGGAATGCTGAACATTGTCAAACATTTAACCCCAGTACAGAGATCTGGGCCTAAATTCATCGTGTTTTTGCTCACCATGCCATTCCAGTTTGGAACCAGCCATATGCAAATCAGTCTTGACCCTGCTCCCCATGGGAACAGTCCTGACCGAACTGACAGGCCAGGTCATCCCTGGAATGGAAACAAACATTCAGAATTCTGTCCATCATCTTTTTGTGTTGTTATAGTCACCCTACATGGGAAGGGTATGCCCAGACGTGGGTCCAGTGATCACTATGCCATTTGATTAAAGCTAGCCTGGCTGATGAGGGGTTATACCCCGAAACCGGTCACAGGAGGCTTGTTTTCTGTCCAGGGAGGACCTGGCCTGGCAGTTTGAGTTAGACTGTTCCCATGGGGAGGAGGGTCAAAACTGATTTGCATTTGGCTGGGTCCATACTGGAGTGTCATGGAGGGCAAAAAAATTATAGTTTGGGATGCAACCCAAAGCGATTGCCAGTGGCTGAGATTAATTCAAGCATTCCATCCATCACCTTGTTGTTTTTGCATTTGCTGCCCTAAGTGCGCCAGGTTTGCCCAGACGTGGGTCCCGGGCTCGCTGTGCCACTGGATTCAAGCTAGCCTGCCTGATGAGGGATGATACCCTGAAACCGGTCCCAGGATGCTTGTTTCCAGTCCAGGGAGGACCTGGCCTGGCAGTTCAGGCTGGACTTTTCCCATGGGGGCAAGGTCAAAACTGGTTTGCATATAGCTGGGTCCAAACTGGGTTGGCCTGGTGGACAAAAAACAATGGATTGTGAAGTGGCCCAAGTGATTGCCACTGGCTGAGATTAATTCAAGCATTCCATTCATCACTTTATTGTTTTTTGCATTTGCCGCCCTAAGTGCGCTGGGTATGCTCAGATGTGGGTCTTGGGGTCAGTGTGCCACTGAATTCAAGCTAGCCCGTCTGATGAGGGGTGATACCCCAAAACCAGTCCCAGATGCTTGTGTCCGGTCCAGAGAGGACCTGGTCTGGCAGTTCAGGCTGGTATATTCCCATGGGAAACAGGGTGAAGACTGATTTGCAGATGCCTGGGTCCAAACTGGGGTGGCATTGTGTGGAAATAAATGATGGATTGGAATGCGGACCGAACGATTGCCAGTAGCTGAGATTAATTCAAGCATTCCATCCATCACCTTGTTTTTGCATTTGCCGCCCTAAGTGCGCCAGGTTTGCCCAGACATGGGTCACGGGCTCGCTATGTCACTGGATTCCATCTAGCCTGACTGATGAGGGATAATACCCTGAAACCCGTCCCAGGATGCTTGTTTCCGGTGCAGGGAGGACCTGGTCTGGCAGTTCGGGCTGGACTGTCCCATGGAGGGCAGGGTCAAAACTGATTTGCATATAGCTGGGTCCAAACTGGGGTGGCATGGTGGGCATAAAAACAAAGGACTGGAATGCAGCCCGAGCAATTGCCAGAGGCTGAGATTAATTCAAGCATTCCATACATCACCTTGTTGTTTTTGCATTTGCCGTCGTGAGTGTGCCGGGCCCCGGGCTCACTGTGGCACTGGATTTAAGCTAGCCTGGCTGATGAGGGGTGATACCCCGAAACCGGTCCCAGGATGCTTGTTTCCAGTCCAGGGAGGACCTGGCCTGGCAGTTCGGGCTGGACTGTTCCCATGAGGGCAAGGTCAAAACTGATTTGCATATAGCTGGGTCCAAACTGGGGTGGCATGGTGGACAAAAAACAATGGATTGTGAAGTGGCCCAAGCGATTGCCACTGGCTAATATTAATTCAAGCATTCCATTCATCACTTTATTGTTTTTTGCATTTGACGCCCTACGTGCGCTGGGTATGCTCAGATGTGGGTCCTGGGGTCAGTGCTAGTGGATTCAAGCTAGCCTGTCTAATGAGGGGTGATACCCCGAAACCAGTCCCAGATGCTTGTGTCCGGGCCACAGGGGACTTGGTCTGGCAGTTTGGGCTGGTATATTCCCATGGGAAGCAGGGTGAAGACTGATTTGCATATGCCTGGGTCCAAACTGGGGTGGCATCGTGTGCAAATAAATGATGGATTGGAATGCGGACCAAACGATTGCCAGTAGCTGAGATTAATTCAAGCATTCCATCCATCACCTTGTTGTTTTTGCATTTGCCGCCCTAAGTGCACCAGCGTTGCCCAGACATGGGTCCCGGGCTCGCTATGCCACTGGATTCCATCTCGCCTGACTAATGAGGGATAATACACTGAAACCGGTCCCAGGATGCTTGTGTCCGGTTCAGGGGGGACCTGCCTGGCAGTTCAGGCTGGACGGTTCCCATGGGGGGCAGGGTCAAAACTGAATAGCATATAGCTGGGTCCAAACTGGGGTGGCATGGTGGGCATAAAAACAAAGGACTGGGATGCGGCCCAAGCGATTGGTAGTGGCTGAGATTAATTCAAGCATTCCATCTATCACCTTGTTGTTTTTGCAGTTGTCATCGTGAGTGCGCTGGGTCCCGGGCTCACTGTGACACTGGATTTAAGCTTGCCTGACATGATGAGGGGTGATACCCCGAAACAGGGCACAGGAAGCTTGTTTCCAGTCCAAGGAGGACCTGGTCTGGCAGTTCGGCTGGGCTGTTCCCATTATCATCAGGGTCAAGAGTTATTTGCATAGGACTTAGTCCAAACTGGGGTGGCATGATGGGCAAAAGACGATGGATTGGGATGCAGCACGATCGATTGCCAATGGCTGAGATTAATTCAAGCATTCCATCCATCACTTTGTTGTGTTTGTATTTGCTGCCCTAAGAGCGCCAGGTACGCTCAAATGTGGGTCTCGGGGTCACTGTGCCACTGGATTTAAGCTAGCCTGGATGATGAGGGGTGATACCCTGAAACCGGTCCCGGAATGCTTTTGTCTGGTCCAGGGAGGACCTTGTCTGGCTGATATGTTCCCATGGGAAGCAGAGTGAAGACTATTGTGCATATGACTGGGTCCAAACTGGGGTGGCAAGGTGTGCAACAAAATGAAGAATTGAAATGCGGCCTGAGCGATTGCCAGTGGCTGAAATTAATTCAAGCATTCCAATTAACACCTTGTTGTTTTTGCATTTGCTGCCCTAAGTGCGCCGGCTATGCCCAGATGTGGTTCCCGGGCTTGCTATGCCACTGGATTCCATCTAGCCTGGCTGATGAGGGATGATACCCTGAAACCGGTCCTAGGATGCTTGTTTCCGGTACAGGAAGGACCTTTCCTGGCAGTTCTGGTTGGACTGTTCCCATGGGGAGCAGGGTCAAGACTGATTTGCATATGGATGGGTCCAAACTGGGTTGGCATGGTGGGCAAAAAAACAATTAATTGGGATGCAACCCTGAGCAATTGTCAGTCAATGAGATTAATAAAAGTGGATAAATATCAGAAAGAGAGAGAGGAATAAGATAGACTAGTTAATTTCCCCAGGGATTTATAGTAATAATCAATAGGAGCTAACTATATGAGTATAAAAAACTCTGATGATGTATGTCTGGAAAACAATTCTGTTTTGTATGAAGGCCCTCACCCACCAACCTAGTTGGTGGCATGCTTCATCATCGGGCCCCACCCGATGGCACCGAATGTGCCTCGGGTGTGCTACAACGTCTGCTTACAGCGGAGCGGATTCTGTAAAGTGAGTGTGCAGTGCTGGCAGTGGTGAGTATAAAAATAAAAACTGTCCAACGAGTCCCAAGGTCCACAGGGGGAATTTTATTCATGGGCTCATGGCAGTAGTTAAAAACAAGGCTACGGATGTTGACTGGGGGTAATTAATGCCCATTACATCCAGTGAGGTCAACTA
Organism: Calotriton arnoldi; assembly: GCA_963921515.1. Lineage (NCBI taxonomy): Eukaryota > Metazoa > Chordata > Amphibia > Caudata > Salamandridae > Calotriton > Calotriton arnoldi. Next base: position 993,801 of record CAWUFW010007135.1, read on the forward strand.
GTTTCAGCCAGGCCTTTTGGTAAAACTGGCTTTCATCAGGACCGGTATGTGTATGGTGAAATAAAGGGAGTCTACAATGTGTACAGGCTCCTATGTGCCGCACACGCTAAGGTGCAAGAAGTGTAAGAGGATGGTTTCCTCTATAGGCGTGCCTAATAAAAGACAAACAAACACAAAGAACAAACAAACATCCAGAGTAAGAAATATGGTAAGGCACCGTAAAGATCACAGTGACTTGATATCATAGTGCCTTAAGTCGGAATAATGCGATCCGTGTCGATATGTGCAGGCCATTTGTCGTTGTTGTGATTATGCGTTACCGTGCTAGTCAATTTCAATGAATAGTGGCATCAAATGCATGCAAGCACGGAAGAATAAGCGGCTTACTCTTATGGTCTAAGAGACTGACTCCATGAGTCCCCGGCGGGGGTTCGACTTTCAGTCACACTCTAATTGGAGTTTAAAAAAAGGAAAGAGAAAATTAGGAAAAGGAAATTAATGGGGAGCCCTTAGCAGTCACACCGATACGTTTCAGTTGAAACAACAGCTTCTCCTATTGTGTTACTTACTTCGTCACAGTCCAGAACCCACAGCACCACCTACTTGGTCGTTACGGGAACTCCGTCGATGTTTGCACTGGTTATGGCGGGGTTTAAATACCTGTCGGGTGCTGCAGCTGCAATCACTTTCCTAACCGTTACGATTAGCATCATTCTGAGACCGCAGCTGATATCGATAGTCTCTTCAATGCGACTAGCGTCTAGAGGAAAAATGAAAGCAAACTACACGGAAGTCTCCCCAGCGTGACTAGCGTCTGGGGAGAAAAATAGAGACAGACAACAGACTGCACTCGTGTGTGATCTAGTCAGTGACTGTTTTTGAAGGTATGGCTATGGTTCAAATGGCAATGTATAAAAAGGCAGAGTATTAAAAGAATAATACGTGGCTAATTAAGCTGTAGAGGCTCAGTGTAGGGAGTGAAAAAACAGACTATTGGGAAACATAATCTTACAGAGACTGTATATGCCCTCTCCTCAGGTACAGGGTGGTCAGGCCCAATAATTTCTGAAAACAGATTACACAGATAGGTACTATTTCAGATCTTATATCTGATATGGGTCAGATCATATGTTATCCATATAAGGGGCTACATACATGGCCCGATATTCTCAGACCAGGAGGAGGGACTGCACTGAACTATCTCAGTTGTTAAGGCTATTCCAAGGAATATTGTCATTCAATCCTTGGATATGGGTCGAAAGACGGTATATCCAACGCTGTTCTTTTGAGAGAATTTGTTTGTCATTATTGATGTTAAAGAATGGTATATGTTCTATTATCGTCCATGATATATCATTCGGAGTGTGTCCTTTTTCCAGATAATGGTCCATCAGTTTGCTGTTTGATTTTCTGCACCGAATGGTGCTACGATGCTCCACAATTCTTGTCCTTACTTTCCTTGTTGTCATGCCGATATACCGGAGTTTACATGGGCATTCAATTAAATATATTACGTTTGTGGTGTTGCAATTCGTGTGTTTTTGTTGATGTCATTTTTTCCCGGGTTCCAGGTCGAGTGTTTTACTGGGTTGTGTGAGATGGCATACACTACAATTACCACAAGGGTAATGACCGGTCACATTAGGTAAACCCCATGCATTGAGAACAGTGTTATCAGCGGTGTTCTGTTTCTTAGGGCGGGTGGATACCAGACGGTCTTTTAGGCTGCTGGCCTTCTTGTATGCAAAAAGGGGGGGGATCCCATACTCTGGGTCCTGTATTGAGAATTCTCCAGTTTTTACCCACATCTTACCCACGACGAACCCTTTTTCTGACAACATCTGCTTTTGGCGTCGTTATATCGACGACATCTTGATGATATGGACCGGCACCATGGAGTCTCTAACCACTATTCTTTTTTGGCTCAATGAACGTGACCCCTATTTACGGTTCACCAGTACAGCCAATGCCCAAAATGTCACCTTTTTGGATCTTACTATTGAAGCAGAGGCTGGAACTCTCAAGACCTCCACGTATTACAAACCTACAGCAAGAAACTCGCTGTTACAATTTGAAAGCTTCCATCCACGTCCACTTAGGGAGAACCTACCATTTGGACAGTTTCTCCGCATACGACGAAACTGCAGTTCTACTCCAGATTTCCAGAGGCAATCAACAGACCTCGCACTAAAATTACAGGAACGAGGGTATCCTAACAAAATTATTGCAACCACCAAGAAACGTGCTCGTAACCAGAACAGGGAAGCCCTCCTTGAAGATTCATTACGAACTACTACATCAACTCCACTTACCTGTGTTACTACGTATAACGTAACATCAAATCAGGTTGCCAAAATAATACGTAAAAACTGGAGAATTCTCAATACAGGACCCAGAGTATGGGATCCCCCTTTTGCATACAAGAAGGCCAGCAGCCTAAAAGACCGTCTGGTATCCACCCGCCTCTAAGAAACAGAACACCGCTGATAACACTGTTCTCAATGCATGGGGTTTACCTAATGTGACCGGTCATTACCCTTGTGGTAATTGTAGTGTATGCCATCTCACACAACCCAGTAAAACACTCGACCTGGAACCCGGGAAAAAATGGCATCAACAAAAACACACGAATTGCAACACCACAAACGTAATATATTTAATTGAATGCCCATGTAAACTCCGGTATATCGGCATGACAACAAGGAAAGTAAGGACAAGAATTGTGGAGCATCGTAGGCACCATTCGGTGCAGAAAATCAAACAGCAAACTGATGGACCATTATCTGGAAAAAGGACACACTCCGAATGATATATCATGGACGATAATAGAACATATACCATTCTTTAACATCAATAATGACAAACAAATTCTCTCAAAAGAACAGCGTTGGATATACCGTCTTTCGACCCAAATCCAAGGATTGAATGACAATATTCCTTGGAATTGCCTTAACAACTGAGATAGTTCAGTGCAGTCCCTCCTCCTGGTCTGAGAATATCGGGCCATGTATGTAGCCCCTTATATGGATAACATATGATCTGACCCATATCAGATATAAGATCTGAAATAGTACCTATCTGTGTAATCTGTTTTCAGAAATTATTGGGCCTGACCACCCTGTACCTGAGGAGAGGGCATATACAGTCTCTGTAAGATTATGTTTCCCAATAGTCTGTTTTTTCACTCCCTACACTGAGCCTCTACAGCTTAATTAGCCACGCATTATTCTTTTAATACTCTGCCTTTTTATACATTGCCATTTGAACCATAGCCATACCTTCAAAAACAGTCACTGACTAGATCACACACGAGTGCAGTCTGTTGTCTGTCTCTATTTTTTCTCCCCAGACGCTAGTCACGCTGGGGAGACTTCCGTGTAGTTTGCTTTCATTTTTCCTCTAGACGCTAGTCGCATTGAAGAGACTATCGATATCAGCTGCGGTCTCAGAATGATGCTAATCGTAATGGTTAGGAAAGTGATTGCAGCTGCAGCACCCGACAGGTATTTAAACCCCGCCATAACCAGTGCAAACATCGACGGAGTTCCCGTAACGACCAAGTAGGTGGTGCTGTGGGTTCTGGACTGTGACGAAGTAAGTAACACAATAGGAGAAGCTGTTGTTTCAACTGAAACGTATTGGTGTGACTGCTAAGGGCTCCCCATTAATTTCCTTTTCCTAATTTTCTCTTTCCTTTTTTTAAACTCCAATTAGAGTGTGACTGAAAGTCGAACCCCCGCCGGGGACTCATGGAGTCAGTCTCTTAGACCATAAGAGTAAGCCGCTTATTCTTCCGTGCTTGCATGCATTCGATGCCACTATTCATTGAAATTGACTAGCACGGTAACGCATAATCACAACAACGACAAATGGCCTGCACATATCGACACGGATCGCATTATTCCGACTTAAGGCACTATGATATCAAGTCACTGTGATCTTTACGGTGCCTTACCATATTTCTTACTCTGGATGTTTGTTTGTTCTTTGTGTTTGTTTGTCTTTTATTAGGCACGACTATAGAGGAAACCATCCTCTTACACTTCTCGCACCTTAGCGTGTGCGGCACATAGGAGCCTGTACACATTGTAGACTCCCTTTTATTTCACCATACACATACCGGTCCTGATGAAAGCCAGTTTTACCAAAGGCCTGGCTGAAACTAGTTGACCTCACTGGATGTAAGGGGCATTAATTACCCCCAGTCAACATCCGTAGCCTTGTTTTTAACTACTGCCATGAGCCCATGAATAAAATTCCCCCTGTGGACCTTGGGACTCGTTGGACAGTTTTTATTTTTATACTCACCACTGCCAGCACTGCACACTCACTTTACAGAATCCGCTCCGCTGTAAGCAGACGTTGTAGCACACCCGAGGCACATTTGGTGCCATCGGGTGGGGCCCGATGATGAAGCATGCCACCAACTAGGTTGGTGGGTGAGGGCCTTCATACAAAACAGAATTGTTTTCCAGACATACATCATCAGAGTTTTTTATACTCATATAGTTAGCTCCTATTGATTATTACTATTAATAAAAGTGGCTCACGGTGCCACTGAATTCAAGCTAGTCTGGCTGATGAGCGGTGATGCCCTGAAACCAGTACCAGGGTGCTTGTTTCGGTCCAGGAAGGACCTGGCCTGGCAGTTTGGGTGGGACTGTTCCCATGTGGAGGAAGGTCAAGACCGATTTACATATGGCTGGGTCCAAACTGGGGTGGCGTGGTGGGCAAAAAAAGATGTATTGGGATGCAACCCCAAGCAACTGCCAGTGGCTGAGATTAATTCATGCATTGCATCTATCACCTTGTTGTTTTTGCATTTGCCGCCCTAAGTGCGATGGCTATTCCCTCACGTGGGTTCCGGGCTCGCTATGCCACCGGATTCCATCTAGCCTGGCTGATGATGGTTGATACCCTGAAACCGGTCCCAGGATGCTTGTTTACGGTCCAGGAAGGAGCTTTCCTGGCAGTTCAGGCTGGACTGTTCCCATGGGGAGCAGGGTCTAGACTGATTTGCATATGGCTGGGTCCAAACTGGGGTGGCATGGTGGGCAAAAAAATGATGAATTGGGATGCAACCCTGAGCAATTGTCAGTCAATGAGATTTAATTCAAGCATTTCATCCATCACCTTATTTTTGCATTTGCCGCCCTAAGTGCACTGAGCATGCCCAGACGTGGGTCCCAGGCTCACGGTGCCACTAAATTTAAGCTAGTCAGGCTGATGAGCGGTGATGCCCTGAAACCAGTACCAGGGTGCTTGTTTCGGTCCAGGAAGGACCAGGCCTGGCAGTTTGGGTGGGACTGTTCCCATGAGGAGGAGGGTCAATACTGATTTGCATATGGCTGGGTCCAAACTAGGGTGGCATGGTGCGAAAAAAACGATAGATTGAGATGCCGCCTGAGTGACTGCCAGTAGCTGAGATTAGTTGAAGCATTCCATCCATCACCTTGTTGCTTTTGCATTTGCTGCCCTAAGTGTGCCGGGTTTGCCCAGAAGTGGGTCCTGGGCTCACTGTGCCACTGGATTCAAGCTAATCTGACTGATGAGGGGTGAAGCTCCAAAACCGGTCCCAGGATGCTCGTGTCCGGTCCAGGGAGGACCTGGCCTGGCAGTTCGGCTGGACTGCTCCCATGGGGAGCAGGGTCAAAACTGATTTGCATATGGCTGGGTCCATACTGGGGTGGCATGATGGGCAAAAAAAAAATGGATTGTGATGCAACCCTGAGCGATTGCCAGTGGCTGAGATCAATTCAAGCATTCTATCCAACACCTTGTTGTTTTTTAATTTGCCGCACTAAGTGCCCATGGTATGACCAGACGTAGATCCCAGGCTGACAATGCCACTGGATTCAAGCTAGCCTGGCTGATGAGTTGTGATACCCCGAAACGGGTCCCAGGATCCTTGTTTTTGGTAAATGGAGTACCTGACCTGGCAGTTTGGCTGGACTGTTCCCATGGGGAGCAGGTTCAAGACTTATTTGCATAAGGCTGGGTCCAAACTGGGGTGGCATGGTGGGGAAAAAAAGAATGGATTGGGATTCGGCCTGAGCAATTGCCAGTGGCTGAGATTAATTCAAGCATCTCTTCCATCGCTTTGTTGTTTTTGCATTTGCCGCCCTAAGCGCACCAGGTATGCCCAGACATGGGTCCGGGGCTCACTGTGCCACTGGATTCAAGCTAGAGAGGCTGCTGAGGGGTGATACCCCGAAACCGGTCCCAGGATGCTTGTTTCCGGTCCAGGTAGAACCTGGTCTGGCAGTTCGGCTGGGCTGTTCCCATGGGGAGCAGGGTCAAGAGTTATTTGCTTATGGCTGGATCCAAACTGGGGTGGCATGGTGGGCAAAAAAAACGATTGATTGGGATGAGACCCCAAGCAATTGCCAGTGGCTGAGATTAATTGAAGCATTCCGTCCATCACCTTGTTGTTTTTGCATTTGCCACCCTAAGTGGCCGTGTATGCCCATGACGTGGATCCTGGGCTCACTGTGCCACTGGACTCAAGCTAGCCTGGCTGATGAGAGGTGATACCCCAAAACTGGTCCCAGGATACTTGTTTCCCGTCCAGGAAGACCTGGCCTGGCAGTTCAGGCAGGACTGTTCTCATGGGGAGCAGGGTCAAAACTGATGTGCTATGGCTGGGTTCAAATTGGGGAGTCATGGTGGGCAAAAGAACGATGGATTGGGATGTGTCCAGAGTTATTGCCAATGGCTTAGATTCATTCAAGCATTCCATCCATCACCTTGTTGTTTTTGCATTTGCCACCGTAAGTGCGCCGGGTCCCGGACTCACTGTGGCACTGGATTTAAGCTAGCCTGGCTGATGATGGGTGATACCCCAAAACCGGTCCCTGGATGCTTGTTTTTGGTCCATGGAGGACCTGGTTTGGCAGTTCGGCTGGACTGTTCCCATGGGGAGCAGGGTCAAGAGGTATTTGCATATGGCTGGCTCCAAACTGGGGTGACATGATGGACAAAAAACTATGGATTAAGATGCAGCCCGAGCGATTGCCAATGGCTGAGATTTACTCAAGCATTCCATCCGTCACTTTGTTATTTTCGCGTTTGCGTCCCTAAGTGCGCCAGGTATGCTCAGACGTGGGTCCAATGGTCACTGTGCCACTGGATTTAAGCTAGCCTGCCTGATGAGGGGTGTTACCCCAAAACCGGTCGCAGGATGCTTGTTTCTGGTCCAGGGAAGACATGGCTTGGCAGTTCGGGCTGGACTGTTCCCATGAGGCACAGGGTCAGACTGATTTGCATATGGCCATGTCTGAACTGGGGTGGTGGAGTGAGCTAAAGAATGATGATGGATTAAACCCAGATCAGTTGACTGGGGGTGAGTGTTTGATTTGCTTTAGCGCTCCGTCCATCATCCCCTTTGGTATCGCTTTGTTCGCCCTAAGTTGGCAGGGTATGCCCAGACGTGGGTCCCTTGCTCACTTTGCCACTGGATTCAAGATAGCCTGGCTGATGAGGGTTTTGAACCCGAAACCGGTCCCAGGATGCTTGTTTCCGGTCCAGGGAAGACATGGCTTGGCAGTTCGGGCTGGACTGTTCCCATGAGGCACAGGGTCAGACTGATTTGCATATGGCCATGTCTGAACTGGGGTGGTGGAGTGAGCTAAAGAATGATGATGGATTAAACCCAGATCAGTTGACTGGGGGTGAGTGTTTGATTTGCTTTAGCGCTCCGTCCATCATCCCCTTTGGTATCGCTTTGTTCGTCCTAAGTTGGCAAGGTATGCCCAGACGTGGGTCCCTTGCTCACTTTGCCACTGGATTCAAGATAGCCTGGCTGATGAGGGTTTTGAACCCGAAACCGGTCCCAGGATGCTTGTTTCCGGTCCAGGGAAGACATGGCTTGGCAGTTCGGGCTGGACTGTTCCCATGAGGCACAGGGTCAGACTGATTTGCATATGGCCATGTCTGAACTGGGGTGGTGGAGTGAGCTAAAGAATGATGATGGATTAAACCCAGATCAGTTGACTGGGGGTGAGTGTTTGATTTGCTCTAGCGCTCCGTCCATCATCCCCTTTGTATCGCTTTGTTCGCCCTAAGTTGGCAGGGTATGCCCAGACGTGGGTCCCTTGCTCACTTTGCCACTGGATTCAAGATAGCCTGGCTGATGAGGGTTTTGAACCCGAAACCGGTCCCAGGATGCTTGTTTCCGGTCCAGGGAAGACATGGCTTGGCAGTTCGGGCTGGACTGTTCCCATGAGGCACAGGGTCAGACTGATTTGCATATGGCCATGTCTGAACTGGGGTGGTGGAGTGAGCTAAAGAATGATGATGGATTAAACCCAGATCAGTTGACTGGGGGTGAGTGTTTGATTTGCTCTAGCGCTCCGTCCATCATCCCCTTTGGTATCGATTTGTTCGCCCTAAGTTGGCAGGGTATGCCCAGACGTGGGTCCCTTGCTCACTTTGCCACTGGATTCAAGATAGCCTGGCTGATGAGGGTTTTGAACCCGAAACCGGTCCTAGGATGCTTGTTTCCGGTCCAGGGAAGACATGGCTTGGCAGTTCGGGCTGGACTGTTCCCATGAGGCACAGGGTCAGACTGATTTGCATATGGCCATGTCTGAACTGGGGTGGTGGAGTGAGATAAAGAATGATGATGGATTAAACCCAGATCAGTTGACTGGGGGTGAGTGTTTGATTTACTCTAGCGCTCCGTCCATCATCACCTTTGGTATCGCTTTGAGATTAATTAAAGCATTTCATTATCACCTTGTTGTTTTTTCATCTTTCTAAAAGTGGCATTTTTAAAAGGGTAATGATAAATTCGAGTTTATCAGAAAAGAGGATTAACCATTACCATTCCAGTGATATGAAACAAGAGAGATCTACTCCTTCTCAATCAGGAATTACAGCTATAAATTGTAATAAGTAATTCCCAAAGTTAACCTATGAGAGGGGTGACCCTCACAGTAGAGAAAAAACGAATTTGGGTGTTTTTCACTATCAGGACATGCAAAACTTAAGTATATGTCTGTTGGACTTGGCCCTTTTTGGCCGGTTCACCCCTAAACTTTTTGCCTTGTATGTCAGTAGTTTTAGTCTCTGGCACTTTAGCACTGTGGGCCAGTGTAAAGTGCGTGCGCGCTGAGTGCGTGTGGTGAGATTGTCCTGCCCTCCCATAGGAATGCATGGGGGATATGTGTGTCCATGGTAATTCCTGGTGTGAGAGAACTGCAGGGGCGAGTTTAGTATGTGCGAACTCGTGAGAATAAATGCTGCGCAATGGTGTGCGCAGATTTATTATATCTTGTGTAGAAATGCCACTTCTAGAAGTTGGCATTTATGTGTGCTCTGTGTCTGCCTGCCTGATGTGAATTGCATGTCTGGCTTGTGAGTGACAGGGGCAGGGTGAGTCAGCGCAGTGGTGAATAGGGAGATCTGCATCTAGATGGGAGGGAGGAGTTGCACCTGGGACCTGAATAGGGCTGTGCCTTCCCTCCACAATGCTGGCTCCACCCCCTGTGGTGCGTCTGATGTCCCTAGCCTGTCCTGTGAAAGGAGAGAGGAGCTGAGCAAAACAAAGTGCTCCAAAGCTCCCCCCAAACCAGTTGCATCTGGTTTTCCCTGAACCCTACACCTTTAGACAAAGGAAAAGGGTGTATAAAAGAAGGGGCTGTGACCCCATGAAAATGTTCCGTTCTTGAGTTCTGTTCCTGCTGGGGCATGCTGCTGCTGGGGCCCAGGGGGGGGCTGCCAGGAGGGCTTGCCTCCCTGGGCCCTGCATTGCCCCTTCATCTCCAAAGGACTTTTGAGGGACCTCTTTTCTGCAGCTAGCGCCTGGTGAGCGCTATATTCTAAATCTGGAGGACCGGGAGAACGTGTGGGCTGCGCAGCGCTGAGCTGCCGCCCTTCGAGAGGGAATCCCGATGCGAGGGATTCCCCCGTGACGCTCAAGACGGCGGGGGCCCCCCGCTTATTTTTATTTCTTTTAGCAGGTGCCCACCCTGCTTTATATTTGGAATATTGAGAGGGAGCCTACCCCTCATTTGCCGCAGAAGAAACGACTCACAGCCGCGGCCCGATCGGCCTCGCAGGAAGTCAGGCAGCGTGATGCCTGATGTGGGGCGGGACTTCCGTTTCCTCGAGGGAAGCCCCGCGCCCAGGAAAGTGCCGTTCGGAGCCTCGCTGGCTCCGCTTGGAAGCCCCGGGTCCCAGGAGGGGGCCCGGGTGAAGTGGAGAGGCAGTGTCTGCTTCTGCAGGGCTCCCGTATGCCGGTAGGAGCCCTGCATGTGCCCATGGAGTCCCGGGCCCCAGGAGGGGGCCCGGGTGAAGCAAAGCAGACCTGGAGGCACGGCGGGGCTCCCGTATGGTGAGGAGAGCCCCGCGTGCTGCCCGCCGAGGAGACCCGCAGAGTTCTGCCCGCAGTCCGGTGAGTGGAGCTGTTGGGGAGGGGGTCGATGTCGAGGCACGCTATTGGTGCCTGCCCCCAGTGTTGCTCCCCCTAAAGGCACAGTGTTGGTGCCTGAGCAGTCCCGCCAGAGAGCGGGCTGCGCCCACGTTTTGGCCTATTTCTTGGAGAGCCCCAGTGAGGCCCCGAGGGCACAGTTGTGCCAGGACCTATTTGGTTGTTCCCAGCTGCACCGCACCAGCGCGGGCAGCTGCAACGAGATGGGCATAAGTGTGAGAAGTCCCAGTGGGGACCCCGAGGGCACAGAGGTGCCAGGCCTTCACCTTATTTACAGCTGCGCAGCACTTAGTGCCAGCTGCAGCGTTTAGGCCACAGTTCTTTGGGGGTATTAGTGTACTTTTGCGCTAGGAGTAAGATGCACTCCTTGGCCCCCTATCTTTCCCATCTGCCCAGCAAGTAGTGGGCAGCTGCAACGTTTAGGTTTGCGCAGTGGCGCACTCTGACTTTCGCTGCTGTGGCAGCGCGCCCTGACATTTTGGACACAGGGCATTTGAGCCCCTTTAGAGATGGCCAGTTGGCCAGGGGGACAGTTAGGTTTATAGGGCGCCAGGCCCTAATGTGATTTTGGGTGCTAGGAAATGTAATTCATGTAGTATGATTTACGCACCCTGTTTTATACCTCTAATGTAATTATGATTATGAGGTTATTTGCATACTGTGGTTATGCTGGTGAGGTTGGCGCAGAATGTAATTCGCGCCTGATGTGATACTGTGCATAATGTACTTTATGTTACAGGCTGATGCTAAGTACAGTGGTTACCAGTGATTACTGGTTGTACGTTCATGATGTGTTCTACATTTATTATAAGTACTACCTATACTAAGTTCGCTTTAGTGCTGGTCCTGACAGTGGTCCAGTTGGCCCTGTCAGGTGTAAATAATTCCCTTGTAAATATGACCCCGTGCCAGGTGGCACGATGTATATTATGTGAGTACTATTCTAATGTGTTTTATGATAATACAAAGGCTATTTTTGATATAACCTTGTGTGGAGTTCCTTTTGTGGTGTGCCTAGTATGTTGTTGCTGTGGGTGTGTTGCGCAAACGCTTTACACATTGCCTCCGGGATAAGCCTGACTGCTCGTACTAAGCTACCAAGGGGGTGAGCAGGGGTTATCTTTGGCGTGTAACTCCCTTGCCCTGACTAGAGTGGTGGTCTCTGCCTGGCTTTGGCGCAAGCCTTAGCCAACCAGAGATCCCATTTCTAACATTGGTTGTCAGCGGTGAGGATAGGACTTGCGTTTGCGCAGTACCACAGCGACAACTGGCTGCACTACAAAGCTCTGCATTTTAGATAATCACATATTGGGGATTATTTTTACTGATTTTATTTTTTCTCCTCAACAGTGTCATTTTTTAATGGTGTTTTCTGCGCTTTTATGATTGGTGGCAGAAGAGAGAAAATGACAGGGCGGGACGCCAGTAGGTTGGGAGGTTCCCATAGATAGTGAGTCCCTTGCTGGGTCCAGTGCCCAATCCCTTTTCCTGTCCCCAGAGGTGTGGGTGGATAGGAGGGAAGAAAGGGAGTGTGGAGGAGAAAAAGTTAGCTCTGGAGGGTAGTTTATCCCCTGAGCCCAGTTGTGTTGTCTGGATTCACCAGTAAGGGTGGGATCCAGTGGTGGCAGCAATATGGTGTCCAGTGCAGGAAGTCCCATTCCCCGTTCCCACAGTATGGTACCTGGTTCCCAGTAAGAGGGGTACAGGTTGAGATTCAGGGGCAGTAAGGAACTGTCTCACCAGTCTTGGTTGGGGGCGGGTCTGGATGAGTGGTGTGTTGCACTGGACGAGTGGGTGTGAGTTCTTTTGGTGATAAGGAGCTTGCACGGGAGGTGGACCTCTGGCTGTGTGCTAGAGGTCCTGCAGAGGCATTGGAGAATGATTCCAACAAGAGTGGCTCGGGTATCTTCCGGTCCTGTGTGGTGGAAGAGGTTCAGTGTAGCCCAGCTAGGTCCCAGTGTAGTGGGAGGGGTGTAGGGGCTCACGTCCTGTCTCAGTGGAGTAGGAGTGAGTGTGGGACTGAGTGTCCCCAGGTGCCCGAAACCCCGTCTCAGAGCCTGGATGGTTTCTTCAGGGAACACCAGGTTGGGGGCCTAGGCTGTACTTGTAGGCCATTTGAGGAGGATCTCCCATTGTCTAGAGGACGTGGAGTGTCTGTAACCAGAGCTCCAGCGGTCCTGGTGTCTGGCAGTACCACTCCAGTTGGGAGGGTGCAGAGGTCCAGAGTGAGGGGTGAGAGGGGGAAAGAGTCCTCAGTGGAAGAACCAGTGGGTCAGGGGCCAGCCAGAAGGGCTGAGTCGCCAATGAATGACCATGGTGACGCCACTTCTGTCCTGGGGGATCTGCACGCACTGTCAGATGGACAGGCGGTCGTGAGATCTGCGCCAGGCAGACTGTCACACGACACATTAGTTATGTGTCACCCTCGAGGGGGGGCATGCGTGCTCCCCGTGAAGTCCTGGTTCGCCGGGCATCTGACCAAAGGGTACCGTCCCTGGGTTGGGGAGCCAGGTTCAGGTGTTTCCTGACCTGGACGGCAGGGCGACTGTAATCAGTGTCCTGGCCGGGTTGCCTTCTAGGGGTACCCCTGTGAACACAGGTGGGGCCCATCTTAAGTGAAGAGACCCTGTGTTTCCCAGAAGGGGTGGTGCAGGCCTAGCCGGGATCTTTAGGGTCCCTGGCTGAATGTGGTAGTACTACCCTGAGAGCAGGTGGGGCCCATCTTAAGTGAAGGGACCCTGCTCTACAGTGGGAGGGTGCAGAACACTGGAAGGGGGTGCAGAGGGAGGGAGTCCTTGCCTCTGACCCCGGTGCATCCGGTGAATTCGGATCCCAGGTGGTAGACCAGTTGATGGAGAGAGGTCCTGAACTGGTGGGAGAGTTGTGTTCTGGTGGGTGCTTCCCCTGGGAGGGTGCGGAACCCCAGAAGTAGAGGTAGGGTGAGGAGATGCTTTGCCCGTGACCTCTGGTCAGCCTGAGGGTGCGGACCCTCGGTTGAAGGATCAGTGGTAAATTGGAACTACACTGAGAGGGAGAGTGGAGAATGGCTATTGGATGCCAGGGGTTACTGCCCCCCACTCTGTGGATTGGCAAGGACCAGTGGCCTAGGGCCTGGCCCTGGCCATGGACAACTAAGGAGTACCGGTGGGGTAGCCTAGTTGGTCCTGAGTTTTTTTTCTTAGTTGGATTCCATGGGTTCCAAGTGGCGTAGAACCGGAGGGTGTCCCTGCAGTGCGGGCCCGCGTCCGTGTTCTATCGCCTCCAAGCAGGGAAGCCCATCACGGTGGTGATTGGTCTGCCCTGCGTTTTGGCTGGAAGGGGGTTGTGTTGGACTTGGCCCTTTTGGCCGGTTCACCCCTAAACTTTTTGCCTTGTATGTCAGTAGTTTTAAGTCTCTGGGCACTTTAGCACTGTGGGCCAGTGTAAAGTGCGTGCGCGCTGAGTGCGTGTGGTGAGATTGTCCTGCCCTCCCATAGGAATGCATGGGGGATATGTGTGTCCATGGTAATTCCTGGTGTGAGAGAACTGCAGGGGCGAGTTTAGTATGTGCGAACTCGTGAGAATAAATGCTGCGCAATGGTGTGCGCAGATTTATTATATCTTGTGTAGAAATGCCACTTCTAGAAGTTGGCATTTATGTGTGCTCTGTGTCTGCCTGCCTGATGTGAATTGCATGTCTGGCTTGTGAGTGACAGGGGCAGGGTGAGTCAGCGCAGTGGTGAATAGGGAGATCTGCATCTAGATGGGAGGGAGGAGTTGCACCTGGGACCTGAATAGGGCTGTGCCTTCCCTCCACAATGCTGGCTCCACCCCCTGTGGTGCGTCTGATGTCCCTAGCCTGTCCTGTGAAAGGAGAGAGGAGCTGAGCAAAACAAAGTGCTCCAAAGCTCCCCCAAACCAGTTGCATCTGGTTTTCCCTGAACCCTACACCTTTAGACAAAGGAAAAGGGTGTATAAAAGAAGGGGCTGTGACCCCATGAAAATGTTCCGTTCTTGAGTTCTGTTCCTGCTGGGGCATGCTGCTGCTGGGGCCCAGGGGAGGCTGCCAGGAGGGCTTGCCTCCCTGGGCCCTGCATTGCCCCTTCATCTCCAAAGGACTTTTGAGGGACCTCTTTTCTGCAGCTAGCGCCTGGTGAGCGCTATATTCTAAATCTGGAGGACCGGGAGAACGTGTGGGCTGCGCAGCGCTGAGCTGCCGCCCTTCGAGAGGGAATCCCGATGCGAGGGATTCCCCCGTGACGCTCAAGACGGCGGGGGCCCCCGCTTATTTTTATTTCTTTTAGCAGGTGCCCACCCTGCTTTATATTTGGAATATTGAGAGGGAGCCTACCCTCATTTGCCGCAGAAGAAACGAATTCACAGCCGCGGCCCGATCGGCCTCGCAGGAAGTCAGGCAGCGTGATGCCTGATGTGGGGCGGGACTTCCGTTTCCTCGAGGGAAGCCCCGCGCCCAGGAAAGTGCCGCTCGGAGCCTCGCTGGCTCCGCTGGAAGCCCCGGGTCCCAGGAGGGGGCCCGGGTGAAGTGGAGAGGCAGTGTCTGCTTCTGCAGGGCTCCCGCATGCCGGTAGGAGCCCTGCATGTGCCCATGGAGTCCCGGGCCCCAGGAGGGGGCCCGGGTGAAGCAAAGCAGACCTGGAGGCACGGCGGGGCTCCCGTATGGTGAGGAGAGCCCCGCGTGCTGCCCGCCGAGGAGACCCGCAGAGTTCTGCCCGCAGTCCGGTGAGTGGAGCTGTTGGGGAGGGGGTCGATGTCGAGGCACGCTATTGGTGCCTGCCCCCAGTGTTGCTCCCCCTAAAGGCACAGTGTTGGTGCCTGAGCAGTCCCGCCAGAGAGCGGGCTGCGCCCACGTTTTTGGCCTATTTCTTGGAGAGCCCCAGTGAGGCCCCGAGGGCACAGTTGTGCCAGGACCTATTTGGTTGTTCCCAGCTGCACCGCACCAGCGCGGGCAGCTGCAACGAGATGGGCATAAGTGTGAGAAGTCCCAGTGGGGACCCCGAGGGCACAGAGGTGCCAGGCCTTCACCTTATTTACAGCTGCGCAGCACTTAGTGCCAGCTGCAGCGTTTAGGCCACAGTTCTTTGGGGGTATTAGTGTACTTTTGCGCTAGGAGTAAGATGCACTCCTTGGCCCCCTATCTTTCCCATCTGCCCAGCAAGTAGTGGGCAGCTGCAACGTTTAGGTTTGCGCAGTGGCGCACCCTTGACTTTCGCTGCTGTGGCAGCGCGCCCTGACATTTTGGACACAGGGCATTTGAGCCCCTTTAGAGATGGCCAGTTGGCCAGGGGGGACAGTTAGGTTTATAGGGCGCCAGGCCCTAATGTGATTTTGGGTGCTAGGAAATGTAATTCATGTAGTATGATTTACGCACCCTGTTTTATACCTCTAATGTAATTATGATTATGAGGTTATTTGCATACTGTGGTTATGCTGGTGAGGTTGGCGCAGAATGTAATTCGCGCCTGATGTGATACTGTGCATAATGTACTTTATGTTACAGGCTGATGCTAAGTACAGTGGTTACCAGTGATTACTGGTTGTACGTTCATGATGTGTTCTACATTTATTATAAGTACTACCTATACTAAGTTCGCTTTAGTGCTGGTCCTGACAGTGGTCCAGTTGGCCCTGTCAGGTGTAAATAATTCCCTTGTAAATATGACCCCGTGCCAGGTGGCACGATGTATATTATGTGAGTACTATTCTAATGTGTTTTATGATAATACAAAGGCTATTTTTGATATAACCTTGTGTGGAGTTCCTTTTTGTGGTGTGCCTAGTATGTTGTTGCTGTGGGTGTGTTGCGCAAACGCTTTACACATTGCCTCCGGGATAAGCCTGACTGCTCGTGCCAAGCTACCAAGGGGGTGAGCAGGGGTTATCTTTGGCGTGTAACTCCCTTGCCCTGACTAGAGTGGTGGTCTCTGCCTGGCTTTGGCGCAAGCCTTAGCCAACCAGAGATCCCATTTCTAACAATGTCCTACCATTTGGTTACACAGCACCCTGCCCTATGAGCTACCAAGTGTCTACCTTAGGGGTGACCTATATGTAATAAAAGGGCAGTTTAAGGTTTGCCAAAGGGTTTTAAATGCCAAGTCGACATGGTAGTGTAAACTGCACACACAGGCTCTACAATGGCAGGCCTGAGACATGTTTAAAGGGCTACTTGAGTGGGTGGCACAATCAGTGCTGCAGCCCTAGTAGAAGCATTTCATTTACGGGCCCTGGGCACATGTTGTGCATTCTACTAGGGACTTATAGGTAAATCAAATATGCCAAACAGGTGTAAAATAAATACACTATTTTTAGAGGGGAGAGCAAAAGCACGTTAGCAATGGTTAGCAGTGGTAAAGTGCACAGAGTCCTAAAGCTAACAAAAACGAGGTCAGAAAAAGAGGAAGAGGAAGGCAAACATTTTGGGGTGACCCTTCAGAGAGTGCCATTTCCCAACAGTATGTACCTATGTATTTATGTCTGCATATCATATTTGTATAGGACAATTTTAGCTGCAAGGCAGAGGAGCACTGTATAAGGTCAAAAGCAAAGATACAGTCATTGAGTGATTGTAGAGGTAGCTAAGGTCTGAGAGAGGATTGGACTAATTGGAATGGCAATTCTACAGAGAGCATGGGACCTCTGAAAACCACTGCTTGAGCATAATATGTGTCCAATACACCCACCCATTGGATCTGAACAAGCATTATCTCTAGTCTAATTAGGTGTGTTTCTCAAATTAGCTCATTTCCTAAATATGCAACAAATCGGGTCCTTTCTAGCCAAAACTAATAAATTGACATTACACAAATATACCCTGTAGGACACCCCTAAAATAACCAGCGGTTCTCTATACATTTTAATGCATGATTAAATTACTAAATATAAGTGCATTATTGGATATTTGTGTAAGTTACCCAACTACATAACCCCATTTAGTCCTGCTCTCCCATCCAACTCACTCAGAAAGAACATCATTATCCCTGGGTGAAAACATCCACCTACTACCACTATCCCTACCATAAACATATAAAATAGGTATGTAGATTGGTAATCCCAGCATCTACATCTGTTTGAAATTCTGTATGCTGTGTTATTTGAATGAAATGTTAGACAAAAAAAGTTTCCCTACCAGCAAATGATTAGAGTAACACATGAATAATAAAATCCTTGAAAATAACCACACATATACATCTAGCTAAACAGTCAAAAGTGCACTAAGAGTTTTCTCACCCCTCGGAAACTTCGGGCCCGATTCACAAAGGTAAAATGAGACGAAAGTCTAACTTTGCGACTTTCGGTATTCACAAAAGGCATTTACTACTAATAAATGCCCTTTGTGAATACCGAAAGTCATATAGTTCAACTTTTGGTATTCACAAAGGGCATTTACGAGTAGTAAATGCCTTTTGTGAATACCAAAAGTCGTAAAGTTAGACTTTCATCTCAGTTTACCTTTGGGAATCGGTCCCTTCATGTTTGGTGAAAAAATTGGAATTTGTTTTCTTTCAAAATGCCCGCTTCGGGAGCGTATCCTGGGACAAATCAGAATAACAAAAGACGCAGGTCTTCACAAGCAGTTGGCTTGGTAGGTCATGCGAGAGTCAGTATCTGTTCTTTTTTAGCAAATTGCCACAATATGTGCATCTGTGTGCCTTGTTAGTCAGGTTGGATTTTAATGGAACTCGATGGATATGCAGATTTTCATAAATGCCATTATACCAACTTGCATACCCTGTAAAATGTGCTGTCTCGATCTTCTGCATTTTTAGGTCGAGCCTGATCGACCTGTTGTATCATCTTCAATGGACTCTGGCAAATCCACCAATTGCCATTGGTTTGTTTTTGTGCCAATCCGCAATGCTGGCCTTCTATTGGTCCATTCCTCTGAACTGTTCCTCCTTTGGATACCTGTATCAGCTGAGGCGATTTCATTAAGGGATTGTTTTTGTTGGCCATCGCAGCTTCCTCCTCGCGTAGCGCGCGATGGCCCCTCCTCCTCCTCTCTGGGCATTGAAGCTCTGCAGAGCAACACTGACGAACCGATCACACTGGCATGTTTTAAATGTTCACTTTCCACGTTGCTGCCGCCCGTCAGTTCTTGTTTTAAAATGTCTATTTACTTTTGTATCTACTGTTTTTCAAGACACATGCCTGCTGTTATTATGTGTTGTTTATCAACACGGTGACCAATCGGGGCACAGGGTGCGGGGCCCAGAATAATCTGAATGCAACGTTCTTATTCCTCTCGTGTAAAGGCTCTGTGCTAGCTATATTTAGATACCCGCCTTCTGAAGGTGAGTAGGTGCACGATGCATTTTGTGCTGAAATACGCCCCCGCCCTGGTCTTTCCAAGTATCATCCTGTGCCACGCACCCGAGCGGTATAAACAAACGGACCTCTATGAGACACCCTCAGCAATGCTTAGAAGCTGCAAGCAGACTGAACGCTCGCCCCCAGAGCCTGCCGAAACTTCCTGCCATATATAGGAGAACAGAGCATAATACCGCATGAGCACGGAAACTCCCGAGTATTATACAGAAGAAACTAAACACTACTAAAGCAGGCTCACGAGAACAGGCGTCTTCCCTGGCTCTCTAGTGCAAAGCAGGTATCTCGCCCTACTTGCTTACCCCAGGACCTGGTAATGAGTCTTAACTGATGGTCTGGTAGAATATTGACCACACGCCTGCTTCTTTTTTCAGAGGCAGTATTAACCGCTGCCCGGAAGTCAAGTCCACTTCTTACGCTCTTAAATTCGGGCAGAGTAAGTCTGCATTTTTTTGTCTGAATTCTGTTTGATGACAGCCTTCCAGCTCCTTAATGCAATGTTAACCTAATAATTATTTTCCGACTTTCTTTGCAGACTTCTGGTTAAATTATAAGAGCTGAATTATCAATAGAAAGTGAAAGAACCATTTGATAAGCATGTTACACGTCTGTTTTAATATTTAGGCAACAGCACATTGAAATGTGGCTTCTGTTTACATATTATGTAAATTAGATTCACATCCCCATAAACCACGCACTTGTATTGCTGTATGCGCTTATTATAATTTTTATAGTGATAAATGTTCTACACCACATAATTAACCATAATGCATGTTCTACAGATAAAATGCACATTATTCACCCTCATCACTTGAAAGATGACTTGGTGGAAAGTATTTGCAGTTGTTGCCTGGCCATAAATGCCATGTAAGCAATGCAGGAGTAGGTATCCGTGTGCAGCAGGGGCAGTGACCCGGGGCCCAAGGGTGCACCTCAAAAACAGATGCTTTTTTGCAATCACATGAGGGCATGTGGAAGGGTCAATTTCCTTGCAAGCATTAGGGCACAACTAATAATTTAGTTGTATGTTTTGGTAGCTTAAACCTGTCCAAATTCCTAAATTTGTCAGACCCAAACCTGGCAACAATAA
The DNA here is from genome assembly GCA_963921515.1 of Calotriton arnoldi. Classification (NCBI taxonomy): domain Eukaryota; kingdom Metazoa; phylum Chordata; class Amphibia; order Caudata; family Salamandridae; genus Calotriton; species Calotriton arnoldi. The sequence goes on from CAWUFW010007135.1 coordinate 1,013,645, forward strand.
TAATAAGTTTATTAGGCCTTGGACTCTTATAATCCAATCACATAAAACTTTGGTAAACAATAAAAACACCATTAAAGCCGGCGCAATTTGTCATTGCACAAAGCTACAATCAAACAACACAGTTAACACTTCACATTCTGAAATAGCCCTTAAGGCTTTCTTAGCAGCTAAAACTACTAAAGGAGTTTCCAACGGCAACAATGCAAACGCTTCACCAGTATTCCGTATACCACTCTCTGATTGAAGGCGTAAATATAACTTCCTTTTAGCATCAAGAAACACCACGTTAACAGTATAAAGCTCAAAGTGTCTGTGAGCCCTCCCTGCAGCATGTGGCTTATGGGTCTCCTGGTTGCCTCCAGGAATTATGGAATTCTCACTTTTCTTTTGTCGGGATTTCACTATACTGATTAATGAAATTGTTTCTCTAACTTAAGTGAGAAAACTCAATTTGCCCAAAATACTTTAGTGACACTTTTTTCTCGCTAGGTAGAAGTTTGACAGAGCATTTCGCAATTAAAATGAAATAAAATAAAAAAACGAATTGTTGTCCTTAGTTCAATCCTCCCATACTTTTGAGTTGAAATCACACAAAACTTAAATTTTTTTGAATTTCAATTGAAACTTTCAGTTTATGGGAAAAATCATTTTTAAATTCATTGAATTCATAATTGACGAGACTTTAGAGGGTGGTTTTAATCTTGCTGAAAAGAGTGAAGAGGGTCAATTATATGATGATGATCAATTAAATAACTGTCTCTAGAGGCATGTTGCAAATTGGGATTAAAATGTGAGAATCATGTACTGTCACACAATTTTAATAGCGGGTAAATGCTTTACTTTCTAACGCCTTTTAGCTGTTTTTTTTATTTCACTTTATCTGTTGTAATGATATTTTATTTGCTGTGTCATCGCATCCACCTTCTATCGCGAGTGATTACCCTATAAAATGCTTTATTTGCATGGCAAGTCGAATCAGTATACTAATATTACATAACGTCCAAGTTTGGGGACACTTGACAAGAACACATTTTCAACAGTAGCACTCCCATGGAGTACTGCGTTTCCACTTCGCAAATGTGCTTTACACCTCATAAGGGTTATACCTAGTTACAATACAATAACCCGCTATTTTCTGTCCAGTGGTGCTTTTTGTCTTTTGTGTTTCTTGGGCTTATTGTGATATACAGAGTTAAGCTATGCTATGTTTATGGCATTTGCCTTCTTCACCTTGTTCATTTTCCATACAGAAAGGGAAATAAGCCCCCTGGCATGGCTGTGCATGCCAGTCAGTGTAGGAGAAGTGGTTGTCTCTATTTATTCTTTGTCACTCTGTTTTTAGATGTTTGGGGCCTCTGAATGTATGTGATTCAGTGGACACACGTTCAGTTTAATTATGGATTTACTGCATTTATCACATAATTCACCATATGCTGCGCTGTATTAGATGTGAACCAAAAAATGTATCTAGCGCAACCAGGTCAACAGTTACTAAAAGGTTGCCACGAGTGGTGCTGTAAAGTGGTGCTGTAAAGTCGTAGACCATTTTTCAAGGGATAACTGGTTACCTTTTGGTTGCTGGCAGACTGCCACTGATGAGGTGACGCTTTTGCCCAGACAGTATTCAGTTGAGTTAAAATGACAAATAATGAAATAATAACACCATAAAATGTGCCGCTTCATGTTGCAAAATGTTTATTTTTTGCGTTCATAATATAATCATGTGTGGCATTCCTATCGCTCTGCACAACCCAAGAGAATCTGAAATTTACAAGCAATAGCGATAATTATCCTTACCCTTCCTTGATCTTATTATCAAACAGTGAAACTGATTATCACCTTATGCAAAAAGGAAATACCTTGCTCAAATACCACACGAACCCTGAGAGAAGGCTACCCTTTCGCCAGCTCAACAGGCCTCAACTCAGTTGCACACGGGTTGTTCAGTTGTACGTAATATCTTCTTGGTTATATATAAGGTAACAAAAATGCTTATAACACTTTTTTTATTATAACTTTTCAGCATGCCTCACAGCAGCCACGCTGCTCTACAATATAGCTTAAAGACATTGCCGAAGCCAATCGCTCTGGCTAAACACTTACAAGGTCCCAAAGGCGAGACCTATTGGCTATGCCAATGCTTGTTCTCCTTAGTTATTAAAAATAATTAACTGTATCAGATCCACCAGTGTATTAGTGTGACTGGTGGTGTGGCTTCCCCTAACTATGCCACACACGTATGAACCTCAAAGAATTGCATTATAATTTATAAAGTAACCGTTTTGATATCATACACAGGAACATTACAGGGTACACAAAGGGAGTGAAATTTGAATACTGTGGTTTTACAAGGCTGCAAAGATCTGAGTCACCAAGCTCTAGCCTGTAGCTGCTGTGTTGAAAACAAGAAAGGTCACACCTTACCTTCAGTAAAACAGTCTTCTGGATCAAGCAATTCTTCATATTCAAGATCAATTAAATCTCCTTCTCCTTCTCCACCGGGTAGTCCAACATCAACGGTACTGCACTCTGATGAGCTTGGAGGCTTTATCTTCTGCAAATCACAAATCCGACAATACGTTTTCGTAAAACTGCAGATGTTTTGTTTTAGAGTTATTTCTCTTTATACATTCAAATATATTGTCATTTTTGCAAGCATTTAGAGTTAACTCAACCAAAAAAAAGAATAGATGATGCAGGATTCGTTTTATGGGCCTGAGGCCCACATCTCTTTTGTGGTCGCAAACCCACCAAGTTGGAAAAACACAAAAAAGCTTTTGCTAATGTACAAAAGTCCTTTTACAAGTCCAAAAAGTCTTTCCGCCTTGTATAAGGGATTTTGCGACCCTTTCCAAATCCAAAACAGGAGGAAGCATGAAAGGGGCATACACCTCCTAATAAATGGTCACAAAGCTGTGTCTCAATGGTTTGATCACAAACCATTGAACAGTAATCGACCCACAGGTCAGGTGATAACTGATTCACAAAGGAGGAAGCTACCCTTGTGATAAAGGTTTGCCAATGGTGATCATGTCGGGTGTCCTCAGGGAGGGAGACAGTGGTCCACAGAACAAAGACATGCTCCACCTATGTCCTTCCAAGTGGGATTTAAAAAAAACAAAAATAAAAAAAAACACAGGCTGTTTTTAAAATGTGTACTATTTGGGAATGCAAATTCAAGGACGGAGGTATGCTGCACCTTACAGGTCTCGTACCCAGCTGGCAATCACACGTGGTTGTAAATTCCGAATTATCAACATAGGAAGGCTATTTTGCACCCTCCTGTAAATGATCAATTTGCATTGCCACCTTTAATTACACAGATCATCGCAAACTGCACACCCATTACCAAATAGCCCATGTACAAATTGCAAATCATGGTTTGCAAATGGTATTAGTACATCAGGGTGAAGTGTCAATTTAGAAAAACAAGATTCAACAATAAACTAACCCCTGGCGGCGAACTCCGCTCCGCCAGCGGAGTTTGTGGTGTTTTGCCAACTATGCGCTCCATTGGGAACACAGAGTTCAGGCAAAACTCCGACTCCGTGGCGGAGCGGAGTTAGCCCCTGCGCCACACCCAAAAAATAAAAATAAACCCACTTACCTGCTGTCTGGCGTCTCCGGGCTGCTCTCCTCCTCGCCACCGTCCTCGTTGCAAACCCCTATGTTGTACGTCTTGCATGGACTGCGCATGCGTAGTCCACGTAAGACGTACAACGTAGGGGTTTGCAACCGGTGACGAGGACGGCGGCGAGGAGAGACCACGGCGAGGGGGAGGGCAGCCCGGAGATGCCAGAGAGTAGGTAAGTGGGTTTTTTTTCTTTTTTTTTATATTGGGAGTGGGACTTGGGATGGTGGAGCGGAGCGGAGCAGAGTTCTACAGAGTTTTTTTTTTAACTCCGTCGAACTTCGCGGAGTGCCACTCCGCGTACTCTGCCCAGCCTTACAATAAACCCAGCATGGCTCCTCTAATCTTCTACCAGAGATTTTAAGGTGAGATTCAAAACCATGAAATGCTGCATGTTCATGAAGATAATGCGGTTATTAGCTTTTTATGTTATGCTTCTTACTTTTCAAAGGTGCTTACATATTTGCTGCAAGTTGAACAATTCATAACATATATCTGGCAAACTTATCACAGCTCTAAAAAGTGAATGACAAATCCACGGAGTTCATCCTAGGCTTTCTGTCTGAATGCATATTAAGAAGCTTTGCTGGAGAAATGTATTATCTGAGTGATACTCAGTATTGGTTCCTCCTTTAAGGCGTTGGGGCATTGCCCTACTCATATTCTAGCCCCCCTTTAAAATGTGAACAAACTTATATACATTTTAAAGTTTATTTATCCTGCCTGTGGCAGACAGCCTTCAGCCGCAGGCTGGTCTCTGAGGTGCTCCTGGAAGCCAGTGCATGCAGGCCTGAAGGGATGGGGCTTAAACAATATTGAATTTGACAGACACCATACTCACCAGAGAGCGCATCTGGGCCCTTACAGTGCGCATGTCAGGCCTTTCTCAGGCCAGCCCAACATGCGCAGTAGAGGCCTCTCTCCAGGAGTCTCCACCTGCGCATTAGTGAGTTGGGGGTGAATCAGTGCCGTAGCCCCCGGTTTCCTAATGAGTAATGAGGTTGCTTGCGCGAGCCAATCCTGGCACTGCTCCCATGCTGTGTAACAGCAAGGGAGCAGCATCTGAATTGGTTGAGAGATGCGGTTACTAGGCTTCTGGTGCAGTGGTGTGCACACAAGGCAGAGCGGGGGTGGGAGGCTCCTGTCCTCCACGGAGCATGACCAATCACTGTATGGCTTTATTCTGAAGTCATTCAGTGAATGGCTATTTCTGTCTTTGCTGCCCAGCCAGTCTGTCTCTCTCTCCTGTGAAAGGCTGCGCTGTGTTTGTACAATGCTAGCACTGTGCATAGTAGCCCAGGAAGCAGATGTGCTCGCTAGCATCCTACCAGAAGCAAATCCCTGCACAGCAGGCTTTGTGGATAGCTAGTTCTGTGCACTGACAGCCTTACAGGCAGTTGTTCACTCTGCTAGCCATGTGTACCAATATCGCTGCACTGAAGTCTCCCTGTGCAAGAAAACTTTGCAGGCAGTCCTGAGCACAAGCCGCATTGAGCAATGCAGCCCGGCAGACTGCTCCACTTGTGCACTTGTCGTACTGTGCACTGGCAGCTCTGCACATTTAAAGGATTGCAGTGTGCAGTGATCCTTGTGTGCTGACATAGTTAAGTACAACTTTTTAACATTTTACTTAAAACATAATTTATATTTTCATTTTGCAATACCCACGCTTGTTGTTATAATATAATCAATATATGAAGACGTTTTTCAGCTTTAATTACCTACCAGATGCAGTGCGGAAACCTTCTTGCTTTCTCAAATTTGCTTGAAAATGCGCCATTTGCCCACTTCTTTTCAACATTTTCTCAGGGGGAGAACCGCCTCGAAACCCCATTATGACTGTCAAGCTCGCTTGGTATGCTCGCTCACCACAGGGCACTTATGTCAAACTTATACACCCTACCCCTTTCAAATGTCAGCAGCCGCCACTGGTGATACTCTGTAAAAAATCTATTTTGCTCGAACACCGGTACACCATTTTTTAACTACTGACCACATTGATTATCAATACATATTGGGAGGAGTTCCTCAGCCCCTAACACTTTATTACTACTGAAACATATTGAGGATTTTGGTAAGGTTAGCTAAATAAGGTACTGTAATATCAGTTTACTGGCTTTCCCTAGCATGCGACCATAGACGGACATTTTGAATTCGAAGCAGAAAGTATTTGATTTGATTTGAGATTTATATAGCGCATGGCTACCCAAAGGCTTCCCCGCGCTGACGATGAGAGCAATGGTGAGCAAAAAGCCCATTAGTGGTTTAGCGGGAATAGCCAGGTCTTCAGCTTTTTCCTAAATGCCAGTTCACTTTGCGGCCCTCTTAGGTCCAGAGGTAGCTCATTCCACAGTTTTGGGATCAGGTGTGAGAAAGATCTGCCTCCCCATCTGGATTTTTTGATTCTGGTGGTGCTGAGGAGGTGTAAAAGGGAGGACCTTAGTGGCCTAATGGGGGCATATGCAGAAATCAGATGTCTGAGTTTTTCTGGGCCTTTATTGTTTACTGCCCTGTGGGCGATGCAAAGTGATTTGAATTTTACTCTCGCCGCGATTGGTAGCCAGTGTAGTTGTTTCAGGGATTCTCTTGCAGACGTGTGTCTATGGATTTTAAACAGGAGCCTAGCTGCCGCATTCTGCACCATCTGGAGCCTCTTGATCACATATTTAGGTGAGCCCAGGTAAAGAGAGTTCCCACAGTCCAAACGGAAGACTATCAAAGACTGCAGGACAGTTTTCTTGAGCTGCTCCGGGATGAGTTCCAGTATCTTTCTGAGCATTCTCAGAAGTCCGAAGCAGATACCAGACAATTTGTTTGCCTATTGGTTCATTGAGAGTGAGCTATCAAGCCAGATGCCTAAGTTTTTTACCATTGGTTTAGGGACCGGGGGGTCTCCCCTACAGTGCGGCCAGTTATTCAAAGGCTTGGGGATGGCCCTGTTGCCTAGAATCATTAGTTCGATCTTTTCGCCGTTATGTTTTAGGTAACTGTTTGACATCCATTGGGCCAGTTTATTGAGCAGGGACCCAGTGGAGAGTTACCTTGGTTGTGATCTTGGGACAAAGAAATGATCAACTGGGTGTCGTCAGCATACGATACGCCTAGGATGCCAAACTCCTGCATGATGGTGGCAAGCTGTCTAACGTATATATTAAATAGGGTAGGGCTGAGGGAAGAGCCCTGAGGCACTCCACATTTTGTGGGGCGACTGTCCGAGAGACAGTCCTGTTCCTTCACTTGGAGCGACCGGTCGTCCAGAAAGGAGCATAGCCACTCCATGGCTTTGTTCCGGATGCCTATCTCCCTCAGTCTGTTTTTTAGTATGGCGTGATTCACGGTATCAAAAGCTGCACTAAGATCGAGCAAAATGATAGCGGCTCACCCTCCGTTGTCTAGTATGGCTTTAAGTTCCTCGGTGACTACCAGGAGCACTGCTTCAGTGCTATGAAGGGTGCGGCAACCCACCTGCGTGGGGTGGAGAAGCTTGTTCTCTTCCAGATAGTTGACCAAAATCTGGTTGACATGCTTTTCCAGGAGCTTGCCAAGGAGAGGGAGAAGTGATATGGGTCGTAGGTTGCCCAGTATGTCAGGGTCCAGGTGTTTTTTTTTTAAGATTGGTTTAATTATTGCATGCTTCCAGGCTCGGGGGACGGACCCTGACTCGAGTGACTTATTAAGGATCTTCACTAGGGCGGGGGGAGAATGGCATCCGTCACCTTGAGAATAGCGTGCGGAGGTTCCGAGTCTAAAGGGGAGCCAGATTTGATGGATTTGAGCAGCTTGAGGGTAGCTTCCTCCTCCAGCCCAGGGAATTGTGTTAGACTAGGGGCAGAGGCTGGGCCACGGGCCATGAGGGGCTCTTCTTGGGCAGACTGAGTTGTGTTCTGAAAGTGGTCATAGATGTCTGTAACTTTCTTATGAAAGAAGGATGCTATTTGGTTGCATCTTTCTATCGAGGCCTTTGGGGAGCCGTTAGTTTCTTGGGGGGTAGTCAAATTTTTGACTACTCTGAATAATTCCCTTGGGGAGTTGAGTGCCTGGTTACTTTTCTTCTCGTAAAATTTAGCTTGTGCCAATTTTAGTTCTTTGTGATAGCACCTGATTGAGATTTTATAATTAATTGTTTTGTCAGGGTTGAACTCCTTTCTCCAGTCCCTCTCTAATCTCTTACAGTGCTTCTTCAATGAAAGCAGATGTTCATTGAACCATGGGGCTTTTTTGGTCTGGTGTTTATGTTTAGGCGTTTTTTTCAGAGGGGCACAGGTCTTCAGTGACTGGCTGATCCAGTTTTCCCATTGCTTAAAGTCCTCTTCTGCACTGCCGTACAGATTGGGCAGTGTGTGCTTCAGGGCATTTGACCAGAGATCTGCGTCGATCTGTGACCAACTCCTAGTTATGGTGGACTCGACATTGCCTATAGTTTGTCTGGTAGGTTTGGACAGTCCGAACCGAATGAAACAGTGGTCGGACCAGGGAACTGGGATGACATCTGATACCGTGACTTGAGGGTCATTTGAAAAAATGAGATCTAATGTGTGTCGTTTTCATGAGTGGGTGCAGAGACCAGTTGGGTAAATTGAAGGGCCTCCAGAACATCTTGAAGTCTCTTGGTGGATGGGGCATCCAGTACTTCAAAGTGAAGATTAAAATCCCCTAACAGAGTAATGGAATTTTTCGCTAGGGCGACAGGCTAGCTAAAGTATCAGGCAATGCCTCTAGGAACGTAGAGCAGGGGCCTGGTGGTCTATAGACAAGGATGCCCGAGTAAGTAAAGGAGGGCGAGAGGTTGATGTGAAACTGCACACTTTCACAGTCTGGAAGAGAAAGTGGGGTCGAGGTGCAGTTGAAGGCAGTTTTTAATATAATGGCAATTCCACCCCCGGGGTTTTTTTCTCGATCTAATCTGTGAATATGAAATCCTGGGGGGAGTGCCAAATTTATGTCCGGCCCAGAGCTACCCTTGAGCCAAGTTTCAGTAATAAATAGTACATCGAGGGAATCCTCTTCTAACAGATTCCTGATGTCTATGGCATGTCTAGGGATTGACCTAGCATTAATCAATCCAAGATGCCAAACGGGGTCTTGGAGATTGTGGGACCTTAAGTTCTTGTCCTTAAGGGCGAGTGCCTTAAATCCGCATAGCTGACAATCTCCTCTGGGCCCAGGAAGGTTGGTAGGGTCCCACCGCCGTACACACGGAGGGGGTTTAGAGGGCCTGAACGCTAGAAGTTGCTCCCTAGTGTCTTTAAACCGACCTGCAAATGGAGGATCAGGGTTCCTGGCCCCTGGTCCCGGTCGGGCGCAGACGGGCTTGCCTTAAGGGCGCCTTCGACGCGCCAGGGGCGAGCCCGCTGCGCGTCTGGCTCAGCATCCGAGTTATATTGCTGGCCGGAAGCGGAAATTGACGTGGGGAGGTAGGGGGAAGGGCTGTGTCTCTCCGCGAAATCGGCAATGCAATGCCGTGGCGGACCGGAGAAACAGCAGGAGAGCGGGAATTCGGCGGCAGCGACGGGAGTCAACACGCCCCCAGCAGGCCCCCTCGGTAAAGAGAATGGAGTAAAATTGATTGCCCCTCACCCTAAGGCAACGTTCCCCAAACCAGTACAATAAAATAAGCAGCAGGCTAAAAGTTAAACAGTTAAAAAGTCACTAATTTAAAAAGCAAATGGAATAAGCAGCAAGATGAAGGGTCTGTGATGTTAAAAACCGAATAGCAGCATATAATTGAGCAAGTTAAAAAACGCAGGCTAAGCGCGGGGTGTACCTCGCACTCACCGGCACTATCGTCTGCGCGTCCGGCTCAGCATCCGAGTTATATTGCTGGCCGGAAGTGGAAATTGACATGGGGAGGGGCTGTGTATCTCCGCGCAATCGGCAATGCAATGCCGTGGCGGACCGGAGATACAGCGGGAGAGCGGGAATGCGGCGGCGGCGACGGGAGTCAACACGCCCCCAGCAGGCCCCCTCGGTAAGGAGAATGGAGTAAAATTGATTGCCCCTCACCCTAAGGCAACGTTCCCCAAACCAGTACAATAGAATAAGCAGCAGGCTAAAAGTTAAACAGTTAAAAAGTCACTAATTTAAAAAGCAAATGGAATAAGCAGAAAGATGAAGGGTCTGTGATGTTAAAAACCGAATAGCAGCATATAATTGAGCAAGTTAAAAAACGCAGGCTAAGCGCGGGGTGTACCTCGCACTCATCGGCACTATCGTCTGCGCGTCCGGCTCAGCATCCGAGTTATATTGCTGGCCGGAAGCGGAAATTGACGTGGGGAGGGAGAGGGAGGGGCTGTGTCTCTCCGCGCAATCGGCAATGCAATGCCGTGGCGGACCAGAGACACAGTGGGAGAGCGGGAATGCGGCGGCGGCGACGGGAGTCAACACGCCCCCAGCAGGCCCCCTCGGTAAGGAGAATGGAGTAAAATTGATTGCCCCTCACCCTAAGGCAACGTTCCCCAAACCAGTACAATAGAATAAGCAGCAGGCTAAAAGCTAAGCAGTTAAAAAGTCACTAATTTAAAAAGCAAATGGAATAAGCAGCAAGATGAAGGGTCTGTGATGTTAAAAACCGAATAGCAGCATATAATTGAGCAAGTTAAAAAACGCAGGCTAAGCGCGGGGTGTACCTCGCACTCATCGGCACTATCGTCTTAGTAATCATGGTTGATTGCACATCACATTTTAATTGATGATATTGCAAAACAACAGATCTTGACAGCCCGTAGTAGCCCGTAGAACTACCCATAGTGTTCCACCCTTGTAAGACTAGAATATACAAAGCAAAAAGTCTTGAGCAGCATATAAATGCCAGCGTTATATATTGACTGAAAACCCCACAGGTACGCAGAGGCATAGCAAATATTCTTACATGCTCATACATGATTGGTATTATTAAACTTTAACTTAATAAACACAGTTCGATCAATCTGCACCATTAAAAATAGCTCATTACATATGCAAAAACGCCCCACCCTTGACTGCAAATAAATAATAAGGGGTTGTTTAGCAGCGCTGTTGGCCTTTTGAAGGATGCCCATCATGCGTAAATAATTACTTGCACTGTTTGGTTTCTTTACAATGTTCTTAGTTATTTATAATGGGGCCTGCAAAGATGCATAACGGCAAAGGAAGACTATCATTTTAATAATATTGCTTTGATCAATGATAACTTTAGATGGCTCCTAATTGCCAGTTTGGTAATTAGAGAAGGTTACATGATTATTTTTGGGTAAATGGCAGTTTCTAGAATAAGGGAGTGTTAGGATTTGCCTTTTGGAAAAGCTTTACTCAGTACAGTTGTCCTGAGTTGGTGTTATCAAAAGTCTATTGGCCTAATTGTTTCATTGGGTAACATTTTCAGATGCCATAGGTCTGATCTACTATCTGTTATGAAAAGGTGTGACAAGGTGATAAGCCATTCTTATTTACTGTTAAGGCCTATTTTAAAGCCAATAGAGTACCTTTAATGGCAAATTGTTAATATACTGTGTAGAAGCCTGCACACAGTTATTTTGTTCCATCTAATTTCATAGAATACTCTGGTAACATGGTTTTGGTGTTGGTTTCTCCTGCTCCTTAGCAGGGGATGTATATTATTTGACCAAATGTATACATATTTGTAAGTTTATGAGTGTATATCTGATGGTTGGCTTGTTAGAAATCTTTAGCTCAATATAATATGCCTGTGTTGGCTGTCGGGACAATCCAATGAGATAGGTTATGGGCGTGAGTCATTCATTGGGAAAGGTTATGTCAGATGCCATATATCTGATCTGTTTATAATGAGAAGGTCGGAAAAAGGAAGAATGCCTGACGTATTTATTGTGAAAAGCTTATGTTAAATCCAATACGTTTTTAAGGGTAGACTGTTATTATACCATGGTAAAGCCTGTAGATAGATATTTTCTTACAAGGAATATCACAGATATTTGGAGTAGGCATGGATATTGGTGTTGTTACCCTCTCAAACAACATATTGGTGTACAGGATATGCGCTGTGTTAATCCTCGCAGGACCCTGATAGGAGTGGCTGCATGTTGTTTTGCCAACCGTCCTTTTGTACATATTTGCAGTTTCATGAAGAGTATTTAGCTGTTTGTGTTTTCAGGTAGTTTTTAGAGATGGCCAGTGAAATTCAGCAGCTATAGTTACCTGAGCAAACTATATATTACACACCCACATTGCATCACTCATGACATGGTCAGTGGCATCACTGATGACATCACCAATGACATCTCAAATGACATCACCGATGGCATCATCCAGTGAGTGGGAGTGTTTTCTAAAAGTTTATTAGTGTTAAAAATATATACCACAGTACTACAAAAGTTTAAATTGTATACTTTCTGTACTACTAATGAGTGTTACTATTTGTAGCATTTATTATGTGAGTGGCTGTGTGACTGTGTGTAATCTGTGTGTATCTGTGTGTGAGTGGGTGTCTGGGTGCTGGTAAGAGTATGTGAGTGGCTGTATGGGTGTATAAGTAGGTATGTGAATAGCTGTGTGGGTGAGTGAGTGGCTGTGTGAATGACTATGTTGGTGAGTGAGTGGGGGTGTCAGTGGCTGTATGGGTGTGTGAGTGACTGTATGGGTGGGTCAGTGGGTGTATAAGTGACTGTATGGGTGAGTGAATGGGTGTCTGAATGGCTGTATCAGTGAGTGACTGGCTGTGTCAGTGGCTGTATGGGTGAGTGAGTGGCTGTTTGGTTAAGTGAATTGGTGTGTGAGTGGCTGTATTGGAAAGTATGTGTCTGTGTGAATGGCTATATGGGTAAGTGAGCGGGTGCATGAGTACTTGTATGGATATGTAGAGGGGTATGTAAGTTGTTGTGTGGGTGTGTGAGTGAGTGTGTGATTGGTTTTATGAGTGAGTGAGTGGCTGTGTTCAGAGGCTGCATGGGTGAGTGAGTGGGTGGGTGTGTGAGTGACTGTGTGGGTGAATACGTGGGTGTGTGAGTAGCTGTATGGCTGAGTGTGTGGTTGTGTGACTGGCTTAAGGGTTAGGGACTGGTTGTATGAGTAGCTGTATGGGTGAGTGAATGGCTGTGTGAGTGGCTGTATGAGTGAGTGAGTGGGTGTGTGAATGGCTCTATGAAGGAGTGAGTGGGTATGTGAGTACTGGTATGGGTCTGTCAATGGGTATGTGAGTGGTTGTGGGTGTGTGTGAGTGGGCATACGAGAGGTTGTATGGGGTGTGAATGGGTATGTGAGTGGTTGTGTCGATGATGTCATCAGTGGTGTCATCAGTGATGTTATTTGAGATGTCAACAGTGATGTAACTGACCATGCCATGAGTGATGTAATATGTGAGGTCATAAGCAGTGCATTGTGGGGGTGTAATTTATAGTTATTTCAGGTTACTATAACTGCTGAATTTCACTGGTTTTGTACAAGGCCAACTATAACATCCCTGTAACCTTTGGTTTTTTTTCAGTGAATTTCTAAGGTTTTTTTATTACTATTTCCTAACGATAACGACCCTGTGACCTTTGTTTTTTTAAGTGAATTTCTAAGGTTTTTCAAATTCTATTTCCTAACTATAATATCCCTGTAATTTGTGAATTTCTATGTTTTTTTAACTAGTAGTCGCGTTTGCAGGGAGGTGGAGAAAAGGGGCGGGCCTCCATCCAGCTCTCAGGAATCCTGCTGTGTCAGACTTACTGGAGGTAACAGGAGGGCTTCTGGGCCCCCAAGAACCCTCAGCATCCAAAGAGGGCTTCATCCCACAACCAGCAGTGCACCAGGAGGTGTGTTTGCAGAGCGGTGGAGAAAGAGGGAGTGGCTTCCGAAGACTTCTCTGCAATTCCACTGTGTGGGACTTACTGGAGGTAACAGGTGGGCGTGTTGGGCCCCAAGGACACTATAGAGCCAAGGGGCCTTCATCTCCCAACCAGCAGTGCACCAGGAGGTGTGTTTGCAGAGTGGTGGAGAAAGGGGACGTGGCCTCTATAGTCCTCTCAGCAAAGACAGACTGTGGGACTTACTGGAGGTCACAGGAGGGCTTGTTGGCCCTCAAGGACCCAGAGCATCCAAGGGGACTTGATCCCCCAACCAGCAGTGCCCCAGTAGGTGCGTTTGCAGTGGTGGAGAAAGGGGGCAGGGCCTACGAAAACCTCTCAGCAATACCACTGTGTGGGACTTACTGGAGGTAACAGGAGGGCTTCTTTGCCCCCAAGGACCCTCAGCATCCAAGGGGACTTCATCCTCCAACTGGTAGTGCACCAGGAGGTGCGTTTGCAGAATGGTGGTTAAAGGGGGCGGGGCCTCGGGCGACTTGCCGGTCCGATTTTTTTGCAAATTTACATTGGGAGGGGGTCTGCAGCCCCGCTTGCTGGCCCAATTTCCGCCCCGGGTACCCCATCCCGTGGAGCCAGGCCTTTTTTTCCCTTCATTTTTTTTATAAATTAAAGGGAGGGGGGCTGAGTGGACCCCCTCCCGTGCCACTTTTGGCCCCGGGACCCCATCCCCAGGGCCCAACCTCAATTGTGGCTGCCCTGGTCCCACCCAGGGCACCTTCTTGTCACTGATGGGGACCGTGGGGGGAGCATGAAGACCCCACGGTCCCTGCCAGCTCCCCGCCTCCGGTGGGAGCTGGCTTTGCTTTTACAGAGATGGAGATGCTAACATGCACCTCCCTCTCTGTAAAAGCAATTGTGCTCCGCTTTCAGTAAGCGAGAGCATTCTTAATTCTCTCGCTTGCTGAAAGCGGAGCGCAATTTGCTATGGCTTGGCAGGAGTGGTAAAGATCCCGCCAAGCCATAGCAAGCGGCTATGTCCCACGGGTGGGACCCCGGGACATAGCAGGAATTGGCCATATGGGTGGTGGTCCTCAGAGCCATGTATGGCTCCAGGAGGGGTGCCGCGCAGCCCCCTCCTTTCTTCTTCTAGGGCCTGCCCCGGGGAGGTGGTGGTCCCCGGAACCGAGAATGCCATGTGGCTCTCTTTCCACTTAAAAAAATAAATAAATTGGTCTCTGGGGGTCATGGTGGTCCCCAGGAAGGGTCCCTCAGGGCTCTCCCATTACAAAATAAACAGCCCTGCGGAAGTGGTGGTCCCTGGGCATGGGGGGCCTCGCATTCTGCGAGGCGCCCCCAATTTCTTTCACATTACCCCGTGGATGTGGTGGTCCCTGGGGCTGTGGGGGTAGGCTGTACGGGCCTCCCTCGCATTGATTATCTAAATAGCCCGGGGAGGTAGCGGTCCCCGGGGCTGAATTTATCAGTAATACCCCATTGAGGTGGTGGTCCCTGGGGTTTTATTAACCCTAGGAGAGGGGGCCACATGGGCCACCCTCCTTTATTTTTTTACATTCCCCTGGGATTTGGCCCACCTGGGGGCTTCCTGAAAAAGACGCACGGGAGCCCACACGTCTTTTTTTTTATATTGCTGCAGATTCAGATTTGTGGATCCACCCGCTAATTTGTGGCAAAATTGAACATAAAAAAATGCTTTTAACGCCCGCTGGGGTCCCTGAGGGACCACCCCCCCACAAGGTCAGATATTCCTACCCTGACCTCTTTTTTTTTTTTTTTTAAACATATTTTGTGGGACTCGGCTTGAAGCCGAGTCCCAAGATGGCTGCCAACACTTCCTGGTTGAAGTGCTGCCAGCCAATCAAATTTCAGTAGGACCAACGAGTCTACTGCAAGGATCCGCGTCCCCAGATATCTATATTTTTTAACCTTTAATATCTGACAGCCAGTAGGAAATGTGTATATATCTATATATATATATATCTATATCTATCTATATATATATATCCATGCATTACTCAAAATGGCCGATGGAGAAGGAGCTCTTCCCGAGTGCTCCGGGAGTAAGGGATCGCCATCGGCTTAAATCCCGTGAAAACCCAGCACATCGAACCCAACAAACCAAGATATCACTCAAATTAGCTTAATTAATAGCTCTGTACCTTAGACCTGGAGTATCCGGACCCACACGGCGTAGGAGACTGGCTGCGATCTCCTGCTCCAGACTCATCACGACGATCGCTGGCTTCCTGCTGCGACGGCGAGCCCCAGATTGTGGATCGGGCCCCGGAGACGCCCTCCTCAACCTGCGCCATCGGACACGAGGTCTAGCGGGGCCCTGCTTTGCCTCGATGTGATGACTCCCGTTGACCTACTGGTGACCACCTCGTGTCGGAGGTGCCCCCGCATCCTGTGTGGGCTTCGTGGCTGTCTCGTTGGGTCAACTGTCCTTGCGGGGACCGCCTCGCATCAGAGGTTCAGCGGTCTGCGTGAACTCCGCGACTTGGGTCTGCCGATTTCTCGCGGAGGCATTCACGGGGATGACCCAGCACAGCGGGAGCCGCCCACGTCCTCTTCCCTCCGCTCGGGTCCCGAGTCAACGTCTAACTCTGGGACAGAGGCGAGTGGGCCCTCGACTCACCCGCTGCAACTGGCTTGGCTCTTGCGGGTTCCTGATTAGCCCTGTCCATCTGAGCTGCTGCGCCGCCTCTCGGAGGGACCCGAACGCTCTGATCTCCATGCTGCCGACTCAGTAACAAGGTAAGGGTGTGCCTTCGCCCCGCCCGCAGCAGCGGTAGTTACTCTACACTGGTTCCTAGGGGGCCCAGCTCGTTAGAACTGCTGTGCCGCCTCCTGAAGAGGCCTGACCGGCCGGAGGGCCAACAACCATCCCTGACTTCCGCTCTTCCTCTTTCCCTGACTTTCCCCGCATTGGTACAACGCAGGCTGCCTCCGGGGGTTGTCATCTCGATCTCATGAATCTTAACTTTCAATCTTTGTGCAGATAGCCACTCATTGCCACAGATCGCTGCACTAATAGCTACCTCGCCTCTCTTGGTGCTTTGGTAAATGTTTTGAAAATTTACGCGCACATTGGAAATTTGTCTGGACCTAAAATGGCGGCCGGCTATGAACCCCCGCAACAGTGACCCTAACTTTCAATTTATGGTCCCCTGGTGTCCAGAGCCTCAAGCCTCCATTTTGGGGAGATATTCCCCTCGAACTCCATCAGCTCTCCATCGGAAGATGGCGTCCACCTCCCACACTAATGGCCAGCAAAATAGGACTTACTAAGCAAGCTAAAAAGCGGCGGATATCTTGGAAAGGCTTCAACCCTCAACAATGCCCTCTCTAGACAAGAGAGGATATCAAAGAAACAGTGTAGGACAACTCTAAATATGGCAGAAATGAAGTAAAAAAAGAAAAAAAAAGAGTGTCCCTAAGAAGTAAGGAATTAATGAA
This sequence comes from Calotriton arnoldi, assembly GCA_963921515.1. Classification (NCBI taxonomy): domain Eukaryota; kingdom Metazoa; phylum Chordata; class Amphibia; order Caudata; family Salamandridae; genus Calotriton; species Calotriton arnoldi. Next base: position 1,030,493 of record CAWUFW010007135.1, read on the forward strand.
GAAGGTCCCCAAATTAGGACCAACAAGGTCCAACAAGATTGAAAATGTGGCGGCCATCTTGGAATGGTACTAACTTCCACCAGTGCTTACACCCGACAGATAATGAATAATGTTACCAGCGAATTGGTGAAGGAAGGAAGCAGAGAGTGAATCTCTGAGAAATAAGGAAATAAAGAAGTGAAGGAAAGAGAAAGTGAAAAGAAAAAAAGAAAGTGAGAAGAAAAAAAAAAAATGGAGAAAAACCTAGAACCCTCAGGCCTCCATGCCTTCACCATTACCTATCCTCCCAATCTTTCCAAAAATGCAGCCAAGAAGTTCAAGCACAGGCTAATGAAAACTCACCCTGAGACTCTTATTTCAGATCCCTACTTCTGCATCAGCAAAGGCATACTATCAAATGACCTCATCTTCCACACCCAAAAACGTGCACAGTGGAGAAATATCTTCTACTCCATGCTTCGAATCTCCAATGTCAAAAAACTAGGCCTGGGCGGTAAAATCCGCTCCGCTCGCGGAATTTGTGGAATTTTGGCAAGTCCGCGTTCGGAATTTTTTCCTTGTTCGCGCTTTCAAAATGGGTGTTCGCGCACGCGGTAGCGACTTACCGGGATCCCTGCATTCGCCGACGGGTTTTCCTATCCGGCCGCGCGATCCCGCGAGAGTGTGCGATCGCGAACACGTCATTCAGACGCGCCATCGGACATCCGCGTTCGCGAACAGGAAACACGCATCGCGAACGGCGGGACAAGTGAAACAAGATGGCCGCGCCAATTGGCGACCGCATGGGCAAGTTCGCGATATATTTCCCCCCGAGCACGCAAACAGCGTCCCCGAACAGGAAAAACGCATCGCGAACGGGCGGAACAAGCAATTCCGCGTGCTCCGGGAATTCTGCGTAGCTCGCGGAGATTTTTTACATCTTCGCGGAACTTTGCGAAACGCGATTACGCAAATTCCGCCCACCACTAAAAAAAAACCCCTCATGCCCTCAGATTGTCGGTAACCGCCTCGGACTTCTGCACTGCGAATGCTACCATATCCATATACAACAGTGGTAATATCCTTATACAAGCCTCTAATGTCAATCTCGCTATCATAGACGAGATCTTCCCTACTCTCAAGAAAGCAGTGAACAGCAAGAAAAACACACTCCCCGCCAATACTCATCCCGATTATCCAGAAGACACTTCTACAACTCTTCTACAAAATCCCATAACGTATTCAATTGAACCTAAATCTCTCCACACCCCCAATGACCCCTACCCCTTCGTCACAACGGTCTCAACCACACCTGGGTCCCCTGGCCCAGGATGGACAGGGATACTCTTAGCTACCGGCCATCCCAATGCAGACACACCCCTGATATCCTTGATGACCAAGGGAGAATCCACCAACCCGGATTCCACCCCCGACACCCCACTCGCCCCACCTACAGTTGAGCTGTCATGCAAAGCTCCCCATGACTTGCCATCTACCCTGATATTTGATCGGCACCTAACACCCTCGATACTCTCTCCGCTCACCCAAAGTCACCACTCAACGACCATACCCCGCTCACATGCTTCAGCCCCTATCATGCTATCACCTCTCAAGGCCATCCCCCTCATTCATTTGGTCCCACCAACAAACCTCCATGATCAACTAACCCCATCGGATCCTAATATCGATATCCCCATGCAACCAGATAACGAGATCCCCATGCAACCAGACCTTACTTGCGGACCTCCCCCTATAATAAAACACACGCCTATACACATAACTAATTACCCTAACTCTGATTGGATCGCACGATTCAAGGAGTTAGCCATCGGCCTATCCCATCTCAAGGACAAAATGCAAAATCTATCAACCATCACCAAAGAACTCCTAAAAGCACACAGAGCCACTAGTGCCACCGTGAACCGAATCAGTTACCAAACTAGCAGATACATCACCAAGAATTCACACCCTGAGGACACTAGACAGAGTAAGATACCTTCCCCCAACGACCCATCTCGTCCTAGGAGGGCAATTGCTGAACTATCTGACAATGACATATATGACCTCCTCATATCCTATGCCAGTCCTACAGACAACAGTAAGTCTCTACGTGGCACTATCCAATCCATTCAAACCAAACCCACTCACAACTACAGATCCATTAATAGAGAAAACCTAACAAATATCAACATAGTGAAGACTGCTCTCACCCATTCGACCAGCAAGATAAAGTGTGCACTCATCAATTGCATATCTGCTAGCAAACATGCTCCCGACATTTACGATCTCATCCTCTCGAATGATCTGACATTATCGTCCTTACTGAAACATGGCTAAATAGTTCCTCCTCTCCCATCCTAGACCTACTGGTCCCTCCTAGTCATGATATAATCCGCCTAGACAGAACCGTGAAACCTGGTGGTGGGTTAGCCTGCATTTATCTAAACACAATCTCAGTCAATCAAGCAAACTCCATCTCTCTATCCTCCTGTGAATATCTCTGTATCAACATCTCCGATGACAAGTGCCTCACCAGCAAACTTCACATAATATGCCACCCCCCGGGTGATAATCTGACGTTCATCGATGAGTTAATGGAAGTCATTACATCCAACGACAACTCACAAGTGCCGCAGATTTTCCTGGGAGACTTCAATCTCCATTGGAACAACACAAGCGATCATGATGTAAGCTGTCTTAAATCCTTTCTGTCAGATCAGGATCTGTCCCAATTCTGTGACAGTCCAACCCACAACAAGGGAGAGATATTAGACCTCATCACAGCGAACACGAACACTTTATCATTAGAATCCATCACCTCATGTGACTGGACTGACCACTACAGCATTTTCTTCTCCATCAATATTGAGGTAATTCCAAAAAGATGCCAACCTACAAAAACAAAACAATGGAAAAGGAATATCCAAAATATTAACCCCATCACCCTGGTAAACCGATGCAACTCCGCCCTGATTCCCACGACAGGCATGGTTGACGTCCATGACCGCACAGTCTTTTACAATTCCACTATGCTTGAAATTCTTGACTCTACAGCGCCCCTCCAAGAAAAAAACGTTTCCTCCAAAATTTCCAAACCATGGTTCAATGAGAACCTGAACTCTGATCGGCGCAAGCTAAGATCAGCTGAAAGACTATGGAAATCAGCACCCTCCATTGATCACCTATATCACCTTAGAGTGCTGAGGAATACATACCACAGGAAAATCCTAAAGGCTAAGGCAGACTTCTTTAAAACCCAGCTGAACCAAGCCATTAACCGTCCCAAAAAACTATTCGAAATTGTCAAACAACAATCGCGCAACACTCCTAACGCGATGGAACTAAGCGATTCGGCTACCCCTAATTGCGATGAGCTTGCCAATTTCTTCCTAGAAAAGACAAAATCCATTGAATACGACATTCAATCTAAGAAGGCCCTTCCACAAACTATTGCTCATGAGTCTACATTTTACTCACAGATCAAGGACCATTTTAGTATTCCAATTGAAATTCCCAAAAACAATGCATCTTGGCACACCTTCTCGCCCATCCCTGAATACGAAATCTTTAACACTCTTCTAGCGATTAACCCCTCCAATCACTTCTCTGATCCATTACCTCCTTCTCTATTCAAAATGATAAAAACCTCCATTCTACCCTTATGGTCAAAGATTGTAAACGCCTCTCTGAGACAAGGCTCCATACCTGACTGTCTTAAAGTAGGGCAGGTCACACCTATACTAAAGAAAGCCAACTCCCTCTCCTCAGAGCTCAACAACTACCGCCCTATATCCAACATCCCCACTTTGGCGAAACTGCTAGAAAAATGTGTACAAATTTAATTATGCAACCACATCGAGAATTACAACCTCCTAGACAAACACCAATCCGGCTTCCGTCAAGGTCACAGCACTGAATCTGCACTGACCCACATAATGGATGACATACTAAAAATGTTAGACCATAGCGAATCATGTCTATTGATACTTCTCGATTTATCCTCCGCTTTCGACACGGTTAAGCATGACAACCTATTGTCCCTACTGGAACGTAGGATGGGCCTAACTGGCCCAGTGTTACAATGGTTCACCTCCTTCCTAAATAACAGAACCCAAAGAATCATGATGAAGCAATCACTTTCTCAACCCTCCATGGTCACCATAGGGGTTCCACAGGGCTCAGCACTTTCACCCATTCCTTTTAATCTACTCATGGAACCCCTGGCAAACGCACTGAACTCTGCGAACATTCTATATCACCTGTATGCGGACGACACACAACTGTATATGAAAATCTCCTCTCCAGATGACTTCATCGCCCTCAACGCTATTGTACATAATACTCAAAGCTGGCTCACTGGCAACCACCTCATGCTTAACACCAAAAAAACAGAATCCCTTCTCATCTCCCCTCCCAATCACACACCCAAGATAGACTTATGGCTGAAGCATCTAACTTCCTTAGACTGCGCTCCCCACATCATTGACTCCGCGAAATCCTTAGGAGTCACCTTACAAACACTTGAATATGCAGGCGCAAATCAATAATGCCACCAAGGGAGCTAATCATCAGAAGAGTATCCTAAGGAAACTTAAACCCTTCCTCCCACAGACCGACTTAAAAATGGCGGTGAAAGCCCTAGTGTTACCAAGATTGGACTATGGAAGCACCACTCTATGCGGTCTTCCCAAATACAAGCTGGCCCCGCTGAGGGCATCTCTTAACGCTGCGGCCAGACTGGTCTCAGGAACTAAAAGAAATAACCACATTTCTCTGACCTTGAAAGTTCTGAACTGGCTACCCTACGAGGCAAGAATACAACTAAAGATCGCCTGCATAACCCATAAAGCCCTGCATAGCAATACCCCCAGTTACTTAGCACAAAAGCTAGAGCGGTCGGGAGGATGCAGACAATCGCGAAGTGCGAGTTCACTACTACTGAAACCACAATCCTTCCATAAAAAGAGAACTGGTTGCAGAGCATTCTCAGGGATCGCACCGAATATTTGGAACTCCCTACCTCCAGATGTACGCAGAATCTCTTTCTTTACCTCCTTCAAAAAAGAAGTAAAAATGCTTCTAATGAACAAATTCACATCCTAAGACTTTAATTCTTTGATGACTACTAGCCACCTATGGTATCCATATACCACTGCCTACCTCTCTTGTATTGAATGGCGAATATCGAATGTATGTATATTACCCCAATCATCTAATGTTTAATAACTGTGTATTGTAAAGTGCTCTGATACCCTCGCGGGTCATGTTCGCGCTATATAAAACTTTATAAATAAAATAAAAAATAAATATATATATATATATATTCACTGAAAAAACCATAGGTTTTAGGGACAGTTATAGTTACTTGGACATTGCACTCGTACAAAACCCGTGAAATTCCCCCGTTATAGTTAGTTCAGCTAACTATAACTCGCGCCCCGCAATGCACTGCTGATGACGTCACATATTACATCACTCATGACATGGTCAGTGACATCACTGATGACATCTCAAATGACATCACTGATGACATCACTGATGACATCACTGATGACATCATCCAGTGACTGTGTGTTTCTGTAAAGTTTAAATATTTTTAATATATATAGGAAAAGACGTATTGAAGAATGAGTGGGTGTGTAAGTGTCTGTATGGATGATTTAGTAGGTGCGTGACTGACTCTATAAGTGAGTGATTTAACGTATCTTACTGAATGCATGGGTTAGTGACTAAACTGGATGAATGTCTGTATCCGTCTGTCTGTTGCTGTGTAAGTGGCTGCATGTGTTTGTGAATAGCTACATGAGTGTCTATATGAGTTATTGAATGCTTGTCTGAGTATCTGTATGGGTGCCTGAGTGTTTGTGTGGGAGGGGTGTGTGCAACTCTGTGCATAGATGTGTGAGTGGGTGATTCACTGGGTGGATGGTTTCAAGAGTGCATCTGTGATAGACTGTATGGGTGGGTAAGTGTGTGTAAGAGTGTGTTAGTGAGTGAATGTATGTCCCAGTGGTACATGTGTGAGTAACTACATATGTGAAAGGCAGTATATATGTGTGTTGGAGTATATAAATAGCTATAAGCAAGAGTGAGTGATTGTGATAGTGGCTGTATGGATGAGTGTGTGCTTGTATCAGTGATTGTATAAGAGCTTAACAATGTGCTACTATTTGTATGAGTAAGTGAGCTGGTGTGTGTATAACTGTATAGGTGAGTAAATGGCAGTGTGTTTAATTATTTGCATGACTGACTAGGTGTGTGAGTATCTCTATGGATGAGTGGCGTTGTTTGAGTGTCTATATAGGAGTAAGAGTGCATATGATAGTCCTGTACTGAGTGACCGTAAGTATGAGTGACTGTACGGGTGAGTGAGTGGATGTGTGTGTGTAGACCTAAGAATCAGTGAGTGGGTATGTAGTTATTGGTGTTGGAGTGTCTATGGTTTTGCGAATGGCAGTCTGTAATTTAGAGTGGGTGTATCAAAGGTTATATTAGGGTGTGAGGAGGTGCATCAGATTATCACGTGGATGATGTCATCAGTGATGTCATTTGAGATGTCATCAGTGATGTCATCAGTGATGTCACTGACCATGTCATGAGTGATGTAATATGTGACGTCATCAGCAGTGCATTGCGGGCGCGAGTTATAGTTAGCTGAACTAACTATAACGGGGGAATTTCACGGGTTTTGTACGAGTGCAATGTCCAAGTAACTATAACTGTCCCTAAAACCTATGGTTTTTTCAGTGAATTTCAAAGGTTTTTTAAATGCTAATTTGTAACTATAACGTGTCTGAAACCTATGGTTTTTTCAGTGAATTTCAAAGGTTTTTTAAATGCTAATTTGTAACTATAACGTGTCTGAAACCTATGGTTTTTTCAGTGAATTTCAAAGGTTTTTTAAATGCTAATTTCTAACTATAACGTGCCTGAAACCTACGGTTTTTTCAGTGAATTTCAAAGGTTTTGTAAATGACAATTTTTAAATGTATTAATTGTTATATTAATTTTTTTCATACTGATTTACTACATTTTTAGAAACAATTTTTTTTTACATATTTTATTTTTTAAATTACATTGTAATTACATTATACATTACATTACAAAAAATACTTTCTCAGAATGAATTACTTTAGTTTAAATACTTTGCAGATAGGCAATAGACTTTTAAGTACAGTAGTTACAGTTGTTGCAATGGGCAACACATTTTCAAACACAATGCAACATTCAGCTCAATGTGAATTTCTAGTTAAATGCAATTAGTTACTTTATGGATTACTTTTGTAACCACAGGACTGGATCCTAGATTCAGTCCTGGTACATCTCCTGTAAACAGTTGAGTAAAAGCGTTTTGGTTACAGTCGTGATTTTTAAGGAATATTATTGTATTTTAAAAGTTGACACTTAGAAACTTTTTCTCATAGAATCACCAATGTTATCCTATGGAAGGAAATTCACTTAGCAGGTAAAAACTGTTATCGTTACTTTTTCTTACTCAGTGTTGGATCCTGGATCCAGCACTGGTGCATCTCCTGTAAACAGTTGAAAGAATGCGTTTAACTCATACAGGCGATTTTTAAGGAATATTTGTAGTTTGTGAAAATCAACACTTTGAAACTTTTTTGCTGAAAACCAGTCAATCTTAGCCTATGAAGGAAATTCAAGTTACCGGTAAGTACGGTTAAAATTACTTTTGAGGATCAGTACTGGGCTGAAAGATGCAGCACTGAGGTCTCTCCTGATAACAGGTGAGTAAATCGGAATTCGTATTTCGGCTGATTTTAGAGGAATATTTTAAAGTTCCAAAACTCCACACTTAGAAGAATTTCCAAGTGAAACCAGTCAATGTTAGCCTATGGAAGGAAATTCAAGTTACTGGTAAGTACGGTTAAAATTACTTTTCAGGACCAGTACTGGGCTGAAAGATGCAGCACTGAGGTCTCTCCTGATAACAGGTGAGTAAATCGGAATTCGTATTTCGGCTGATTTTAGAGGAATATTTTAAAGTTCCAAAACTCCACACTTAGAAGAATTTCCAAGTGAAACCAGTCAATGTTAGCCTATGAAGGAAATTCAAGTTACCGGTAAGTACGGTTAAAATTACTTTTGAGGATCAGTACTGGGCTGAAAGATGCAGCACTGAGGTCTCTCCTGATAACAGGTGAGTAAATCGGAATTCGTATTTCGGCTGATTTTAGAGGAATATTTTAAAGTTCCAAAACTCCACACACAGAAGAATTTCCAAGTGAAACCAGTCAATGTTAGCCTATGAAGGAAATTCAAGTTACCGGTAAGTACGGTTAAAATTACTTTTCAGGACCAGTACTGGGCTGAAAGATGCAGCACTGAGGTCTCTCCTGATAACAGGTGAGTAAATCGGAATTCGTATTTCGGCTGATTTTAGAGGAATATTTTAAAGTTCCAAAACTCCACACTTAGAAGAATTTCCAAGTGAAACCAGTCAATGTTAGCCTATGGAAGGAAATTCAAGTTACTGGTAAGTATGGTTAGAATTACTTTTCAGGACCAGTACTGGGCTGAAAGATACAGCACTGAGGTCTCTCCTGATAACAGGTGAGTAAATCGGAATTCGTATTTCGGCTGATTTTAGAGGAGTATTTGCACAATGGTGAAGGGAGGGGGCAGGGCCTGAGGTGACATCTGTGCAAACGCGCCCCGTTGCGCGTTTTAAGTTGGGGGATTAAGTCCCCTTGAATCCTGAGGGTCCCTAGGGGCCAACTAGCCCACCAGGAACCTCCAATATGCGCCAGGGGGCTGCGTTGCAGAGACGTGTAGAGAGGCCACACCCCTTTTTACACCTCTCTGCAACGCAGCTCTGTGGCGCTTTCTGGATGTACCTGTTGGGCTAGTTGGCCCCCAGGGACCCTCAGGATTGAAGGGGATTTAATTCCCCATCTTAAAACGCGCCACTGGGCCTGTTTGCACACATGTCACCTGAAGCCCCGCCCTCCCTTCACCACTGTGCAAACGCGCCCGTGGCGCGTTTTAAGTTGGGGGATTAAGTCCCCTTGAATCCTGAGGGTCCCCGGAGTCCAACTAGCCCACCATATACCTCCAAAAGCGCCACAGAGCTGCGTTGCAGAGAGGTGTAAAAGGGGTGTGGCCTCTCTACACGTGTCTGCAACGCAGCCCCCTGGCGCATATTGGAGGTTCCTGGTGGGCTAGTTGACCCCCAGGGACCCCCAGTATTCAAGGGGAATTCGTTCCCCCTCTGCAAACGCGCCAGGGGGCGCGTTTGCAGAGTGGTGAAGGAAGGGGGCGGGGCCTGCGGGCCCGATCGTTTAAAAAAAAATAATAATAATTTTATCCCCTGAAGGGGGGCTGTGTGGCCCCCCTTCCTTTTTCCTGTTTTTATGCCCTGGGGACCCCATCCCCCAGGGCCTTACCCCTTTTTTTTAATTAAAAAAAAAAACGGGAAGGGGGCCGCGTGGCCCCCCTTCCCTGGGCCTGTATTGGCCCCGGGGACCCCATCCCCCGGGGCATGGCCTTTTTATTTTTATTCTTTGGAGGGGGCTGCGTGGCCCCCTCCTCTGGCCATTTAAGGCCCCGGGGACCCCATCCCCCGGGGCCGGCCTTTCCATTTTTTTTTAATTTTTCTTTTTTTGGGGAGGGGGCCGCGTGGCCCCCTCCTGGGCCACTACTTGCCCCGGGGACCCCATCCCCCGGGGCTGGCCCTCTCCGTTGGGGACTGTGGGGGGTCCCCAATCCCCCCACAGTCCCGCCGGCTCCCCACGTCCCTTGGGAGCCGGCATTGCTGTTCCACATGGGGAGCAGCTGACATGCTGCTCCCCATGTGGAAAAGCAATGTGCTTTGGATATTGGAAGAGAGAGCAGGTTTCCCTGCTCTCTCTTCCAATATCCAAAGCAGTTTGCTACGGCAGGACGGGAGCCGCGAGGCTCCCGTCCTGCCATAGCAAACTACAGTGTCCCGGGGGTAGGCACCCCGGGACACTGCAGGAGCCGGCCCTGGGGGGTGGCGGTCCCCAGGGCCATCAAGGGCTCCAGGAGTGGGGCCGCGCGGCCCCCCTCCCTACATCAGCACAGCCCCGGGGAGGTGGTGGTCCCCGGGGCTTCGGGGGTCCAAAACGGACCCCCATTTTAATTTGTTAGTGCCCCGTGTGGGGGGGCTGGAGCCCCCCCACACAGGTTGTTAAATTAATTTAAAAAAAGCCCCGGGGAGGTGGTGGTCCCCGGGGCTGCGGGAGGGCTCAGAGCCCTCCCGCACCATTTTTTTTAAAAAGCCCCGGGGGGTGGCGGTCCCCGGGGCTTGGGGGGGCCCTTTGAGGCCCCCCACACATTAAATTATCCCCCCCCACCATGCCCCCGGGACTTGGGCCACCCGGGGGCCAATTAACATCGAAGCGCGGGAGACCGCGCTTTGATTTTTTTTTTTCGGCAGGATTCGCGCACCCTGAGCGCATCCTGCCGATTTAAAAAAAAAAATATGCTTTTTTGCCCAGGGGTCCTTGTGGGACCCCCTGAGCAGGCCTAGGGGTTAGGGTGTTTCTACCCTGCCCCCTTTGTGCGTTTTGCGCACTTGTTTCTTTTTTTTTTCTCGGCGGGATCCGCGCACCCTAAGCGCATCACGCCGATTTAAAAAAAAAAAAAAATCTTTTTTCTGCCCAGGGGGTCCTTACCCCCTGAGCAGACCTAGGGGGTCAGGGTGTTTCTACCCTGCCCCCTTTTTGCGCTTTGCGCACTCGTTTCTGTCCCTCGGTTCTACCGAGGGACAAAATGGCTGCCAACACTTCCTGAATCGGAATGTTGACAGCCAGCTGACAGCCAATTAGCATGCAGCTCGTGATCGGGACGGTGCGCGCAGGGTGCGCTGAGGGTACGCGGATCCGACGCGCCCATAGATATATATGTGACTTTACTTGTGAATTTCTCAGGAACTACTGAACGGATTTACACCATTTAAGCAAAAGGCACCAGTCTGAACCAAGGGCTACCTCTTTGCCAAATTTGGTGTAATTCCGTTCAGCAGTTCGGGCTGTAGCTGCGACTAAAGGTTCCTATGGAAAAATGAATGGGGAAAACGCGTTTTGGGACCCCCTTTTTCTCGGCCCCCGCTTCACGTATCACCCCGAGACTTTCAGGGTAGGAGCGGAGCGGAGCGCCCCAACAAGTTGGAAACTTTCACGAAGATTCGTCAACCGGCGCCAACGTTATTTCAAATAGAATGTCGCGGATTTCCTATGGATAATAGGTTGTAACTATAACTATCTACTGGCGACCGCCAGTAGATAATATATATTCACTGAAAAAACCATAGGTTTTAGGGACAGTTATAGTTAGTTGGACATTTCACTCGTACAAAACCAGAGAAATTCCCCAGTTATAGTTAGTTCAGCTAACTATAACTCGCGCCCCCGCAATGCACTGCTGATGACGTCACATATTACATCACTCATGACATGGTCAGTGACATCACTGATGACATCACTGATGACATCTGAAATGACATCACTGATGACATCATCCAGTGAATGTGTGTTTCTGTAAAGTTTAAATATGTTTAATATATAGGGAAAGGCGTATTGAAGAATGAGTGGGTGTATAAGTGTCTGAATGGATGATTTAGTACGTGCGTGAGTGACTCTACAAGTGAGTGATTAAACGTATCTTACTGAATGTATGGGTTAGTGACTAAACTGTGTGAATGTCTGTATCCGTCTGTCTGTTGGTGTGTAAGTGGATGCATGGATGTGCGAATAGCTACATGAGTGTCTATATGGGTTATTGATTGGTTCTCTGAGTATCTGTATGGGTGCCTGAGTGTTTGTGTGGGTGGGGTGTGTGTGACTCTGTACATAGATGTGTGAGTGGGTGATTCACTGGGTGCATGATTTCAAGAGTGCATCTGTGATGGACTGCTTGGGTGGGTGAGTGTGTGTATGGGTGGGTTAGTGAGTGAATGTATATCTCAGTGGTACATGTGCGAGTAACTAAATATGTAAAAGGCAGTATATATGTGTGTTAGAGTATTTAAATGGCTATAAGTGAGAGTGTGTGATTGTGAGAGTGGCTGTAAGGATGCGTGTATGCTTGTATCAGTTATTGTATAAGAGCTTAAGAATGTGCTAGTATTTGTATGAGTAGGTGAGCTGGTGTGTGTATAACTGTATAGGTGAGTAAAGGGTAGTTTGAATAATTATTTGTATGACTGACTAGGTGTGTGAGTACCTCTATGGATGAGTGGCGGTGTGTGAGTGTTTATATAGGTGTATGAGTGCGTATGATAGTCCTGTACTGAGTGACTGTAAGTATGAGTGACTGTACGGGTGAGTGAGTAGATGTGTGTGTGTAGACTTAAGAATTAGTGATTGGGTATGTAGTTATTGGTATTGGAGTGTGTATGGTTTTGAGAATGGCAGTCTGTAATTTAGAGTGGGTGTATCAAAAGTTATATTAGGGTGTGAGAAGATGCATGAAATTATCACATGGATGATGTCATGAGTGATGTCATTTGAGATGTCATCAGTGATGTCATCAGTGATGTCACTGACCATGTCATGAGTGATGTAATATGTGACGTCATCAGCAGTGCATTGCGGGGGCGCGAGTTATAGTTAGCTGAACTAACTATAACGGGGGAATTTCTCTGGTTTTGTACGAGTGAAATGTCCAACTAACTATAACTAACCCTAAAACCTATGGTTTTTTCAGTGAATTTCAAAGGTTTTTTAAATGCTAATTTCTAACTATAACGAGTCTGAAACCTATGGTTTTTTAAGTGAATTTCAAAGGTTTTTTAAATGCTAATTTCTAACTATAACGTGCCTGAAACCTATGGTTTTTTAAGTGAATTTCAAAGGTTTTTCAAATGCTAGTTTCTAACTATGCCTACAGAGGTAGAACATGTGAAGAAAGAAGAAAAAACGCACAGAAAAAAGCAAAAGAAATGCAGAAAGAAGCAACAGAAGTCCACAAAGACAAAGAAAAGTGCAGGAAGAAGCAAAAGATGTGCAGAAAGAACCAACAGAGGAGCAGAAAAAGGCCTTGTTGCAAAATCATCCTGTGCCCACAACTTTTCAGACGGGTACTGGTGGTAACTGACTCTGACTAACCAGGGCCAGTGCTATGCTAAAAGACACTTAGAATACAGTGAAAACACCTACATACACTAGGGAACACTATGCGTTGGGGTACCCCTGTGATTAGCATGACCTCCTCTGTAAGTCCCTAGTACATAATAGGGCAGGGGGATTAAAACTACCTCTTAAAACGCGCTACGGGGCGCGTTTGCACAGTGGTGAAGGGAGGGGGGCCTGAGGTGACATGTGTGCAAACGCGCCCCGTGGTGCATTTTAAGTTGGGGGATTAACTCCCCTTGAATCCTGAGGGTCCCTGGGGCCCAACTAGCCCACCAGGTACCTCCAGTATGCGCCAGAGAGCTGCGTTGCAGAGAGGTGTAAAAAGGGGCGTGGCCTCAGAACACCTCTCTGCAACGCAGCCCCCTTGCGCAAACTGGAGGTTCCTGGTGGGCTAGTTGACCCCCAGTATTCAAGGGGAAGTCGTTCCCCATCTGCAAACGCGCCAGGGGGCGCGTTTGCAGACTGCTGCAAGAAGGGGGCGTGGCCTCCGGCGCGATGCCGGTCTTTTTTTTATTTATTTTTTTAAGAAGGGGGGCTGTGTGGCCCCCCTTTTTTTTCTAATTTATTGGCGCTGGGGACCCCATCCCCCAGGGCCTGCCCCCTATTTTGTTTTAAAAAAAAAAAAATTTGGAAGGGGGCCACGTGGACCCCCTCCCGAGGCCTTAATCGGCCCCGGGGACCCCATCCCCCGGGGCATGGCCTTTTTATTTTTTTTTCAATGTTTTGGAGGGGGGCTGCGTTGCCCCCCTCCTCAGGCCACTTATGGCCCCGGGGACTCCATCCCCCGGGGCCGGCCTTTGTTTTTTTAAAATTTTTATTTTTTTATTTAACATTTTGGGGAAGCGGGCCGCGTGGCCCCCCTCCCGGGCCACTTGTAGCCCCGGGGACCCCATCCCCCGGGGCTGGCCCTCTCCATTGGGGACCGTGGGGGTCCCCAATCCCCCACGGTCCCGCCGGCTCCCCGCGTCCCTCGGGAGCCGGCATTGCTTTCCACATGGGGAGCTGCTAAGATGCAGCTCCCCGTGTGGAAAAGCAATCGTCTTTGGTTTTGGAAGAGAGAGCAGGTTCCCTGCTCTCTCTTCCAAAACCAAAGCAGTTTGCTATGACAGGACGGGAGCCGCGAGGCTCCCGCCCTGTCATAGCAAACAGCAGTGTCCCAGGGGTAGGCACCCCGGGACACTGCAGGAGCCGGCCCTGGGGGGTGGTGGTCCCCAGGGCCATCACAGGCTCCAGGAGTGGGGCCGCGCGGCCCCCCTCCCAACATATTCAAAGCCCCGGGGAGGTGGTGGTCCCTGGGGCGTGTGGGGGGGCTCGAGCCCCGCCACACAGGTAATTAAATTTTAAAAAAAGAAGCCCCGGGGGGTGGCGGTCCCCGGGGCTGCGGGAGGGCCGAGTGCCCTCCCGCACGATTTTAAAATCAAAGCCCTGGGGGCTGGCGGTCCTTAGAGGCCCCCCAAAATATGTTAATAAACCCCCACATGCCCCCGGGACTTGGCCCACCCGGGGGCCAAATAACAACGAAGCGCGGGAGCCCGCGCTTCGTTTTTTTTTTTCACGGCGGGATCCGCGCATCCTAAGCGCATCCTTGTGGGACCCCCTGAGCAGGCCTAGGGGGTCAGGGTGTTTCTACCCTGCCCCCTTTTTGCATTTTGCGTACTTGTTTTTCTCTTTTCTTGTGCCTCGGTTCTACCGAGGCACAAGATGGCTGCCAACACTTCCTGGTTTGGAGTGTTGACACCCAATTAGCATACAGCTCGTGATCGGGAGGGTGCGCGGATCCTCCATGCCTATAGATATATATGTGTTTTTACTTTTGATTTTCTCAGCAACTACTGAACGGATTTACACCATTTAACAAAAAGGGTTCTTTCTGAACCAAGAACTACCTCTTTGCCAAATTTGGTGTAATTCCGTTCAGCAGTTCGGGCTGTAGCCGTGTCTAAAGTTCCCTATGGAAAATTGCATGGGGAAAACATGTTTTGGGGCCCCCCTTTTTTCTCGGCCCCCGCTTGACAAATCACCCTGAAACTTTCAAGATAGGAGCGGACCGGAGCGGGCCATAAGTTTTGAAAATTTCGCGAAGATTCATCAACCGGCGCCAAAGGTATTGGAAATAGAATGTTGCGAATTTCCTATGGAAAATAGGTCCTAACTATAACTATCTACTGGCGACCGCCAGTAGATTATATATATATATATATATATATATATATATATATATATATATATATATATGTTATTCACCAATTTCCCCACCGGGAAGTGACAGAGCACTCACTGGTTTACAAACTTCAATTTTTATTGCGGCAGACACGTTTCAGCGATTACGCCTTTCTCAGTGCCATGATGCACAAGTTTTCACATTGCCCACTTTAAAATGTTCATGTCTTCCATTCATTGGACAGGTAGACAATGGTGAGGGAAGACGGACTGCAAAATAGTTCACTATGACCGCCATCTTAACATGTAGATTTCAACAAATTTCTCTTAGTGAGTGTGATTGTGTGATCAAAAAAATAAATTTTAGTAATAATGATTTCACTTAGTAGAGACGAGTCAAACAGGACACCAATTCAGCCATTCTTATTTTCTCTCACCAACTATCGGCTGATTGAAGAATCGGTCACCGGCCCTGAGGTTTTCCTGACCTTCGACAGGTACTTGTCCGTTGGATTTGGTTATAGTAGCCAAATTCCATACATTAAGTAGTGACGACCTTGTGTCGACGGGCACAGTAATCCTGGAGCTCAGCGGTGGTTCAGGCAGTTCCAACAATAACTCTCCCACCAAATTGCCACAATATACTGCCAAACAACTTGAGGGCGGGTGCCTCCATCATGACAGTGGCCTCACGAAACACATTATTCACCTATTTCCCCACTGGGAAATCACGGAGCACTCATCGGTTTACAAACTTCAATTTTTATTGCGGCAGACGCGTTTCAGCGATTACACCTTTCTCAGTGCCATGATGCACAAGTTTTCACATTGCCCACTTTAAAATGTTCATGTCTTCCATTCATTGGACAGGTAGACAACAGTGAGGGAAGACGGACTGCGTAGTAGTTTACTTCTATGTCCGCCATCTTAACATGTAGATTTCAACAAATTTCTCTTAGTGAGTGTGACTGTGTGATCGAAAAAATTCATTTTAGTAATGATTTCACTTAGTAGAGACGAGTCACACAGCGCACCAATTCAGCTATGCTTATTTTCTCCCACCAATTATGGGCTGATTGAAGAATCAGTCCCTCGCCCTGCCCTTTTCCTGACCTTCGACAGGTACTTGTCCGTTGGATCTGGTTATAGTAGCCTAATTCCATACATTAAGCAATGACAACCTTGTGTCGACGGGCACAGTAATCCTGGAGTTCAGCGGTGGTTCAGGCAACCCAACAATAACTCTTCCACCCAATTGTCACAATATACTGCCTAACAACTTGCGGGAGGGTGCCTCCGTCGTGACTGTGGCCTCATGAAACACATTATTCACCAATTTCCCCACCAGGAAGTCACGGAGCACTCATCGGTTTACAAACTTCAATCTTTACTGCGGCAGGTGCGTTTCAGTGTTACGCCTTCCTCAATGCCATGATGCACACGTTTTCACATTGCCCACTTTAAAATGTTCATGTCTTCCATCCATTGTACAGGTAGACAACGGTGAGGGAAGACGGATTGCAAAATAGTTCACTTCTGTGTCCGCCATCTTAACATGTAGATTTCAACAAAATTCTCCTAGTGAGTGTGATCGAAAAAATTAATTTTAGTAATGATTTCACTTAGTAGAGACAAGTCACACAGCGCACCAATTCAGCCATGCTTATTTTCTCCCACCAATTATGGACTGATTGAAGAATCGGTCACTCGCCCTGCCGTTTTCCTGACCTTCGACAGGTACTTGTCCGTTGGATTTGGTTATAGTAGCCAAATTCCATACATTAAGTAGTGACGACCTTGTGTCGACGGGCACAGTAATCCTGGAGCTCAGCGGTGGTTCAGGCAGTTCCAACAATAACTCTCCCACCAAATTGCCACAATATACTGCCAAACAACTTGAGGGCGGGTGCCTCCATCATGACAGTGGCCTCACGAAACACATTATTCACCTATTTCCCCACTGGGAAATCACGGAGCACTCATCGGTTTACAAACTTCAATTTTTATTGCGGCAGACGCGTTTCAGCGATTACACCTTTCTCAGTGCCATGATGCACAAGTTTTCACATTGCCCACTTTAAAATGTTCATGTCTTCCATTCATTGGACAGGTAGACAACAGTGAGGGAAGACGGACTGCGTAGTAGTTTACTTCTATGTCCGCCATCTTAACATGTAGATTTCAACAAATTTCTCTTAGTGAGTGTGACTGTGTGATCGAAAAAATTCATTTTAGTAATGATTTCACTTAGTAGAGACGAGTCACACAGCGCACCAATTCAGCTATGCTTATTTTCTCCCACCAATTATGGGCTGATTGAAGAATCAGTCCCTCGCCCTGCCCTTTTCCTGACCTTCGACAGGTACTTGTGCGTTGGATCTGGTTATAGTAGCCTAATTCCATACATTAAGCAATGACAACCTTGTGTCGACGGGCACAGTAATCCTGGAGTTCAGCGGTGGTTCAGGCAACCCAACAATAACTCTTCCACCCAATTGTCACAATATACTGCCTAACAACTTGCGGGAGGGTGCCTCCGTCGTGACTGTGGCCTCATGAAACACATTATTCACCAATTTCCCCACCAGGAAGTCACGGAGCACTCATCGGTTTACAAACTTCAATCTTTACTGCGGCAGGTGCGTTTCAGTGTTACGCCTTCCTCAATGCCATGATGCACACGTTTTCACATTGCCCACTTTAAAATGTTCATGTCTTCCATCCATTGTACAGGTAGACAACGGTGAGGGAAGACGGATTGCAAAATAGTTCACTTCTGTGTCCGCCATCTTAACATGTAGATTTCAACAAAATTCTCCTAGTGAGTGTGATCGAAAAAATTAATTTTAGTAATGATTTCACTTAGTAGAGACAAGTCACACAGCGCACCAATTCAGCCATGCTTATTTTCTCCCACCAATTATGGACTGATTGAAGAATCGGTCACTCGCCCTGCCGTTTTCCTGACCTTTGACAGGTACTTGTCTGTTGGATCTGGTTATAGTA